>BSBK01003563.1:7500-559576 GCA_027943335.1 Chamaecyparis obtusa | reverse complement strand
TGTATATATAGTATGTATGTATATGTATATGTGTATATGTATATATGTATATATATATGTATGTATGTATGTATGTATGTATATCTATATATGTGTGTGTGTGTATATATATATATATATATATATATATATATATATAGAGAGAGAGAGAGAGAGAGAGAGAGAGAGAGGCTATGAATTGGCAAAGGAAGCCCAGATCTGATATAAGGGCATCAAGGTTTGAAGAGGTCAGATTCAAATTGACATAGGGGGCAAATTTGCAACATTGAACAAGGGCAGATTTGGACAAAGGAGATACCACAAGAACAACGATAATGCAAACTTACCATCGGCAAAGGAAAATTGTTCTCCACAACAGACAAATAAACCTAGGTCTTTTTCATTCCAAACTGAGCCAGTCAAAGAATGGAGATAGGTATTACAATGAAAAAACTAGGGCAAAAATCTCCATAAAAAAGGATAAGGATCAAGGAAAGAAATAGGAATTTTTGAGTTACTATGATAATTGTTGGCTCTATGGCCACAAAAGAAAAGAATGTAAAAAAGAAGAGCAAACACATCCATCTTATGAACACTTGGATGAATTTATAGAAAAACAAAAAGAAAAAGCAGAGCGAAATGTTGATGCAGATCTGCTCACCATTTTCACTCATGCAAAGCCCTCATGCAGTGACCCTACCCAGACCAAATCCTCTAATAAATCTCCTAATAATCCTCCACTATCTAGGAAGATGGAGGAAGCATCATGGAAAGAAGAGCATAAGGTTTCGGCTAGGGTTTTGAATTTGGGCATAGAACCAAAAGAAAATCACATTATTCCTTCATGGAGCAGGGAATCAAGGCAAAAGGTATTTTCAGTCCAATCTTTGGATAGGAAGCTAAGAATTTTTGCAAAGACCAGGTATGCTAAACCGGTCTTAGGCTATGGGATTGCTAAGGCAGATAATATTGGGCATTTGTTACAATGTAAAATCGATGATCCCTTATTTGCTAAGGGGGAAGGCAAGACCTTATCTACCCAAGAACCTCCCGTGAGCACATTTAAGAAAGATCATACATGGCATACAGTTAAAGGTTAAGAATAAGGTATTAAGGCCCTCGCCAGTTCATAGAACTTTCAGTTTATCTTTGAAAAATTCTTTCGAATTTCTTAGTAAGGAAGGAAATAGTAGGTATATATACTCACCCCCCACACAAAAGGAATGGGGTTTTGGGGGATAGGGTCTATAGGGCCTGGTAGCACAAGATGGAGGTGAATCACTCCAAAGCTGTAAAGCCCTACCCCTATCTCTCCAAAACCTCACCCTTTTGTGGGGGGAAATCTAAACAAATAGGTAGAGATTGCTGCACCGATGACTTAATGATTAGCAATACAAAATACTGCCCTCCTCACCTTAGAAAGATGGAAAGGAAATCATCATTTTTAGATAGCAATAACATGATGAATAATGATTGTAACAATGATTTATTTCATAAAGCTTTAAAGTCTACAGCTTATTCACCTCCACATAGAAGAAGTACTCAACAGAAAATAGGTAAGATCAATCATGTTCGGTACTTTGAAACTATCTTTTTGGATAATAATACCATTTTGCAGCAACAGAAGCACCTAGCAGAAACGGGTGTGATCTATATCTAGAATTGCTCAGGAGTACATGTTAATGATTTGATGGTAGAACTATCACTACAATTACCGAAGGAGGTAAGTATATCACACCTTTTGGATTATTTCATGTATATAGATTGCAAAAAAAAAAGGAACTAAAGAATAGCATTATGGAAAAGAGGGATATTAAATTTAGAAACATTCATTTTTCTCTGTTTGACTGGAAGCCTTTGTTTAATCCAATGCACCTAAAGAATTTTAGAGTAGAAAAGGCAGTCTCTCTAAAAAGTCTACCTTTGGAATTATCCAGTAAGGGAAACATAAGTACAATAGGCAATAAAATTGGGAAGTTCATCAGGATTTTTGAGTCAGCACTTAATCAAGTTGACAAAATAATCATTGTGGAAATGGACTTCCATCAAAAATAAATCTCACCCATACAATTAAATTTTGGCTCTAACTCTGTTATAATCAGTCCCACAATCTTAGAAAATTTTATTGAAGTTAAAGCTAATTCCCAGAAATCACTCAAAAACATAAACCTGTTAACTCAACTTACTAAAGAAATGGAGGTTGAGTTTTGCAAGGATAAAGGTGGATTTTCTATTATTCCTATAAGGAATCATGGATTAGATAGGCCCTTCCCATTAGCACTATCTGACACATGTAAAAACAACTCGGTATCCACTCATTCTCTGAATAATAAGGAGAATTCTACCTTTTTAATCTCTAAAATAGTTTTGGATAAGGACAAATTTTTTACTGATATCTATAAAGATAAAGGTAATTCTGAAAGCATAGTCCAAGTACTTGAAAGTACCCCTGCCCCCTCTCTGCCACCCAGCAATGCATTCAGCCCGTCACAGAAAGTTGTATTTCTAGCAATACCTAATGAAAACCTAGATAATCTTCAAACAGATGATGCTTCATCCCCAATAACTAATAAGACATCAAGCATTATTAGGTATGAATCCAATACTAAGGAATTGAACCAGAATGCATAGAGCTAGAAGATAATAATAAAATATGTATACAACACGAAAGTAATAGGACCAATTTACAAACAAAACAATCTATAAAACCTGAATGTGCTAAGATATTAGAACTAGTGGATCAGATTAATAAAACTGAACATGAGGTAAACCAAAAAATTAATTACTTAGAAGAATCATTAACGGATGAAGTAATGGACCTGTTTTTGGATGAGATTTGTGATTTTGATGAATTAAAACTTCAAAAGGAAATCCTAATAAAAAAAATTCAAGAATGTATCATAGAAGAAAATATGGATGAGGACAATAGTCTAAACCTACCTTCCTCACCCCCAGTAAAGGAAGTATATGAAAATAACCCTTTTGGTAATCCGAATCAATATTCGAACCAATCAGATAAAAACACCAAAGGAAAAATTATAGATAGGCATAATGTAAGAGAGAATGATATAATTACAAAGCATAAGGAAAATATAATAAAAAATGATCCAATCATTGATGAGGGGAAGGAACAAGTTGTTTCAATCCCTCTAGAAATAGAATCTTTAAATCTGGATTTATCAGGGAAAGCTGAAGATGTAATGGAAATTTTTGGTGAGGAGATTATAGATAGAATTGAACCCTTAGCTCATACTATTAATGAGTAAATAAGCCCAGATAATCGGGCCAATTCGTTAATAGAATCTTCTGGTAATTCAACACTGGTTAAAGAAGCAATTGAAGGTCTCTTCAGAATAACTAATGAAAATAGAGAATTGGGCATAGCCTTGACCAGAGGTAGTCTAAGCACACCTAATATCAATAAACTCAAAAAGAAAAGAGGTAGGAAATCAACCGTAGAACTGAGATCTCTAGATGGCAATGCAGACAACCAAAAAAAGATAGCTGATATTCTGAACACAAGGAAGGGGAAGTTCCTTCCCCAGGTAGAATGAAAGTCACTACTTGGAATGTTAGGGGTCTCAATGCCCCTAAAAAACAAAGATTAATCAAAAGATACTTAAAATTTTTTGATTCCGAGATCATTTTATTATAGGAAACTAAGCTAAACAAAGAGGATAGCTGTAAATTAATAAAAGATTAGGTATTTGGAAATCAGAATATGCCTGGGTAGTAGGCCATTCAGGCGGATTGGCAGTCCTATGGGACCCTCATAAATTGATGGCTTTACCCTCTCTTACTAAAGATAACTAGATGGTACTAATAATTAAGAGCCTAAAATCATATTTAAAATTTAACCTGATCAATGTATATGGGCCAATTCCAAATGAAGAAAAAAGAAGAGTGTGGCAGGAGATACAAAACTTTTTATCAGATAATCAAGAACACCCCTTTGTCATTTGAGGGGATTTTAATGCTATTATAAATCTAGAAGAAAAGTATGGGGGTTCTCAATACATATCACAAGCCAATAAAGATTATAGCAAGTGGGCTACAAATAATCATCTAATAAGCATCAATACAATTAATGGAGTTTATACATGGAATAACAGAAGAGCCAGTTTTAGCTACATAGTTGAAAAGCTAGATAGATTCTTTATTAGAACAAACCCCAATAACTTTAATTAGATAGTCAGTGCAGAGATCCTCCCAGAAGCAGGATCGGATCACTTCCCTATCAGACTTACCATTACAGAGAATTCCAAACCATCGAGAAATCCGTTTAAGTTTGAATTTATGTGGTTCCAAAACCCTGAATTCATAAACCTCTTAGAGGACTAGTGGAAACAAATCTCAGTTAAAGGGTCAAAAATGTTCTACTTAACAAAAATGTTAAAAATCATTAAAAATAAAGCATTAGATTGGAAAAAGTACAATTTTAAAAATATATTTGAAGAGAAAAATTAGTTAGAACAAGAAATAACTGACTTAAACAATATAGTAATAAAACAAGGTATGAATGATCTTAGTTACTACAAGGAAAAAGAGCTGATGGCTAAATACAATGATATCCTCCTCAAAGAAGAAATTTTCTAGAAACAGAAATCCAGGGAGTGATGGCTTAAGGAGGGCGACAGTAACACTAAATTCTTTCATAATACAACTAACTATAAAAGGAGTTTTAATAGAATAGCCAAAATCAAGACTACCCAGGGACTTATCACTGAAGATCCGGTTCAAATCTTAAATGTTCTTACAAATTTTTATAAAACCCTTCTCAATAACACAGAGGCAATAGACATTAATGCCCAAAATGAAATGCTTAAAGCCATTCCTAAGTTGATTATTGAGTCAGACAACAAAATATTGAACAATAAGCTATCTCTAGAGGAGGTTAAAGCTGCTATGTTTCAACTCCATCTAGATAAAGCCCCAGGACCAGATGGTTTCCAAGCCAGCTTCTTCCAAAAATGTTGGCATTTTGTTGGAGTAGAGGTTTGGCAAGTAGTAGAAGCAACTATAAATTTGGGTTCTTTACTAAGTGAAATTAACAACACCTTTTTTACTTTAATTCCAAAAAAGAATGAAAGTACAGATCCAAGGGATTTTAGACCTATCTCCCTATGTAACACCATATATAAGATTCTTTCCAAATGCTTAGCAAATAGACTAAAAACTTTTCTTCCTACCATTATTTTGGAAGAACAGATGGGATTTGTAGCAAACAGATCTATTTTCGACGGAATTATTATAGCGCAAGAAATAGTTCATACTGCCCAATTAACTAAGGAACCTATTATGCTAATGAAAGTTGATATTCAAAAAGCGTATGATAAAGTAGACTGGAGATTCCTATGTAAATTCTTGGAAGCCTTTGGCTTCTCTAACCAATGGGTTAACCTTATCTTTAACTGCATCTCGATTCCCAAAATTTCAATTCTTATCAAGGGCTCCCCGGAAGGATTTTTTAGTATCTCTAGGGGCATCAAGCAAGGGGATCCACTTTCCCCTTTTCTCTATGTCATTATGGTAGAATCATTAGGTAGAACAATTACAAAGAAACAAGAGGAAGGGAGAATCCTAGGTTTGAAGGCTTCGGAAAACATACCTAATATCACTCACCAATAGTTCGCAGATGACACGATTCTACCAGGATTAACAGATAAGAAGTGAGAGCCTTCAAAGAAGCTATAAACCTCTATGCGAAAGCTTTAGGGCAATGTGTTAATCCTACCAAATCATAAATTTTCTTTATTAATATGTGCCCAAAAATTGAAAAGGAAATTTGTAGCATGATGGGGTACAAAATTGGCAAATTTCTGTGCAAATACTTAGGAATAGACCTCGATAAAGGTCTCCTATCATCCAAACTTTGGCAACAAGTCATAACCAAAGTTCAAAATAAGAAAATATCTTGGAAAGGTAAATGGTTAACTAAAGCGGGTAGGTCGACAATGATCAAATCTATCCTTTCTGCCATACCCACTTATCATTTGTCTATCCTACCCCTTCTGATTAACATTAAAAAGGAATTAGATAAAATGTTTCAAGAATTTTACTGGTAGGCTCCATCTGAAGACAAAAAGCTTTCCCTGATTAAATGGGACACCCTATGCAAACCAATAGCAAAAGGGGGTCTCGGCATCAAAAAGCGACTATCACAAAATCAAGCACTCAGGGCTAAACTTATATGGAGAATGTACAAAGAATCAAGCAGTAAATGGGCTTCCATATTATTACACAAGTACATCCCTAACTTGAATCCCATCAATATCGTCAATTTACACTCACATGTGAAAGGATCACGGATATGGAATTTTATTAAGGATTGTAGAGGAATCATTAGCAAATATCTCTCTTGGGATGTAGGTGGAGGTGATCAAGCTTTATTCTAGGATGATTCATGGGCAGGCCTAACTCCCCTCAACAAACTAGGTTTCTCCAAGGAATTCATGGAAGAATGCAAGAGAGGCATAGGTTTACATCTTAAGGATTACCTATGTAAGAAGGAAGCTACTAATTGGAGTGATCTAAAAGAAATAAATGATGTATGGCATAAAAAGCAAATCCTTTTGGCATTATTGAAAGATAGAGAGATAACACTTAAAAATAGACCGGATACCTTAATATGGGCAGGATCAAATAATGATAACTACTTTGTTAAGGAGGGTTACAATTCAATTATTAGGGATCAAAATATGGATAATATAGACATTCCTTTGAATCTGTGCTAGAATAAAGCTTGTCTCCCTAAAGCGGGCATGTTTCTCTGGGCGGCTCTACAAAATAGAATTCTTACAGCAGACAGGCTCAATAGATTGGGATTTGAAGGGCCATCGAGATGCCCTTTATGTGAAAACCAGTCTGAGGATGTCAACCATCTCCTTCTTAATTATCCTTTCTCACAAAAATGTTGGAATTGGTTACATCAAAGTTTAGGATGGAAATCTGCTCAGCACTGTGATCTAATCAGCAACCTTAAAGCTTGGCCTTCTCCTTATAAAGATAACTTATTTAAAGATATATGGATAATAGCACCTTCAATAGTAGCATGGGAAATATGGAAAGAAAGAAACAGAAGGATTTTTACGGATAAAAAATTAACTTGGAATTCGGTTACAAAAAAGATAGAAGCGTCGATCGTGGAAATTATTAACAGCAAACTCAGGGACAAACTGAGCTATGAGGATTCATTCAAGGGCCAGGATAACAAGATCAGGAGTAAATGGCCAAAATTAGCAATCCCTCCCCTTTATGGTAAGGGGGGTCCCAAAACTAAAACTGACAGAGCCTCTTGTAAATGGGTACCGACAAAAGT
The DNA here is from genome assembly GCA_027943335.1 of Chamaecyparis obtusa. Classification (NCBI taxonomy): domain Eukaryota; kingdom Viridiplantae; phylum Streptophyta; class Pinopsida; order Cupressales; family Cupressaceae; genus Chamaecyparis; species Chamaecyparis obtusa. The sequence goes on along the minus strand of BSBK01003563.1, from coordinate 552,279 downwards.
AGGATGGTACAAACTCAATTTTGATGGAGCGTCACAAGGTAATCTAGGGGAATCAGGTATTGGAGGGATCATTCACAACTGGAAGTCAGAAGTTGTCGCTAGATTTTCTAAACCCATCAGTCCTACGACAAACAATATGGCTGAGTGTATAGTGGCACTAGAAGGGCTTAAATTATGTAAGAAACTCAACATTAGAAAAGTAATTATTGAAGGAGATTCTCAAATTATCATCAATGCCATTCGCACTAAAAAAACTCCCAACTGGATGTTGAATGCTAAAATAGAAGAGATTAATTTATTAATGGAAAGTATTACAAATTATGAAATCAGACATACTTTCAGAGAAGGCAACTCAGAGGTGGACAAATTAGCTAATCTAGGGGCTAATGGAGTGGTAACAATGGATCAGTATATCTAAAGAGTTTTTAAAGGATAAGCCAATGTAAGAATAGGACTAAGAACATCTCTTTTTGCATGGTCTTTCATTTATTCCATTTAGAAATTCTGTGAAAGTGAGGCAAGTCTTAAATTGAAAATCTAAATACTTAGGAATAGATTGCAACCTTGTGTTATTTGACCACACATATTGCTGGTCACAATCTAAACATGGAAGGTGCCCATCACTTTCTAGGAAATCCTTGGGGAAGGTAGCAAGACAAATTATTATATCTTCTAATAGCAACAACACTTTTAATTATCAACAGCCAAGTAGACCCAATTTCATTCCCATGATCTTATTCTAGGAGTTTAATCACCATGGTTTTCCATGGTTGTAAACACTCATTATCATTTTCATTATATATGTATTGGAGGTAAATTATATGAATGAATGAGTGAAATATTTTATTAACATTCATGAGATAAAGATTTTATGGCAATAGTGTTCTTATAACAGCGTAATTGGTTCTGTACTTTTTAAGATCTTCAATTGCATTAAGGTGTCTCTTTTGATATGGTAATACCTTGTTCTTGAGAAAAGTATGGATTTGAACTTTCAAGATAATTTGTAGTACCAACGGGGACCTCTAAATGAAGGTAATCACTGGTTTTTGTTATGAGAACTCTCTATGTATATAGATTTATATATATATGATTTTTTAGTATATATATATATATATATATCTATGTATTGATGTACATTTCAAAAATGTATAAGACAGGCAAAGATCATAAATAGGGAAGTATATATAGTTTGATTTGCTGATGTACATTTTGAAATTGTATAGACAGGCAAGTTCTTAATCCGGGAATATTGAACTTGTTCTCTTTAGATTAATATATATATAAATACAAATATGTCGATTATATTAGACCTGTATTTATATATATTAGACTGATTTATTTATGTAAATATTGCAATCCTAAAACATCTGTGAATGGCATTGAGAAAAGTCTGAGCATTTGGCCAATTGCAAACACCCCAATGTATTAATAAATGGTACTATGGTGAACCAATCTTAATAGACCTACAATTGGTCCAAACCCAATGGTTCTTACTGACAATATGCTAGGCCTGAAGTGTAAATAAGACAGAGCATTTTAAGAACTAGGGAGAGCAGGCTCTCACCAATGGCAATTTTTCTCAAATAATGTCCCAGGTATGATTTGACTGATATATTAGTGTATATATATAGTCCTCAGTTTGGTTTATGGGCATGAATATAGGTTTATATCCTTCCTATTATGATATTAATGGACAGAGGTAAATCAAGATAGCAATAGAATTAATGTTCTAAATATTTAGTGATAATTGTATTTGAATGAACTAATTTATAGTTTACACATGGATATAAAGGTTGAGAATACAAATAGAATTATTTATGTATTTTGATTGGGTTCAAACTACTTTTTAGAAATACTCATTATCATAACATAAAAATATAAAATATAAATGCTCAATTGGAGGATATATCTATATAAGTGGATGTAAGATAACCATTGTAGATGGAAGTAGTGTTTAATTTATGATACAGGTACTAAAATTCGTAAGCAGAAAGGGATTCCAGCTAATTAAAGATTTAAAGAATAGAGCGAGGAAATCAAAGAGGCTTAATATCTATAGAGCAACTGATGCATCTGGCCATTGCAGATTCGAGAATGATATTTTATGAAATCATTGTATAAAGGGTAGAGACAACTCAGTAAAAGTAGCATTTGTAAGATTTTACAAAAAGGTGGGTATGCCCACTAAAAGAGTGCAATTGTAATAATTAATAGGAAATCATTAAGTAGTGGGATTGCCCATGAAATTTATGTATCTATCATTTCCATAAATCTCGACAAATGTCAAGACATGGGTATGCCCATGGTATTTATGTATCCAACAAATCTTGGCTACTATCGAGTCGTGGGTATGCCCATGTAATTATGTATAAGTACATGACCACTAGTCCTAGGCAAGGTTGGAGGTTTTCTCAACCCTGCTCTTTCCTACCAGCGTCTGCAGCGAGCGGGGTCACACTGTAAAATTTATTTATATTAATAAAAAACTTTCAGGGCTTTGGCCTTTTACCGATCAATATATACATACATACATACATATACATACATACACACACACACACACACACACACACACATATATATATATATATATATATATATATATATATATATATATATATATATATATATATATATATATATATATATATATATATATATATATATATATATATATATATATAGATATAGATATAGATATATATATATATATATATATATATATATATATATATATATATATATATATATATATATATATATATATATATATATATATATATATATATATATATATATATATATATATATATATATATATATATAGACACACACACACACACACACACACACACACACACAGAGATATGTGTGTGTGTAATATAGTTCACATAGCTGAAAATATATATTTATATTACATTTATTTATTTGTTATATTGATTGCCATTTATTGGTTAATTATTGATCATCATAAAAAAATAAAATTTGTTAGAGGAATATAAAAATGGCTATAACTATAACCATTTTACGTATTGATATTAATTCATTAGTATGGTAACACAATAAATCTTATTAATATAATTTATTGGACCATTGACTACAAATAACAAATTAGATACATTATAAACAATTAGTTTATTGTGTATAATGTACTATTTATTAATTGTTAGTGACAAAAAATAATATTTATAAATTTAAAAATTAACATTGATTAGAATACACTAGTTTTTTTGGGTGATGATAGAAAGGAAAGATTATAAATATATTTACCAAATGATGTCCTTAAATACACATAGTTCATGTATTGTTTATAGTGTGTTATCCTTTTACTACTAATACTATAAAATAATGTTTAGAGGTATGAACATTTGCAATTTGACAACATGGTATATTTTCCTTGGTTGTAATAAGAAAGAATAATAAGGACAAAAAATTGATATAATAAGTGCAAATTACAAAGGTTAATTATCAAGAATATTTAAACAAAATTGGTAAAATATAAAAATTTGACATAATGATTATAGTGAAGTGATTATCAATTGGGAGTGATAGAAAATTTAATATAACTACAAAAGGTTGGCGCATCTAGTAGTACACATTCACATTTTTCTTGCAGTGACATAAAATGATACTTATAATTATATGTATTTGGCAAATTGAATACAACAAACTAATATATTTTATTTTTATGTATAGTGAGATAGAATAATAAGTATAAAACAATTAATTTATTGACTAAAATGCTCTATTTGTTTATTGATACTAATATAATTAACTTTTAAATTAATATAATAATATTACATATTGAATAGATGCACTGGTTATTTGTTTATAGTTCAAGGGAATATTTTGAAGAAAAGTAGTCAACACATTAGCTTTTGTCTTGGTCGTAATTAGAATGGGCAATTATCAAAATAAAAAAGCTAACATATTGACTACAATATACATGTTATATGATTGCAATTAGATAAAATAAATATTAAAAATATGAAGCATTGACACATTCCCTAAAATGCAATAATTGCCATCTGATAATGATAGAAAAATCCTTATAACTACAAACAACTAGTGCAATTTCTATAATGCATTGGATTTTCTTGGTGTTGAGATATAAAATGCTTATAAATATGATCACCTAACACATTTTCTACATTTAACTAACTATTAAATATTAGCAATATAAAATAATAAATAACTTATTTATTGATAGTGATATGAAATAATATTTGCAAAGTTAAACATTTTACCATTGATTAGAGTATATTATTTAGTTATTAGAAATGATAGAAAATAAAGATTATATATATAAGTAGTGATGTAATAATTATAAATAGTTATTGCATTGACTATGAATTACGTACTTACTATCAATGACAAGAAATAATATTTATAAATATAAATGTCTACCAATTTACACAATGTATCGGGGTCTTTTGGTTGTAATAAGGAAGGATCTAATTATAAAGATAAGAAATTATTTTATTGACCTTAACTAACATGTTTTGATTAGGTAAAAGCAAGTTTGAAGGGGACCCGAAACCCCAAACAAAAAAAACCAAAGTCAGGAACTGGTTTTATAGGGACCAGCAACCAAGTCAAGTTGGTTTTACAGGGACCAACAACCAACATGATTCAATCAAAACAACAAGACTAAAAGTCCAAAAAAAATCAGAGAGAAACTAAACAGAGCAGAAAGAAACAACTAATTAGACTAGATCTTTAATAGCACTAGTAATAGAAGTTCCTACAACAACGACCTCTTTGAGATAATCTTTAATATTCTTGGGAGTCAGCTAGAGGTCTCCTTTCTTAGTGCTTTGTCTAGTTCTTTTGCTCAAACCACCAGCCAACAACAAAGCTTTTCCAGTCAAAGTAGCTTCATTAGGAGAAGCTTTTCCAATAGAAGCAGCAACAACTAGGATGGATGAAGTAACAATCTGCATGCCCTCCTCCCTATCCTTAATAAATTTTCTAAGGGTGGCTTCATAATGTTGGAGATTTGTCAGCAGGCCAGTACTAACTGTATGTTTGTCATTGATGACAACATATGAAAAGTAGCATGTGTGGAAATAAGCTTTCAATATATGTAGCATGGACATGATATCAGGATGATATCATGGGCATAGATGTTAACTATTAGCATAGATAGTTATATAGTAGCTTATGTTAGAAGTGTTTCTGATAGAGTAACAGATAGTGTTATGAGTATGGTTGTACATATAGTTGTCATGAAGGCTTGCGCCATTTGATATGTGATGAATACATGTTAGTGATGTCTCAGTTATTGACACATAGTTTGATATTCAGTAGAAGTGAAGTTATGTAGTCGCTATTTGCCAATAGCAGTTTCCTGTGTTTATTCAGGAGAGCCGATAGAGATTTTATTGGTTCTAGAGTTGCACCCATCTTTGGGGTATGCACCCTTGGATTTAACCTTAGAGATGAGTTATTGATGTTTGGTTAAGAGTGAATGAGTTAATTCAGCTTGAGGAGAAAGATCTAGTTGTTTTGGTACAGCCGATAGTCTGTATCGTGCGTCTACAATTATCTCTTTGGAAAAGTCCTAGAATGTTTTGTGTGCATAGTAGAGCTGACATAATATTTGTATAAGTTTGTTATGATTTCTTGATTATGATTTCAAGGTGGTTCTAATAGGCCGACCTGATTATATCATTTAGAGGAAAGATATTTATAGGTAGTCATTTGTGATTACTTGAGTGTGGTTCATGGTTGATTAAGAAGAGCAGAGCAGAGTATGCGAGTTGTAGAACCATCAAAGGAAGGTCTATGTGACCAAGTAGAGTGTTTGTTCTATTAAGTGGAACTGATCTAGACAACAGGTCTAAGTGCAATTCACCAAGATCCAGATATAGTGCATATCTATTATTCAGAAGGTTGTAGCCTTCGCCCCTTTGAGTAGTGAGCTCTTGGATAGTGTGTCCTCTCCCCTAACAGGGAAATTTGTAAAAGACTCCTAATAGGGTCTGACCCTTGACCAGGTCTACTATACTTAATATATTGTAAAGATACTCCTAATAGGGTAAAGGATATTCTAGCAAGGATTATAATACACTAGTATAAAATATCAGTGGGTTTCAATTCCCACCGGGGTTTTTACCTATTTGGGTTTTCTCATAACAAAAATATTTGTGTTGTGTTTATGTGTTCTTTCATTGTGTTTATGCTTTATTTTTAAGTATACTTAATTGGATAAAGAATTGAATCTTGTAGATAATTGATTCACCCCCCCCCCTCTCAGATAACTCTTGGGACTATTCCTAGCAATTGGTATTAGAGCTAAGTTCCTCAGAGAGAAATTTTAATAGCTTGAGGTTGAACAGATGGTATTCTTCAAAAAAGAAAGTCCTAAGTTTGATGGATAGAATTATCTTGATTGAAAGAACAAGATGGTGACTCATTTGCATTGCATTGCTTTTGAAGTTTTTGATGTAACTATCAAAGTAGCCAAGATTCCTAACCTAGAAGATCTTGGAAAGGATGATGCTACTAAAAGGCAAAAAGAATTTTTTCATCACAATGCTATAGAAAAAGAAGCGCTTATAAGCGCCCTCTCTGATAGTGAATTTTTAGAGGTAAAGAAAATAGACACCGCCCATAAGATATGGAAGCACCTAGAAGACATGTTTGAAGGTGACAAACAAGCAAAGGATGCACACAAAAAAATAAGGAAGAAAAGATATAATGCACTAGAGATGCTACCTGAAGAAAACATCAGAGCTTACAATAAAAGGATCAATGAAGCAGTTGCTGGAATCAGGAACAATGGTGGAGAGATATCAGAAGAAGATATTATGGACAAATTGATGACTACTCTTACTCCAGAATATGAAAACAAGATCAGCATTCTTGATGATACCATGCAACTTAGATCTAATTTCAAAAGAGAGACCTTGATCAACAAAATCTCAGCTTATGAGATTTCAAGATTGAAGATAGAAGCTAAGAGTGAGATAGCCTTCAAAGCAATAGTTAATAGTAAGAAATCTATAAACACCTCTGGTAATTTTGATGATGATGAAGAAAGAACTTTAGATGATTTTATTGCCATGATTTCCAAAAGAGAAAATAAAGGAAAAGGAAAATATGAAGGTCAATTACCATTTAAGTTCTTTTCTTGTAATAAGATCGGTCATTTTGCATCTAAGTGTCTTACTAGAGCTAGAAAGTTCAATAAGGATTACAAACCTAAGTACTCTAAGGAATGTTACTATGCTGGAGATGGAGTTTCAGATGATGAATCAGGTGAAGAAGAAATTGGATTCATTTCTATAACTGATCATAAAGATAAGAAAGAGGAACAAGAGCTAGCACTAATCTCACAAGCTAATATAAGGATAGATTGGATCATAGATAGTGGATGTTCACATCACATGATAGGTGATAAAGATAGATTTGTCCATCTAGATAAATAAAATGGTGGCATGGTTAGATTTGGAGATAACACTCCTAAATCCCATAGTTGGTAGAGGAGCCATCACCTTCGATGGAAAGAATAGTACTGATGATGTTCTCTCTGTTAATGGTTTGAAACATAACCTTCTTAGTGTTGGACAGTTACTTGGAAAAGGCTATCAGTTGGAGTTCAAAGATGACAAATGCATCATAAACAACAAGGATGGTGTTATGATTGCATCAGGCTCTAAGACTAGAGGTAATGTTTTCCAACTTAATTCAGAAGAAAGTTGTTTTGTTGCTAAAGTTGATGATAGTTAGTTGTGGCATAAAAGACTATGTCATATCAATTTTGATAACATAGTAAAGATAAGAAATGTAAAGGCAGTAAGAGATATACCTAGCATAGAAAAGCTAGTTGATACTATATGTAGGGAATGTGTGATGGGAAAGCATGTAATAAATTCATTCAGGAGCAAGCACAATTCAACAAAGAACAAGTTGGATTTGATTCATATAGACCTATGTGGTCCAACTCAAACAAGATCATACTATGGTGAAAGGTATTTTATTTTGTTTGTTGATGATTATACTAGGATGATGTGGGTTGCATTCTTAAAAGATAATTCAGAAGCATTTGAGAAGTTCAAAATATTCAAAGCTAAGGTTGAGAATGAATCTAGACTTAAGATAAAATGTTTGAGATCAGATAGAGGAGGAGAATTCACCTCTGACAGATTCTATGAGTACTTGTGAAGAACATGACATAAAGAGATAGCTAAGTGCACCTAGAACCCCTTAGCAAATAGAATTGTAGAGAGAAGGATTAGGATCATCCTTGTTACAGCGTGCACCATCATGATTGAAGGAAAAGTGGCACACACCTATTGGAGAGATGCAGTTAAAACAACAGTCTATACCATCAATAGAATTCAATTGAGACTAGGTACTAACAAAACACCATATGAGCTTTGGTTTGGTAATGTTCCCACAATAAAATATTTCAGAATCTTTGTAAGCATGTGCTACATCAAGAGGGATGAAGCAGTAGGAAAGTTTGATGCAAGAAGCAATGGAGGTATTTTCCTTGGTTACTGTACTAAAAGTAAAGCTTATAGATGTTTCAATTTAAGATTGAAAAAGATCATTGAAAGTGTTCATGTTAAGATTGATGAAAAGTTCATGGTTCAAGAGAGATATCATGATTACTCACCCATGATTGAAGATGAACCTAGACTCTCCACTAAAGAGATAGTTATTGAAGAAATGTTTGATAGTATTGATGTATTGTTCAATGACCCTAATATAAGTGAAGAAGAAACTCCTAAGGCTGATGAGTTAGCATCACCTAAAGTTCCAAAGTTTACATCTAGAAACAAATCCACATAAGACATCATTAAAGATCAGAGCGGAAAAGTCCTAACAAGATCACAAGCAAAGAACTCAGCCAATATTGATGCAGTATGTTTACTATCTCAAATTGAGCCTTTAAGTGTTGAAGATGATTGTAATGATTCTGATTGGCATTGTGCTATGAAAGAAGAACTTGATCAGATTATCAAGAATGACACTTGGGAACTGGTCCCAAGACCTAGTGATAAGAATGTGATTGGAACAAAGTGGATATTCAAAAACAAGATGAATGAAGATGGCACAATAGTAAGAAACAAAGCAAGGTTAGTATGTAAGGGATATGAACAAAGAGAAGGCATTGATTATTCAGACACCTTTGCACCTGTGAGCAGGTTAGAAGCTGTTATATTATTTCTAGCTTATGCTACAGTCAAAAACTTCAAAGTGTATCAGATGGATGTCAAGTCAGCATTCCTAAATGGAGACTTGAAAGAAGAAGTATACATTGAATAGCTAGAAGGATTCACCTTATCATACAGACCTAATATGGTATGCAGATTAAAGAAGGCCCTCTATGGACTTAAGCAAGCCTCTAGAGCATGGTATGAGAGATTAGACAGATACTTAACAAAGATTGGATTCAAGAAAGGAGTAGCAGATTGTAATGTATTCATTAGAGAGACATCTAAAGGTTTACTACTTGTAGCTATATTTGTTGATGGCATTATCTTTGGAGGTAATGACAAACTTAGTGTTGAATTTGCAAAAGAAATGCAGAATGAATTTGAGATGAGTATGATTGGTCCTATCAAATACTTTTTGGGATTGAATGTGCAATAGACAAAGAAAGGTATTTTCATTAACCAATCCAAGTATGTGAAAGAAATATTAAAGAAATTGAAGATGGATGATTGCAAGCCAGTAGGGACTCCTATGATTACTAGATGTAAGCTTACAAAAGAAGATGACTCACTAGTAGTAGACATAACTTTGTAGAAGTCTATGATTGGAAAACTTATTTATCTTACTCAGACTAGACCTGATATTTCCTATGTAGTTGGTATAGTTGGAAGATTTGCAGCAGAGCCTAAACAAAGTCACCTCATGGTAGTATAAAGGATATTCAAATAATTGTAAGGCACTATAGACTATGGTCCATGGTATCCTAATTTAGAAAATGTTGAGCTTCATGTGTACATAGATGCAGATTGGGAAGGATGCATTGATGATAGAAAAATTACATCAGGTAGACCAGTGTTTCTTGGTGATAGACTTGTCACTTGGACAAGCAAGAAACAAAATTGTATTTCTCAGTCAACAACAAAAGCAAAATATGTTGCAGTAGTCTTGAATTATTCTATAATTGTTTAGATCAAGCAAATGATAAAGGATTTTGGAATTTAGATTAATAATCCTATTGTTATTCACTGTGATAACACTAGCACTATCAATATGTCAAAGAACCCTGTGATGCATGCAAAGACAAAGCACATTGAAATCAAGTATCACTTCCTAAGAGAGAAAGTGGTAGAGAAAGAAGTCAAGCTGGACTATGTGAGTACTAAAGATCAATTGGCAGACATTTTCACAAAGCCCCTACCAAAGGATACTTTTGAGTATCTCGGGGAGAAGTTGGGAGTCATTCCTTCCCTGATTCTTCTTAGAAGTAAGTTGGAAAGGCATCAGTCCTCAGGGACTGATGGAAGGTTGACTACTCTACCTTAGCAGTAGTACCAGTACTTAAAATGAATGGTGCCCTTTGCCATTGATGTCAGAGGGGTAGTAATATAGAGTCATGAAAAATAGAAGTAAAAAGAAGAAGTGATATACTAAGGGGGAGCATTATTTAGTTATGACAACAGTTTAGTTGAGGAAATGGAGAATGTTGGAAAATATTGCAGTGGATGGAGGATTCATCTTTGGGGGAGGTTTGAAGAGGAAATGGAGAAAGTTATAAAAGAAATGCTCATTTGGGTTGGTAGTAGTTTTTCATTCCACATGTTGCCATCAATGCCAAAGGGGGAGATTGTTGGAGATTTTCCAAGAGGCCAGTACTGACTGTATGTTTGTCACTGATGACAAAATATGGCAAGTAGCATGTGTGGAAGTCTTATGCAGTAAGATTTCAGTATATGTAGCATGGACATGATATTAGCATGATATCATGGGCGCAGATGTTAACTATTAGTACAGACAGTTATATAGCAGCTTATGTTAGCAATGTTCTTGATAGAGTACCAGACAGTGTTCTAAGTATGGTTGTTTGTACAGCTATCATGAAGGCTTCTACCCTTAGATGTGTGATGAAGACATGTTAGTGATGTTTTAGTTATGGATGCATAGTTTGATATTCAGTAGAAGTGAAGTTATGTAGTCGTTATTCGCTAGTAGCAGTTTCTTATGTTTATTCAGGGGAGCCAACAGAGATTTTATTGGTTCTAGATTTGCACCCATCTTTGGGGTATGAACCCTTGGAGTTAAGCTTAGAGATGAGTTATTGTTTTTTGGTTAAGAGTGCATTAGTTAATTTAGCTTGAGGAGAAAGATCTAGTTGTTTTGGTAGAGCCGATAGTGTGTAGCATGCATCTACAATTATCTCTTTGGATAGGTCCCAGAATTTGTTGTGTGCATAGTAGAGCCGACAGAATGTTTGTATAAGTTTGTTATGATTTCTCTATTATGATTTCAAGGTGGTTCTAATAGGCTGACCTGATTATATCATTTAGATGAAAGATATTTATAGGTAGTCATTTTTTATTACTGGAGTGTGGTTCATGGTTGATTAAGAAGAGCAGAGCAGAGTGTGAGAGTTGTAGAAGCATCAGAGGAAGGTCTATGTGACCAAGTAGAGTGTTTGTGCTATTCATTAGAACTGATCCAGACAACAGGTCTAAGCGTAGTTCACCAAGATCCAGATATAGTGTGTATTTGTTATTTAGAAGGTTGTAGCCTTTGCCCCTTTGAGCAGTGAGCTCTTGGACAGTGCGTTCTCTCCCCTAACAGGGAAAATTGTAAAAGACTCCTAACAAGGACAATTGTAAAAGACTCCTAACAGGGTCTGACCCTTGACCAAGTCTATTGTACTTAATATATTGTAAAGCTACTCCTAACAGGGTAAATGATCTTCTAGCAAGGATTATAATACACTAGTACAGAATATCAGTGGGTGTCAATTTCCACTGGGGTTTTAACCTATTTGGGTTTCCCCATAACCAAAATATTGGTGTTGTGTTTATGTGTTCTTTCATTGTGTTTATGCTTTATGTTTAAGTATACTTAATTGGATAAAGAATTGAATCTTGTAGATAACTGATTCACCCCCCCCCCCCCCCCTTTCAGTTATCTCTTGGGACTATTCCTAACACATTTTTCTAAAGTTTAGTTGGAATGTTTCCAACTAAAGTTTCTAGCTCCCTCCGCTTATTACTTTCCTCTTCTAGCTTAACCTGTAAAATAAGGGTCTTATCCTGGAAGGAAGAAATAAGAGAGTGTATTTTTTTAATCTCATTATACATCCATCTGTCCATAGCCATCCCAAGATTAGCTTTATCTTTGGCTTTATTTAGAAATTCCAGATAATTATCATCTCCCTTCAAGTCTTGAACATCCATAGTATCAACATTCACTTGATTTTTTTCTTTTTCTAGCATATCCTTGAGGTCTTGATTTTGGATATTGGGCGCAATATCATTGGTAGGGTTTCTCTCTTCTTGACTGCATTTAGTTGAGGAACATTATCTTACACAAGATCAAGGGAAAGGTCAACATTAACAGGGAATTTCTCACTACAATCAGTATCTAGATAATGGGTTATCACATTGATTAACCCATCTTTGTCATTCTTACTATTCTCCATATTGACATTGGTATCTTGCAAGACATCATTATACTTCGTCATTTCACTTTCATATTTAATGACAATATCCTCATTTAGAAGACTAGCATTACGCCTAATTTTTCTTTTACGCTTAGTGGAAGAGGAAGGAAGATTATCATTGGCTTTAGCCTTATTAGTAGAGGGCTTACCTTTCTTGCTCACTGTACTAGGGGATGTTTGCAGATAATCTTGGGCTGAGATATCATCTAAGATGAGAGAGGTATCATTGGTTTTAGAAGAGCACCCATCACTTGAAGTTTGGGCCATTTCATCACCCTGGGAAGTAGCATCTTCCTCCAAATCACCTGAGTTTTGTTCCGATTCTGTTTCCATACCCAAAGCCTGCTTACTACTATTTTTGTTTATCTTTGAGGAACCATCATGGGTATGTGCAAGATCACGAGGGGCCAAAAAGTGGCGATGTTAGTTCAAAACTTTGACAATGTAGCTGACGACTTTTTTTCACCCGAATTTGATAAAATGAAAAGGGTATCTTAAGGAGATTATGAGCTTGCTATCAATATAATTGCTCTCAAATTTTGAATTCCGTAAGTAATTATTAGTTATTTTCTAATTGAGCTACCTCTAAAGTGTTGATTTATATACTGATTGAAAAATGACTATAACTTTCACATGGTTTAACATTTTTGAAATCCGAAAAATGCGTCACATTCTATGCTTTGCCTACTATAAGGAAATTCTTTTTTTTTAATTTTGTAAAGTTTTGAATGAGTTAAGGTGGTCAGACATGGGAGTTTTTTTATTTTGAAAACGTTGTAGCAAAAAATTCATAATTAATTATTTTTTTGGAATAAAATTACAAAAAAATATGCGTCACATCCAGGCATGAGTCTACTACTTATATATAAAATCTTATAATAAAATATTATCATTTGATTATGATTAAGGTGGTCAGACATAAACCTACTTCTTATTTTTTTCCTAAAATTTTTGTACTACTGCATTGAAATCTATACTTTTCACCAATCATACTAACTTTTCTCAAAAAAGGCCTAGTATTTTAGAAACTACATTCAATTTTCTATAGATTCTATTCTTACAACTTTTTGATATTAGGTTCATAGCTAGTTGAAATTTTCACATCAAGTTGACTAACCCTGATTTGCTGATTTTTCATTGCCACTTAAGGGCATAGTTTGGCCCCTCATGATCTTGCACATACCCTCATCATTATCCTTAATACCGAGTGTGCCTTCCACTTCCCTTTTCCATTTACTACTAGATATAGAATGTGTAGGGGTACTATCCCAACAGAACTCAACTCAGGGATAAGAAAGATGAGACCCTCATGGATGATATATCTAGAATCCTTTTGCTTATGGACTTTAAGCCCTTGTAGAAGATAATTCACTAAATAGAAAGGAAAGGAAATTATTTTCTTATAACGGAAGTGGTTCATAAAAACAAAGTGGAACTGATGAACCCATGACACACACCATCCAAAATGAAATACATGTGCATGCAGGTCAGAACCTCCTACCATATCTCCTTAATTTGATCAAGGTCATAGAAGTCACCAACCTTCACCAGTCTTGCATCCTCTTGGTTAGTTTTAGGAAAATGCTTAACTGCCTCTTCCGAAGATTTTTTCTATTTGTAAAATTTCATGCTTTCATTCAACAACCCCATAACCTCAGCAATGAAGTCAGCATTAAGAATTAACTATGTGCCATAGAGTGTTACCTTGTTACTATCCCATTCTTTGTAGAATATGTTCGTCGCATGAGGTTTGTAACCATGAAGTTTTTCAATATAGGTGGTCACCTTCCCTTTCTCAAGCTGATGCATGAATTCCTTCTTCTTTTTCTAGTTATTACACTTCTCAAGTTCCAACTTCTTCACTTCCCCTCCCATATTCACAAATAGAACAAAGCTCTACAAAATGAGAAAAAGAAAGTTGAGATAAATACCCTAGGAAAGGTTCAACATATTACCTCTTGAAAACCCAAAAAATACTCACAATCCATCTGAAGTCCTGACAACCATGCAAGCACAGAAATCGTTCCATTTAAATAAATAAATGAAATTAGTGGTGATTTTCTAAGTGGAGGCTGGAAGCATATCAAATGCAGATTTTCCCTTCTCGAGATATGTTTATTTCATAATTACACTTTTCTTTTAAATCGTCATCCATGCTTAGTTGGTTAGTCCATATGACAATTTCATTATTTTGTATTGCTAGGTTGGCCATCCAATCATCCAACATGTTCATCTCACGATAGTTATAAGAAATGAATAGTTTTTGAAAAAAAATGAGGTCTTCTTTACTTTCCAAAAGAAGGTTAGATATGTTCTAGGCAGGGTCATTTTTTTCGTTGTGGATATTAAAAATATTTCTTGAGTCCCCTTCCATCCAAAGGTTCATGCGACCAATATCCCTAGCTAGCTTGATCATATAATGGGCTCCAACCATCTCAGCTTTATGGCTAGAAGTGATTCCAAGGGGAATAGCCTGAGCCCTGATAATATTGTAATTATAGTTCCTAATGACACCCCCATAGCCAGCCTTCATTGGGTTCCCTTTGGAAGCACCATCTAAATTAGCCTTTGCCCAGCCATTGGTAGAAGATAACCAAATGGTATTCTCCCTCAAATTATCCTTTTTGACTTTACTATTATGACCAAGATGCTCCAAGTTGAGATTGGAAGAGGGGTCCAAATGCGATATAAAATTCTCCTTTATATTTCTGATAATTCTTTTTCCAATGACCCAGGAGGGAGTGTCGGTATTTATGAAGATTCTATCATTCCTTTCTTTCCACAAGCCTCAACAAATGTTGGGGAAAGAATACTGCCAGAGGAGGAAAACATGTTCTACTTTGAAGAGGCTACTACAACTTAAATAACTATCAGAAAGATTCTCGTGAAAAGTCCATTGAATTTCCCTGAAATTTAAAATTTCCTTCCAAACATCCCTAGCATAACATAAATGCAAAAAAATATGATTAATAGATTCCATATCATTTCTACAAAGACAACACTAGTTGGTTAAGATCATCACTCTATTTCTAAGATTGTTAATAGTGATAATTTTGTTCTATAAAGTAATCCAAAAGAAAATATCAATCATAGGAGTAAGACCTTTGGTCCAAGCTTTAACCCAAGGGAGGTCAATTCTCTTTTCTTCAAAAAGGGAAGAAACTTTGAGGTTACCACTTGGGTGAAGAGCCTAGATGACCTTGTCTTGAGAATTGAAATTGATGCAAGAAGAAAAAAGAGAGAGTTGAACAGGGCGAAGATTGATATCCAAAGAAGTTAGGTCCACCCACCTGTTGTTAACCCAGTAGTCATTGACTTTAACACCAAAGGTGGCTTTGTAATGCTCAATGATCTGGTCATTATTATAAAATGAGTTTAGGGAAGAGTCCCATAACCAGCTATTCTACCAGAAACAAATATTTTTACCATCACCTAGCTTCCATTTACATCCTTTTGTCAGAGTACTCTTCATGTCTTGAACAACTTTCCAAATGGAGGACACTTTGTCTAAGTTGTCAGCAGATAGAAAGCCATTTAGGGAAAGAGTTTGCTAGAGTTAGCAAACTAACATGTTATTCAATGGTAATAATATAAATAAAACTCTAAAACTTAAACAAAAAATGCATTAACTATAGTGTACTAATTTTCAATTGGCATTGATAGAAAAAAACTTATAACTATAAATAGTTGGTACATTGACTATAATGCATTGGTCTTTTCTTTGTAGTGACACAAAAAATTTCTTATAAGTATCTCTCACATTGACTAAAATGCACTAAAATTCATTAATAAAGACTATTTAATACATTATATTTTTAGCACTAGTCATATATTTCTTCTCGCTAGAGTCCCTAGCACTTGCAAATAGTTAATTTATGTAGTGTTGTTTATATTGGGCTATGTTGAGAAATTAATGTTAAAGTTTACTATGAAGATGTCATTAATTTTATCTAGCCTAAGATGGGGGGCACACAGATGAATTTGAAAATGCATGGTAGAAGAAAAATACAAGATTAAAATCCTGACAAATATGATATAAGGAATTCTTAGTAAAGTAATAGGATTCTGAGAGAATATATAACTCAAAGAGACTTGCAAAAAAGTAAAAAAATAAATAGTGAGTAAATTGGAATGTAGAATAGATGCAAATAAGTTTTTATCAAAAAGTTAAATCAATCTGTAAAATGCGCGAGGCGTGATTTATTTTTATTATTGAAATTTGTACATCAATTAATTGAAAGGACATTTTTTTATAATTGGTATACATTGTTATTCTTTAGTATTTATAGTACTTAATAGACTATTGACATATATTGTAGTTGCAAAGCTAGCTATAAGATGTGTGGTAAAGATTTAACCAAAAATTATTTGTAGGGAAAATATTAATAGATAATTTATCTAAAAAAATTAATGGGAAGTATAAGGTTTCCTGTGATTAAATCTTTCCAAGTGCCAGGGGAAATTTTCCTTGCAATTACAATATCAAAGAAAACATATATGCTAGAGAAAAAAAAAACTATCTTTGAAATAAACATTTATACGAAGAATGCTTGTAATATTTGATATTCCTAAGTAAAAGTAAGAAGTCAGAATAGTATCAAAGTTCATATTGGCTTGCATGAAATTTTGATTGTACATCTAGGTTATTCAAGTATGAGTATAAGTACTTCTTACCACATTGATCATATCCATTCCTGGCTTAATTGCTTTCCTATCATAGAGGAACAAGAAGATTTATAAATTATGTATATATAATTAGGACATATACATTAAATTTTGTCTTAAAGAGAAAAGAAAATAACCCCAACTTTTTTTGTTGGTTTGGAAATTGTGGATTTCACAAACAAACAACTTAGTATTTAGTTGACATGAATTTATAGTTCAACCAATGTTTCGTGTTTAGCCAATTAGACTATAAATTCAAATTTGTAACTTAAACTAATGAAATTTCTTACGAAATAATCTCCCCAATAGGCTGAATAAATTATATGTACATGTAGATATATTATGTGATGACAAAGAAAGGATATGTACTTGCATAACTTTTTCTTTCTATGTAGAGTCCTTATGTCCTTATGTTTGTACTAGAGAAATATTTCCACTTACCATGAAAGTGAAAGAATCCTTAGTTGTAAATAGAAAAATTTGCACTAACCATAGGATAAACAAAAGTTGTTGCAATTCTCGAGAGCTCAATTAATATGGAAATACATGTGAAAACATTAGTTTCTTATAGTAGCAGTACGGACTAATAATGCTTATAGATATAAATGCCTAGCAATTGAGTACGACATAATTGTTTTTTAATTGTAAAAGAAAAGAACAATTTTTTTAAAGATAGTATATTGACTAGAATGTATATGTTTTTTACTCACAATAAGTTCAAAAAAACTCTAAAAAAGTAGAAAAAAATTGACACATTGAATACAATGCATTGGTTTTCAAATTGAAATGATAAAATGATTCTTATAATTATAAATAATTGATGCATTAAATATAATGCATTGGCTCTTTTCTAGTATTCACATAAATGAATGCTTATAAATATACATTATTTTCACATAGATTAAAATGCACTAACCATTTAATAGCAGTTTTGTAAAAGACCAATAATAAGTGTAAACAATTGGGCGGTTTCCTAAAATGCATTATTTATTTATTGGTAGTAGCATAAAATAATATTTACAATTATAAACAAAACAAAATAAAAAAATGGCTCTGCGTAAGGCGAAGTCACATGCGAACATCTCTGCTACATACTTTGATAAGAAAAAATATGAAACTTCATTCAATCTTCCGACGTCCAATAGCTTCGAAATTTTGCAATCAATCTCAGACCTACCTACGGCAGGCAAGGGCATCTATAGGGAGCGAATCCCAGATAATGGCCGAATACTCAAATTGTGTGATATCTTGGTGATGGTTAAACAAAAGCCCTTCTTCGAGAAAACTATATACTCTGGCAATGGCGGGGCATATTTAGCCAATCCTACGGGCTGGGAGTTTTTTCCTCAGTCGACGGGGCTAAGGAAACTACAGATTGCCAATCATAAGAGGAAAGTTAGTACTCAAGAATGCCCTTATCATAATCCATAGATAGAATGGACTATAGTAATCGACAAAAGAAAGTACAAAAAGGAGGCCCTAAGTTACTCTAAATCGCGAATCAACTAGCGATCAAACAATCGGATCTCAAAAATTCATCAAGAGAAAGGAAACCAGGAAAGTCAATATTCCACCGTATAGTTTAGCGGCGAAGCTTCCAAAGGAGTCTCTAAAATCTATGCAAAAATCTCCAAACAACAAAACAATCCAAGGAGCTAGGGCATTGCCTTCAAACAATGGCAAGTCAGCAGGCCATATAGAAGAATGAAGAACAAAAGTAAGAGCATTCGAGTCATCAGGGTATGCTTGTGCCAATACAGACACCACTCTAATTATCAACAATAAAGATAGTAAAAATCATTGGTTTGCATGTCAATTTCAGGGGTTTTTTGCCTTCTGGAATGGCCCGGAAACTAGGGATCTCAATTTGTCAAATTGGTTGAAACAGCAAGGTAAATATCTCTTCCTTAGCAAATCGACTATCATATATTTACTACAAAGAAAGAAAGGTTAGAGATAGATCTCTTTCTGACAAAGTATGCTTTTACAAAGGTTAGAGTGTTAATTTTATCAATTGGTCCCCAAATTTTAGCAAATTCTCTGCTAGAAAACTGCGAATACCTACATAAGTTTTAATCAAATCAGTACTAGTAGAACTCTTACGAATCCAAATATTAAAACCCATAGGTATGGCAATAGGAGAGTTGGTTGGATTTGAAGCTAATTAGGAAAACTCTAATGATATAAAACTCCTAATCAATATGAGACCAGATCTGCATGAATTCAAACCAATAAAAATCATAACAAATAGATCTATTTATAATTTACATTATTCTAAGTACGAAGGGCATATCCAAGACATAATCCTATTAGAAGTGCATAAGAATCCAGAAACATCAAGCTTCAAGCACTATGAGAGAAACTCAGACTTAGAAACAATTTTTCCATTGCTAGCTAAAAGGAACAAGGTCATAGTAAGAGACCAAACACCAAAATATTTGGCTTGCCAGATCTCAGCACATTTGGAAATGACAAATAATACAAGCATATGCACCCTGAGGCACAATTTAGCAAGTGAGATTTGTTTCCCGGTAGGGGAAATAGAGGAAAGAGAAATAGTGGAGAAAGTCAGGAATAGTTCAGAAAACATATCCAGCAAGTAGACCTTGGATATAGATAATTCAATACAAGATAATGAAATAGACAAAATGGAAGATGTCAGGATTAAGAAAGAAATCACTAGATTACAACAATGCGAAATTATTGTAAATTAGAATTTATTCATAGAAGATATCAGAGAAAATTTGAAAAAGCATGATAGGTTCACAAACAACCTGATCTTAATCCAAATGATATAAGTGATCAATTAATTCTCTGCGATCAAGCACATAAAGGTCAGTGTCACCTTCAGGCAATTAGTCATCCCAAGACATTGGAAAATAGTTCAAAGCAGATTTACAAGAGCAACAGAGACAGTGTCACCCCTCAATCACCAAAGGTGGATCAAGGTCAAATGGGTGCAAGCATAAAAAACATTTACTCATCCAGTATAGAAGACAAATCTACCGAGGATTCATTAAATAGACAGGAAGGCTCAACAAAGCAGGCAGAGATTAATAAATTAGGAGAAGCTTCCCACATAGAAAATACAAGTTGTATTAATTCAAAATAAAAGGGAAATGCTAGAGCAGAACAGGACTCGGGAAGAAAATTAAACCCAAGAAGTAGACAAGATGGAAATTGAACCAGAAGTGAACATAGAAAAAATTGATAAAGGGTTACAGAAAATCAGAGCAGTAGGCCCTTCAATAAGAAAAGAATGTGACAACTCTGAATCAAAACCAACAGAATCAGAAAAAAATTTGAAAACAATAAGAGGAAAAGTAACAATAAGAGGAAAAGTTCTAAGTACTTAAAAGAAAAAGTTTCATAAATTTTGGCAAACCCCGATGGGAGGAAAGTAAATTTTTGAAGATTTACAAAAGAAAACAAGGGACTCAGAAAAGGATGAATTCGATAAAGAAAAAAAAAGACTTCCATTCCCATAGAAGTTGATAATATCATCAGTAAAAGTGGAGCATTAAGTCTTATTAGAACTGAGGAGAGTCTAAGAGACCTAGCCCAAGAGTGGCCGGAAGCCCAAGAGTGGAAGAATTTGGTGTTCAAACTCCAGTAGAGATGATACAAGACCATAATAAGGTTTTAGAAAGAGGAATCCAAAAAGAAAATATAGAGCCTATTAAAAAAAATAAAACAATTGAAATCAAAATTCAGTGATCTAATAATGCAAGACCTAAGTGAAGAGGAGGAAGAGATAGAAGATGCTACAATAGCAAATAGTGTACAAAATGCAAACAGTAATCCGGATAAGCTAGGCATATCAGTCAATACGGAAGGCCCAAAAAATCCAAAATGTGGTAAATTAAGTTAAAAAAAGGGGAGAAAATCTTTAGCAGAACTCCAATCAGTCACAGGTAGAGCGGAAAACCAAATAAAATTAATGATATTCTCAAAGTTGGGAAGGGGAAGAACCTTCCCATAGAGCCATGAAGCTCACTACATGGAATGTTAGGGGCTTAAACACCCGTAAGAAGAAGCGCTTTCCTTATCGTAGTTTAACTTTATTTGAATCAGAGATAACATTAATACAAAAAACTAAACTAAACAAAGATGATGGAGAGAAGTTAAACAAGAAATTGGGTTATTGGAAAAGTGAATTGGTTGAGTCTACAGGGGCATCAGGTGGTCTAGGGATCAAGGTCTAGAGATCAATTGGGACCCTAGAAAGATAGATTTCACTCTACTAGAAGCAAATAATAATTGGATGGATTGAAAAATAAGATGCTTCAAAAGTAATCTTCAGTTTATAATTATAAATGTTCATGGACCAACATACACAACAAATAAATATGTTGTATAGTTTGATGTAAGTAATTTTCTAGAGGCACATTGAACTAAGAATTTCTTCCTAGGAGGAGACTGTACACACAAAAGTAGTGCACTTCTATGAATCCTTACAATCAAGAACACTCAAGAATGAGGTCTCAAAAACCGATCCATAACTCTCTATGTATAGAGTTGCAAGATTGTAAAATTGCTCTCAGCTAGAGCTATAAACTCATGACCTTGCTAGTCAACCACACAATTGGAGATTCAAGTGAAGACAAGGGCAAGAGTGCCAATATCCCCAAGAATCAAATGAAAATGTAATGCAAGTAAACTAAGAAAGAAGATGCAAGCTAAGCTAAATGATAACAATGCAATGCTTGAAAGGAAATCTAATCTATGAAAGGAAAGTGCAAGCTAGACTATGAAAGGAAAGTACAAGTCTTACAATCCCTCCTAATTAAGCTATGTGAGATTAATCTATTGCATAAAGGAAATCTATACTAAGAATGTCATGATTATGCAACTATGAAAGTGAACTAAATGAAGTGCAACAACAATGTCTTCAAAGCTTGGATGCAAGGATGTCTTCAAAGAGCTCCAAATAACCTAAAAAACCTGCAGCATAAAATTAGTATTCAAAACTGCATATGAAAATGAGGAAGAGAGCTCTCTTTTTATAGGAAATAAAAAGGAATGGACCATGGAGATTAAGAGGAAAAAGACTTAATCAATGGTGGAGTATCAAAGAGGAGCAATCCGTGTGCACAAGTATCCTCCAATGAGAAAATAAGAGTTGACTTTTGTATCCATATAAGACAAAAAGTGTTTTTTCCCTTTTTATAAAATATGAATAATGCTTTATTGGTGCAACTTAGGATAAGAGGAAAAGGTGGGGGCTTTTTATTTATTAAAAGGGGAGGAAATATTCCTTTTAATTAAATAAAGACTTAGGATAAAATGGTTAGCCCAAGGAATAATTGAAAGTGATAAAATAAGATTTGATCAAGGAAATTGATATAATTGATAAAATGTTGATTTTTGAAAATCTTAATTCAGGGATTTGATAAATTGTTGAAAGGGGGCCCAAAGTCTAGGCGACCATTTTAGGGTGCATACATTTGCCCCTCTTTGACTAATGTGTGATCAATCTGGGAACTCATGCAGTCAAAGAAGAATTGAAATATGAGATCGATTTGGGATCACAAAACAACCCAAATGTGTGTTCATTTTGGGAACACATCAGGATAAAAATAAGCAAAAAGATTAAAGACAAAACCAACACCATCGTTGCTAGGTGCAAATCAAGCCTTAGACAAAACTCTCACCATCACTGCTAGGCAATAATCAAGTCTGAAAAATAGGAGATAAAAATTGAAAGAGAAAATCACCACAGTCGCTGCTAGGTGATAATCAAGTCTCAAAATAAAAATCTCAAGCTGAGCTGAATGATAAAGCTGAATCAAAGATTAAAGCTGATAGGTACTGCCCCCTTAGAATCGAAATCAAAATTAGGTAGAGGAGAACAACAAATTGATAAACTTGATCAAGCCACTAGAAATCATAATCGAAGATAAAGGGTAACATGATAACCATTAGGTAGTGAAAATATGCCCTAGTTTGACCAAGTCAAACCTAGAAAAATGAAGCGAGTGAAAAATGAATGATAGACTAGAAGGTCGAAAGAGATGGGGGTGAAGAAATGAAGATGCCCCAACAAAGATCGAAGGATCAGGCCTCAAATGGTCAGCCAATTGCGTAGATGAGGGGGAAATTTTGAAATGTGATTTTGACTATCAAGATTAACTCAAATTTTGATTTCAAGTCCGAAAATGGATCTAGGATGTCTAAATTAGCTAGGGGTGCAATTTTCACTCAATTCTAAGGTATTTTGAAAATTAGGTCAAAAAGTCAAAATGCTATAAAAGGGGCAAAAAGTGTCATTTTCAAAATCATTTGTCATTTAGTCATTTTAAGAATTTTGAGGGCTTAGAGAGAGAAAATGGCCCAGCAAGCAAGAGTTCCCGTCCACAGGCATCGATTCAAGCGAGCCCGGTTGCACAATAGGCCTCCACACTATCCTGCCCCAGTATACTTTCAGAAAACTTCACATTTTTGAGTCATTTATTGCATTTAATATGCTTTTAGCATGTTTTTTAAAATTTTAAAAGTTCAAATTTTGTGATTAGGGTGAAATATCACGCGATAGTTTAGAAGTATCACTCCCTTTGGGGAGAAACATCACGCAATACTTCACAGGTCCCCAAAGTATCGCACGCGTATAGACACCAGTATCGCATGATGACTAACAATCTATCATGCGATACCAGGTGAAGTATCGCATGACCAAAGGTATATCATGTTGCTTATAGAAGGAAGTATTGCACGATACTTGTTCCAAAAGCAATATCGCCCAAGTGAAAAATTTGATTTTTTAAGTATTTTTGAGCAAAAAATGACATGGTTCTAGACAAGTTTATATTGTATATGCCTTGTACTAATTTTTTTAGACATTCATCATGATATGTATTGACATCTAGCTTGGTTTAATGGTTTGCAGGAGCACTTTTCGGTGCTACTCATTAGAGTACCAAAGGTGGTAGGGCTGAAGTGCACCTGAGATCTTGATGATCCGGGCAAGGCTGACTTGCGAGCGATGGATTTGG
The DNA here is from genome assembly GCA_027943335.1 of Chamaecyparis obtusa. Classification (NCBI taxonomy): domain Eukaryota; kingdom Viridiplantae; phylum Streptophyta; class Pinopsida; order Cupressales; family Cupressaceae; genus Chamaecyparis; species Chamaecyparis obtusa. The sequence goes on along the minus strand of BSBK01003563.1, from coordinate 527,976 downwards.
ATATTTGGTGCGGTTCCTAGATATCCGGGTAGATGATGGGTTGTTGACTACTCTTGCTAAGAGATGGCATAGTGAGCACAACACCTTCCACCTGCCTACTGGATAGGCATCTATCACACTGGAGGATGTCTATCAGATTCTCTAAGTACCATGCCATGGAGAGCTGGTGAGTAAAATCATGCTTTAAGATATAATTTTTTGAATATAATATTCCCATATGATGAAAACTAACATGATTGTTTGCTGGCACAGGTGTACTATGATCAAGATGCCACTGAGGGCCGACATGCTATCCAAGGCATGTTTTAGGATGTGACTATCATCAACAGACACGTCAGCTGGGAGTGGCTGATTGATGATTTTGGTAGAGACTTCCTAGTACCGTGCATTGTTGCTTCCATCATCGCACAGGCCCTAATGACTGATCGCAGTCAGAAGGGATTCCCTCTCAGATGGGGCAGAATACTAGTGGACTTGGTAGGCAGACCTCAGCACATGGCATGGAGACCTGCCATACTTGCAGAGATGTATCATGAGCTAGATGAGATCATCTACAGGGATGATCAGACATGGGCTTGTGGTGCCATCCTAGCATAGGTGTGGTCTTGGGATCACATTACTATGATACGACCCAAGATTCAGTCGAGGGAGTAGAGATACCTATACATATACAGGTACAGAGGATTCATATCACATGCCCATACTGGGGATGTGACATATTATAGGCAGATCCTAGATGAGATGATCTCGTTCACATGGAGGCCATACAAGGATGCTGAGGCATGGGGGGATGCAGATGATGAGCTGAGCTACATGCTGTGTAGCTAACCATTAGTAGGCCAACACTTTGAGATTGTCAAGAGGTTCTACATCACATGGGTATGGTGATAGTTTGGGTGGCAGCAGTGGGTCTCCACAGAGACTACTAGGTATGCTAGGGCATGGGACAAGGAGGGACATGGGTGGCTACCCATGTTGGATTATTAGCTGACCATTGCAGAGATAGATGGCATCAAGAGGGAGCCTTGGGAGTACCTTCTTGATATGGCTTATGCAGGATCAGATGCAGCATATAGGGCTGAGCGGCGGAGGGCACCATTCCCTCATTTCATAGTACCTGATGCTCTAGTAGTAGCTTAGGGTGGGGATGGGGATGATGGAGGAGATGGATTGAGAGGGGGGAGGGATCAGGATCAGGTGGCTAGAAATGGCCATGGGGACAGAGATCAACGACCTCTAAGGATGAGGCGAGACCAGCTCGCCAACATGTAGATGTACAACAGGATTAGCCTATAGGAGGGGATGACCTGAGAGCCAGGATCTAGGCTCTAGAGATAGAGATGCAATAGCTAGGCATCACTATAGCAATGAGAGAGCAGCAGCTAGCGGACTTGAGGGTAGAGAGAGATCAACAGATCACTGATCTCAGGGTGGAGATAGCACGCCAGGAGCAGGCGGCATAGTCTAACGCAATAGAGATCTGAAAAGAGTCAACACGAGCTGCTTATTACCATGGACTCTACCTGCAGGCTATACCCAAAGGATAGAGAGCACCATCATACTCTCGGAGGGCAGGTAGATCATATATGGTTCGAGATAGGGCAGCAGCACCACCTCCACCCCCACCATGTGATGGGGAGAGTCAGACCTAGGGTTAGGGCTTAGGTTTAGATGTTTTGAGACATATCCTGAGACTTGTGATCCAGATTTTCAGATCTCATATTGTATATTGTATGATGTCATTGATTTATCTATGAGATTATTGGATGTTCAATATATCTTGTGTTTGCATCTCACTTGTGATGGATGTATCAATTTATGTATTGTCTTGTCATTTTCCTCAAAATATATGTTTATATGCTCATGTATATTCTCTCTCATAGATTTATGTTTAATTCTCATGTGTATGATATAGACTCATGTTTCTAAAAATGACATTTTTTGAGATATAGATATGATGATAAGATTAACCCCTTGTGATGACAGGAACAGGTTTGAGATGAAAGACAAAGAGTGAAAGACATGATCGAGAAAAGGGAAGATGAGCGCAGTTGATTGATAGGTCCACGTAAGATAAAAAGGAGACTTCTCTCCATATGCAAGATGCAAAAACTAAACTATCATGAACCTAGGAATGCAAGCTACTAAGAAAAGTGGTTGACTTGCAAGGTCACAACACTTAAAGACATCTAATTATCATTATTGAGCGTTATTATTTGCATCGTAAGATCATACAATACTCACTAGTATGACTATGGATATATGATTATGATCTATATCAGATAGAAATGTGGGAATCTCACCTAGGCACCAAAGACATGTAGGTCAAGATGACTAGTGCAGTGAGATTACCTAAGTTTACTATAGCGAGATTATGCTTGCATCAGGACATAAGAAGGTCAAGATGGCTATAAGCATGGACTCGTGAAATAGTCAAGGATAATACCTTGTCAATCCCTAGTGTCAAGTAGGACTAGCATAAATGCTCATGATAGTTAGGATTAATGAAATATACCCACAAGCAAATAAAGAAATAAAACATGTTCTCATACCCTCAGTCTTCTAGCTATGCATCATCAAAAACTTCTCAGGGAGAGACCACTCATCAAAGAAATCATCATAGATAGCACACAAAATAAATAAAGTCAACATATCTTAGCGAGTCAATTTTTTAAGTGCGTTTGTGTTTGGTCATAGAGTCAAACTTTGAGTATCAAATTTTCTAACAAGTGATATTGCATCATACTTAGACTGGTGGGTAAGACATCTGATAAATGTTGAGAAACACTTGATGCTAGGGTAGTGTTGAAAAACACTGTTTGGGGTGGTGTTGAAAAACACTTGTTTGTGAAATGCCCCTAGAGACAAATGCACCTAAAGGACCTATGCCCCCTAGACCAATTCCAGACCAAGTCAAATAAGGTCAAGGCATGATAGAGAATTGCTAAGTGTCGAGGACGCATGCTAAGAGACAAGGGTGCAAAGGCCTCAAGTAGCACTTGTTTCTAGGTTTTCACCACTTGGAGATTTTTTTTATTTTTTCAATTTTTTGTATTTTTGCTACCAAGGCGCTTGTTTCCAGGTTTTCACCAAGGCACTTTTTCTTTTTTTTTTTGAATTTTTTGCATTTTAAATTTTTTTTGGGACTTTATATGCTTTTTAGGATTTTTTTAGCATCATATATGAATTTTTTTGGTATTTTTTCAGGATCAATAAATATGTGCAAAGGATGCCCCCAGACTAAATAGGCATCATGGATAGAACTTCTTGAGGTGCAAGACATTAATAGGGTCAGGGAGTTGTTCCCCCTGTTCATCAGATAGCAAGTAAGCACATGTCCCAAAAGTAGTAGTAATAATGTATGGTCCAAGCCAATTAGGTTCAAATTTTCCCTTTTGTTCTCAATGTTGTTGGTTCTTAGGATTCTCACGCAGGACAAGATCTCCTACTTGAAATTCTCTAGGGTGAACCTTCTTGTTGAATGCTTTGGACATACACTTTTGGTAGACTCTCATGTGATCAAAAGATGCTCTACATTTCTCATCAAGAAGTTCCAATTCTTGCAATCTCATGGCATGATAATCTTCATCTGTAATCAAACCTTTGATAGAGACTCTAAGTGAGGGAATCTCAACTTCTAAAGGTAATACTACTTCAGGACCATAAGTGAGGGAAAAAAGAGTAGTCCCTATGGGAGTATGAATACTCATTCTGTAAGTCCATAAGGCTAGATTAATTTGTAAATACCAGTCTCGACCATTCTTGTGAACTATTCTATGGAGAATCTTAAGAATGGTTTTATTAGAGGCTTCTGCCTGTCCATTTCCTTGTGGGAAGTAAATGGAGGACCAATGTTTCTTTATCTTGACTTTCTTGCAGAGGTGTGTAAGGTCCTTGTTTTTGAACTGACCTCCATTGTCAGTTATTATCTTAGAAGGTATCCCAAACCGACAAATGATATAATTCAATATGAACAAAGAAATTGTCTTGTCTAAGGCAACAGATAATGGAATGGCTTGTACCCATTTGGTAAAGTAGTCAGTAGTAGTAATTATGAATTTATGTCCACCTGATGAGTTGGGATGAATCTACCCAACAAGGTCAAAGGCCTAGCACTGAAATGGCCAATGAGAAATAGAAGGAATAAGCTCCCTACCTGGAGCATGAATCAGGTTTCCATGTTTCTAACATTTTTCACAAGACTTGGCAAAAGCTATAGCATCCATCTGCATTGTGGATCAATAGTACCCCAACCTAAGCAACCTTTAGGCCATGGCAAGACCATTGGAATGTCCTTCACAAATTCCCTCGTAGATGTCAACTAACGCTTGGTCAGACTCATCCTTTTCCAAGCACCTAAGAAGTGTCCCATCTAAACCCCTCCTATACAGATCACTAGAGATAAGGGCATGGCGAGAGGCATTACAAACAAGGTTTCTTCTTTCAAATTGGTTAAATGATTCAAGAATTATGCCATCATGAAGGTATGAATAGATAGCACCATAATGGGAAGACTCATGAGTGACCAAGGTACAAATGACATGGCTTTCAGAGGAGTCAAAGATGGGATGGTGTAGCTCTTCCACCAGGAATTCAAATCTTGATTCATGTTGTTCCAACTGAAGGAGTGAAGCTAATGTAGCCATAGCATCTACAGCCTTATTTTCTGTTCTAGGGATCTATTGAAATGTTACAAATGTGAAATAGTGTCATAATGAATCAACCATCTTTTTGTAAGGTATCAGCTTATCATCCTTAGTTTGGTACTCTTCATTTACTTGGTTGATAATCAATTGTGAATCCCCAAAGACATGCAACTCTATAATTCCCCATTCTATGGCCATTTTTAATCCATTGGTTAAGGTCTCATATTCAGCAATGTTGTTTGTGCATGGGAACAATAATTTATAGGACTTGGGAATAGTACACCCATGAGGGGAAACAAACAACACTCTAGCTCCTGATCCATTTTGCATATTTGAACCATCAAAGAACATTTTCCAAGTACACATGGTCATGTACATGATATGCTCATCTAGGAATTCCACTTGAATAGGCATGCTATCCTTGACCGGGAAATCAGCAAGTTGATCTACAATAGGTTGCCCTTTTATAGCCTTACACTCAATGTACTCTATATCAAATTCTAACCAAACCATCATCCACGTAGCAAGTCTACTCATGAGAGCAAGCTTACTAAGAAAATACTTAAGAGGATCAATTTTTGCAACAAGATGTATAGTATGGGCAAGCATGTAGTGTCGCAACTTTTGGGAGGCAAACACTACCACAAGACAAGATTTTTCAATACTATTATAATTGATCTCATAAGATACCAGAGTACGACTAATGTAGTAGATGGCTCTTTCCTTCCCCATATCATCAAGTTGAGCCAACAATGCCCCCAAGGAAGATTTTGTCACTGAGATGTACAAAATCAATGGTTTTCCTGGGATAGGAGGCATCAAAATTGGAGGATTAGCCAAGTATTGTTTTATTTGATCTAGGCTCTTTTGGCAATACTCATTCCAAGCACATGTGGCTCCCTTATGCAATGTCTTCTTGAATGGTTGTGCTCTATCTTCAAGTTGTGAAATAAACCTTTGTATAGATTGGAGTCATCCTTGAAGACTTCTCAATTGACTAATGTTCTTAGGAGGCGGCATATCTAGTATGGCTTGAACCTTTTCGGGATCCACCTCTATTCCTTTGGCTAAAATTATGAATCCTAGAAGTTTACCTGAGGTAACCCCAAATGCAGACTTTTTCGGATTCAATCTTAACTGAAACTGCTCCATTTGATCTAGAATTACTTCCAAATCTTGTAGGTGTATATCCCTTTGCTTAGACTTGGCCAAGGTATCATCCACATAATCTTCCATGTTTTTATGCATCATATCATGAAATATTGTGGTCATAGCTCTTTGGTATGTGGCTCCTACATTTTTTAATCCAAATGGCATGACGTTTCAACAATAGGTTCCCCATGCACATGTGAAGTCTATCTTTTCTTGGTCTTCAGGAGCTATTTTTATTGGGTTATAATCGGAAAAACTATCCATTAAAGAATATATCTCATAGACCGCATTCATATCCACTATCATGTCTATGTTAGGGAGTGGAAACTCATCCTTTGGGCAAGCTTTGTTAAGATCTCTGAAGTCTGTGCATACATGAATGGACCCATCATGCTTCGAAACTAGAACAATATTTGAGATCCACTTAGCATAGTCGATAGCTCTAATAAATCCTGCTCCTAAGAGCTTTTCTAATTCAGTCTTAACAAGGAGAGCTATATGAGGGTGCATTTTCCTCAAATTATGTTTTACTGATTTAATTCTTGAAGCTATAGATAAGTGATGCATAATAAGATTAGTGTCAATCCTTGGCATGTCTAAATATGTCCAAGAAAAATTGATTTTCTTCTTTTGTAAGAATTTTGTGTGTGCCTCTTTTTCTTGCACTAACAGAGACTGAGCTAGATGAATCACCTATGGAGCCTCTTCTGTATTCAAATTTACTGGTTGCGTAGGCTCAATAAGAAGTGATGACCTATCTTGGAAATAACTCAGCAGGTTATTAAGTACCCAATCCTTAGGTGCCTAAAAGAGGTTTTCACCTTCAGATATGTCCTTTCCTTTTACTTTTTTGGGTTCTGACACCGCCACATAGTGGTTTTCGCCATCAAAACCATTTCTCTTTTTTTGCTTTTCTTTTATTTTGTGACTGAGGTACTTAATATCCGGCTCCATCATACTTGTTGTAGGTTCAATGGTGGAAGAGACTATAGGTTCAAGAGCATTCAGGTAGCGAGCTATTTCATAGTCATTGTGAAAAGTGAGAAGCCAAGGCTCTTGACAAAGTTGTGACCAATCAATCAAATGATGGTTGACAAGGGGTAGGTCAATGACTAGCTCAACATTATTGATATGAAAGGTAGTATCCCTAGTGATCGCATAGTTAGGATCTATCAAGTTTCCCTCTAAGATACTCGAATTAGGACTCATCCTACCAAATGAAGCATCGTCCACTAAGGCAATTTGAGGAATCCAATCCTCTAGTCCTACACTAGGTTTGTTTGTCACATCGAGTTGAGTACTATAGGTGTGGACAACATCCATGTCTAAATCAACTGTTGCATCTGAAAGTGAGTCCCATTCGAACTCATGTGAATTTGTCTCTAAATGAGTATTTGGGCCTCATGATGTAGAAACCTCAAGGTTGGGAAGGATCTCCCCTTCTATGGCACTAGCATTGTTACCATCCATCACAACTAGGATAGAACCACTTTCCATTGTTAATCTAGCATTCATATAGTCACTATCCATCGCAGCTAGGATAGGAAGATTGTCAATTGTCAAATCTTTTGAATCTCCCCAAAGGAGAGCTATTGAAGGTACCCAATCATCAGACATGTCTTGTTGATTAGAAAGATTAGGTCTGTAGTTTGAGTTATTGTCACTGTCTGTTGCAGCTAAGATAGGGATGCTTTTGTTCTTTCCATTATCAAACCCCGAGCCAAATGTTGACTTAGTCCTACAACCAAAAAGAGCATGGTCGAGTGGTTCGGCCTTGGCATCTAACCTGCGACTGAGAGGGCCATGACCTAGATAGCCCATGTTGGTGACCATCATGTACCCTCTCCCATAAGTTTTTGGAGATAGAGAAAAGTTTTCATTATGTAGGTACTTTTCTTCTCTGTATATCCAATCTCTATTAGCCACCTCTTCTATCTCATGCTAAATGTGTACTGAAGACTCTAGAAAAGTATTGAATAGAGTCATGGCTAAAGATGAGGGGCGCATCTCTTGTGATGGTTTACCATAGGACCTAGGTGAAATTGGCAATTTTGTAAAGGAGTCAATTTGATATCCTCCCATACCAAGGTCTATGGACTTGAATTTGTCCTTACATTGTTAAAGAGCTGCCCCAAAATTGTCTGCTTCTCTATTTAAGGGAACATGGGCCCCTGCTAAAATGGCATTAATAGATAAGGTACTATCACCTGGTATGCAAACTTCTATGCCATTGTATGGAAACTTGACACATTGGTGATAGGTAGACGGTGCTGCATGCATGTCATGAATCCATGGTCTACCTAGTAGTATGTTGTATGCTAGAGGACCAGCATCAATGATTTGAAACAAAATGTCCTTTTCCACAGGACTAATTCTAACTGGAAGAATAGCTAACCCTTTAGAACTTCTCTCAACCTCGTCATAGGCTTTGATAGTAATTTTCTTCTTGGTATCAATGGCATGCTCTGAGTAACCCAAGTTTTTCAAAAGACCTAAAACAAATATCGAGCCCAGCACCCCCATCTATCAACACATGCCTAACATGGGTTTTATGGATCATGACCTCAATGTGAAGGGCAAGATTATGTGGATGGCTCAAGGCTTTATCATCTTCTTTAGAAAATGTAAGGTAATGTGGGCTAGCCAAGTGGTTGACCATGTTCTAGAATTGGTTGACATCTATATTATTAGGGACATTTGTTGCATGCAAAGTGTCCTCAAGGATGCCCTTGTGTCTAGGAGACAATTCTAAGAGGTCAAAAATAGAAATATGTGCTGGCATTCATTGTAATTGATCAACAAGGTTGTAACTTATGTCAGGACCAACTGCAGACTTGGAAGGAACATTTTTGGACACTGGTTGCTTGGACTTGCTAGAGTTAGGACCTCTAATTTTAATAGGACCTTGGGACTGACCCCTAGTAATAGCATTGAGAGGCTGAGATGACATTCGAGATTGAGGACCTCTAAGCACAACAATGGGTCCTCCATCAAATATTGGAGGTGAGCTTACATCATAGTCATGGGGATCATTCCCTCTCATCATGTTGACATCATTGTCCACAACCTCAAGCATATTAATGACATTTTTTGCAGCTGTATAGGTATAATTGATTGCGGCCTTACCATTCTTGTTTTGAGAGGTCTCCCCCTTCTCATACTTAGGCAAGGGCTCCTTAAAGGCCTTGTGGTCTACATTTGTGGTGAACCCATCAACTTGTAATTTCCCACTCTCAATAAGGTCTTGAATAAGATGTTTGAGTTTAAAACAACCTTCAATGTCATGTCCAATCCCATTGTGGTATACACAGTAAGCTTTCTCATTCCACCAATAAGATTTAGGATCCAGTATGCGAAACTGTGTAGGATTCTGAGGTTGTGCCAAATTATGAGCAATCAATGTCTTAAACATGTTTGCATAAGAGTCTCCAAGCTTGGTGAATTGCCTCTTTCCTAACTTAGGCTTATTTTGATACTTGGTCTTGTGCTCTTGTTGTTTTGAGGATGTCTGTAGCTTCATCGCTTGAACTGCATTAGATAAATTAAGAACTCCTTGTTCCTTAGGTTGTGGAGAGTCAACAACTTCATCATTGACTACATGCTTATTTTTGTTCCAATATGAGTTCTTTTTGTCCTTATTGTTGTTGTTATTTTTTTGGCCATTGTTGTTGTTACTTTTTTGGCCAAAATACCTTATTATTTTAAAACATCCTTAATGTGACATGCAGTTTCTACCATAGTATCAAAAGAATTGAAGACCATTTTTCTAACTTCATATCTTAGTTCTAGCACTAGATTTCTCACGATGATATCAATCCTTTCTTCCTCAGGGATGGTCCTAGAATACTTCAAGCACAATCATCTCCATCTTTGCAAGAAGGTGACAAAAGGTTCTCCTTGATTTTGTTTGAGTTTGCACAAATCAAGCATTGTGACTGGCCTTGATAGATTGTAAGCAAAATGTTGGACAAATGTTTGGACAAGCTCTTTAAATGTCTTCACGGGAGGAGTAAGGTTGGTAAACCACTCCATAGCTTGACCTTTTAGAGTCCTTGGGAATAATCTCATTAAATAGGAGTCTTCATGATGAAAAGAAAAGCTCATTATATAAAATTGTCTAACATGGTCATGAGGGTCACCAATGCCATCGTATTTGTCATAAGTTGGGAACTCAAACTTCCTAGGATATTCAATCATCACCACACTTTTGTCTATAGGGTTGGGACATATGGAGTCCAAATTGAATGTACTCTTAGGAGCCATCATTTTTTCTATTGTCTTTTGCATCTGCTTAATTACCTCATCAGTTGAAGGGTTTTGCTTCTTAATCTTTTGGTCCACATCAAAGTTGTATGGGACTTTTGCACCCTTATTGATTAGACTTTCTAAGAACTGATCTTTATTTTGCTCTACATACTTCTCCACATATTTTTGGAAGGATGGTTCTTGTTGCATTGTCATGAAATCAATAGTGTCAAAGTTGGCATTACTTCCTTCATGTTGAGAGCCATGATGAGCTCATTGGGAGGGTTGGCTGGAATATCTAGGAGGTGATTGTCTCCTATGATGGTTATACCGAGAAGTCCTTCTCCCTCTAGGACTAGGTGATCTTGATGGGGTCCTTGACCTTCTTCTAGCTCTCAAACTTGGTTAGGGAGTAGATGGTGGAGAGTTGGTTCCACTGTTGGTATCCCTATTGTTGAATTGATCATGGAGCTGTTGCACTAGGAGCCTATCTCATTCTTCTTGTGTGGCTCTTCTCCTTATGTCTCGCAAAGCTCGTTCCTCATCCTCCAATTGTTTGAACCTTTCCTCCTTAGCATCTTGTTCATCCAAAAAGGCTTGTTTCTCCCTCTCAATGTGCCTCAACCTATCACTTGTGTATCATGAGGTGTCTCTAAGTGGAGAAGGTTATCTTGAATGTCTAGATACATTAGCTGCTTTGATGTGAGCATCACCAGATTCATTTTTTTGGTCTCCATGTTGTGACCGTGTATCTGAGTGAGCTTACCTATGATGTCTCTCAGCTTGTTGATGAGCATCTAGATACCTTGTTTTGATAGGAGGTGATCCAGGTGGACTGTCAGAAGAAGACCTAGTGGACATCGTGTGACCTCTATGTCATTGGAACATGTCATTAAGAGTTTGATTCATTGCTTCTCTTTGTTGTCTAGTGAAGGTGTAACTCATATCCATATTTGATGAAAGAGGTGCTAAAGAGGAACTCGATTCATTGGGATTACTCTTTGGGTCAAAACAAACATCAGACTCACTCTTAGGGGATTGATAAAAAATGGGTTCCTTTCCCTTTCGCTGTTGATGAGTCTTAACTAAGGGTAACTGATTAAAGACAACCGGGGGTCATTTTCCTTGATTCACTTGGTACCTTGTTGTAACTGACATGAAAGAAAAAGATTCTTGAAGATAAGATGATCTCTCAAAGCGTCAACACCAAACTAAGATAATTAAAGTTCTCTAATGTCCAAAAAGAGATGATAAGATAGAAATTGCAAATGGTGTTACCAACACTGTCAAAGAGGTGCTAAACTCAAAGGATCAATGTCCTTGCATGTTTGAACTAGGAGGATGGACTTAGCCAAATTGTATAATTGAAACTGAATTTGAGTGGAAATGATTTGGACAAAAAGAGTACTAGAATTCTCCAAGAATATTACTAACAAGTCTAGAGATATACTTTCTCAATGGGAATAATCTTCTAACTTGACAATTCTTCCCAAGGTGGCTTTGTAAATCAAAGGATACTAACCCAAGAGGCCTAAAATAGGAACTCAAAGTACATATAGGTTTCCAGCAGCAGAGTAAATCACTCACTTAGAAATATGGTCAACTAAGAAAAGTTTGAAAATGATTGAAACTAGGCAGACATCACAAAAATTTCAAGCGAAAGTAACCTTGCCAAGACAAGCAATTGTGATATCAAAATAGAAAAAAACCCTATGAATCTAACGATTGTTTGAATGTTGAAGAACGTTGGCACTTGTATTACACAATCAAAGATACTTCAAGAAATATCTATCCTAGAAAGTCAAGGCTCAATACTTAACAACTTGGCCCACACTTGATGCTCCCTTGCCTCACACAAAGTGGTTGTCCACAATAGATATTAGCTTTGTCATGGAAGTGCCAAAGACACAACCAAAGGAACACATATGGTGCTTGGGGTGATCCGGGTTATTCCACTTGGATCAATCCTTGCACCAAGAAGCTAAGAGGAAAAATAGGGTGGCCTCTAACTATGTTTCTTAATAAGGGCTTCCATTCATAGTACCCCTCTTGCTCCTCATAAAGGACTGGGACCTCGCGGCCTCAAGAGTACCTTAAGGATTCTTGCTTAATACTTTCCTCATGGTCACAATCCCACAAGTACTCACATCAAGTGAAGACAAGCACTATATCTACCAAGGTTTTGTGTCCTTGATAGCCTTGAGTTTATACTGGGTCATAATAGCTGGTAAAAGGCTTGTCCCTACTTGGGTCATTCCTCTTGATTGCTCAAAAGCAGGCCCGCTAAAGGATTCTAGCAATCTAAACAAAAAGGCATCAACTTATGAGGTTAAAAGATTTTGTCCCACCACAAAGGTGAAGAGCATACTCCTTTATCTCAAAGTCTTCTCCCAAACACACCAAGAAAAGGTTCAATTACCCTCTTGCTTTCAAAATCCAAAGATAGGTCAAGATTTTCTGGTTCACCATAAGAGTGAAGAGCATACTTCTCCTACCACCCAATAATTCCTACAACAAGATATTAAGTGCCTATAAAATGAAACAACTAGTATATGCCACACTCAATAAAGAAAGCAATTAAACAAGCACTTGATTGGGTTTTTATGCTTTGGGTAGCCTTGCAAAAACTATTAGTAGCCCATGTGCATTTGAAGGTTTGACATGCGTTCTTTTTAGCAAAATATTTTAAACAAATGCACTTACAACCACAACTTGTTAGCCCAACAAGGTTAGAACAATCCAAAATCCAATTAGCTCCAAGCAATCCACTATCAAAAGTATTTAAAGCACTAAAGGTGGAACACTTAACTCGCCAAGTAATGTGAAGTGAGTCCAAAAAGTGGAACATTTAACTCTTCACACAAACTCAAAGCAAGTCAACACCTTAGAAAATTAATGAGATCAAGTAAGCATAAAAGGGAGAACTTTCTGGAACACTTAACGCTCTTTTCAAGCAGACCCCTCCCCTATGTATGAATGTTGACCTTGCATCCAAAGGGTGGTAATGAGAGGGGATTAGAAATAAATGAGTCCAACACCCAATTTAGCTAACAAGCTCAATCAAAAGTACTCTTCAAGTGAGTGTGAAGTGAGTCCAAAAAAGTGAAACATTTAACTCCTCACACAAACTCAAGGTAAGTCCACACTTTAGAAAACTAACGAGATCAAGAAACCATAAAAAGGGGGAAACTTTGTGGAACACTTAATGCTCTTTTCAAGTAGACCCCTCCCCTATGTATGAATGTTGACCTTGCATCCAAAGGGCGGTAATGAGGGGCGATTAGAAATAAGTGAGTCTTGTTAGGCCATTTTTATGTAATGCAAAAAATCCTTTGAAATGGCCTCATCCCTGCAAATGATTTTTGGTTTGTATTCTGCCTCATGCTCTTTATTGTTGTCACCAGGCTCTGGTCAAATTTGCACATGCTAAATCATTAAATCCAAAAGGTTATTCAAAGTTTAAAGCCTACTGGAAATTCTTAAAATTCTGCCACAGTGTCGAAAACCCACAGTATTTTTGGAAATCCTTGATGTTTTTGACCTATGTGTTGTTTTTGACCTTGTGCTTCTTGTTTGGTTTGCTTGTCTTTCGGCATCAAAAAACTCTGTGTGTTTTTCGGCTTCCCTGCTATCTTTCGGTCTGTCGAAATCTTTGTGTGTTTTCGGTCTCACTGAAAACTTGCATTGTTTTTTACCCTGCATTACTTCCTTTCTGTCGGCTTTCCTTGTTTATCTTTCTTAACCGTGCAAGTCCGACCGTGTGGTGGGTCCAGCTTCTTCCCTATTGGCTATCGCATGACCGCATGTAAAACTATTCTGACATGCGATCATGCGACCACTTGCCATGTGGCCGTGTGGGTCCCGTGTCTTGTGCAGCTGCCTGGCGGTCTTTTTTTCCAAGTGCGCAAGTGCGATGGTGTTGGGACCTAATTTTTCCAAAGGCACAGTGGGTCCTGACGTGTCAGAAGATCAACGGTTATCATTAAAGCGCAAAGGTTTTCTCAGAGCTATGCACTTTTGTGACAACCGTCTGATCCTTCGAATGGGTTTGGCTTCTTTGGTGTGGTCCTGAGGGTGGACATGTGGCAGCCTGTAATTGGCTGTCGCATGATCACATAGCCCAGCTTTTGGCTATGCGATCATGTGACCGCTTGCCACATGTCCTGAGGGCCGGTCGGCAGTGTGGTCTGGTTGTGGTTCCATGTCACGGATGTGGTGATGTGGTAGCCTTTGGTTAGCTATCGCATGATCTCATAGCCCTTTCTTCAGCTATGCGATCATGCGACCGGCTGACATGTGTCCTTGTTCGCGATTGCAAAGTTGTGCGGTGGTGGTTTTCAAGGCAGTGGTAGTGGTAGTTTTCCTATGGTGGTGTTAACCAGTGGCAGTTAATGTAGCAGGCTATCGCATGTTTGCATAGCCCACTTCTGAGCTATGCGATCATGCGACAGGGTGCCACATGTCCGAGGTAGTTACAGTTGTGGCTTCTGTTGGTAGGTGGATGCGTGGTGGTTTTTAGTTGGTCCATGCTGGTGGGAAGGAGAGTTTGAACATGGGCCCAGGTTTGATTTTCTTGATGGTTATGCAGAGGGCAAAGGGAAAGGGTTGTCACATGTTCACATAATCCATTTCTGGGTTATGCGACCATGCGACAATGATCTTAGCGATGGCAATTTTCTTGTGGTTGCAGTAGGGTTAAGATCCGCGAGTTGTCACATGTTTGCATAGCCCATCCCCGGGCTATGTGATCATGCAAAAAACTGTTTGTTTGTCACAGTCATGGGGTTGTGATGTGAAGTGGCTGGAGATAGTGTAGAGAGTTTATGATTGATTATCGACTGCGGTTAAGAGCCCGTGGTCGCATGATCGCAGGGGCTATCTTTCAGCCATTCGACCATGCGACCAGGCATAATTTGTTGCCCAGTTTCCTGTGGCTATAGGATTTGACTGCATAGTTGTGTTGCTAGGGGAAATGACTAGAGAACATAGATCCCACCAAATGCATGTAGCCATTGTAGTTTGAAGTTTGTTTTTCTGAGCGATAGGGAGTACCAAATTCATGGAATTGAATACAGAGGTGACCTAGTTTGTTGAGAAGCGACTGATTTGCAGTGTGGTCCAGGGTGCCGTGAGTGTTTGTGGGGGTGTTTTGTCATGCAGTGATGGATAGGCTTTGTGGTTCGAGGCTTTCTGCAGGGGCTTTTGGATTTTGAAATTTTGCTATTGGTTGGGTGGTTGAAGTCTTAACCCTAGTTACCCATAGCTTGTTGCATCATACTGGTTTAGGATTTCAAGGTAACCAGTGGTATAAAGGATCAAAATTTTGACTTGTTTAGGGTTCCACTCTATTTGGTTCCTATGGGAAGTAGTGAATTCTATCACATTGTAGGAGGTTGAATAGAAGTTTGTGGTACCTTTTGCCAGTTATTAAAGTGGTAGTCTCATTTTCTAGTATGGACATGTACATGCCTCATTATACTTAATACAACTGTTCCATGTTTACAAGTCTCTCCTTGCTATCATTCATGTGAGTTTTGGATTTTCTAATCCATTGCATAGGGTTGTCTTTGCATATGTTCTTATCTTTAGTTCTTGATCTAGGATCAAGTGAAATTTTCTTTAGAAGGGACATAGATTCATTTGAATTGTCTACAGAAGGATTTTATAAGTAGTGGGTGGGCTGAAATAGTTGTGTTTATGGCTTTGAGTCTTTGACAGTAGTTTGTTCATGTTCTATATTTGTTTTTGAGTGCTGCCTAATGGATAATGGCACTGATCAAGGACTAGTTTATTCAGTTGAGTCCAATGTTTGATGGTTTGGGCCATTTCCTACATCTCTTTATATCAATACCATTACCAATAATACCTTTCACAAGACCATTTTACCCTGCATAGTAGAGTTGACTCAAGGGATACCTGGTTAGTATTTAGTAGTCCTTTACTATGATCTGCTTTATGAATCTAGAAGTATAGGGTGTGTAGTGAGTTTGAATTTTTTCTAGATTAGGTGTACCCACCTTAGTTTTGTAGAGCCAAAAGGAGAAGATGGTAGTGTTGTCCCTATAGTTAGTCCAATTACCCTAAGACCTCATAGCAATTTTGGAGCTAACCATTCCTAAAATCCTCTGAGGGTATATTGGCAGCCTATTAGAGCATAAGAGTTTTCAAACACCAACAAGATGGTGACTCTGCTGGGGAACAAACAACAAATCCTGTTATGGAAATCATGATCTCTGGTGGCCATTGGAAAGAGTCAGAAATACAAAACTAGCATTTGCAAAATTTTCTCACATAGTTGTGAGTGGTGGCTTTGACTTGTCTCTGTTTGATCAGTGTTCTTTCTAATAAATAGTGAGTTACTTGGAGTTTTGCATTGGTTGGGAGTAGCTCTACATTGCAAAGTCTGATGGGGTATCAAAGTGATGCTCAAGATCTACCCTACTTTCTAGTCAACTAAGATTTTTTGTTGCAAAACTTCCAGGTATTTATGATTACAATGTTTCCCTATCAAGTATTTAGTGCAAGTATATAGGGAAGACTAAGATAAGATGAGTGGCTCTCATCCTGTTTCAAATGAAATAAAAAATCAGGGGAAAAGTTAGTCTAGGCTGCTTGGTTTCCTTAAGTTGGATAGGCCTTTGGACTATGTTCTTCCAAAGTCCCCTCACTCTTTTCCTAGTGAGCTCTTGGGTTTGATTCCTGCCTTTGATTGTAAGTGTGATTCAGCAATCAGATATGTCCTAGCATTCTATAGATTCATTTTAGAATATCAGATTTTGGATGAGGATGTGAGCATGATGTTTTTTGGGAGATCCCTCAAAGGAGTGGCATCTAATTGGTATCTAAATCTACCCCCAAAATGCATTTCTTCTTTGGCTAAGTTCAAGTGGATGTTTTTAGAGGAATTTATTGATGATAATGAATGGAAAAGTTTGCAAAGAGACCGTCAGCAAAAAGGGAATGAAAGTTGTATTCCAGAGCAATTCATTTCTAGTGCTAACGGTACTTCTTCTGATGAGTCTTTGTCAGAGGAGTATTCAGCTTGTGGTAGTGGGCAGGAATCAGGGTCAAGGCGTGCAGGATCTTCCATTTAATCAGAAATGTCTAAATGTGATTGTAGTGGCTATTCAGAAGAGGATGATGAAGATAGTGATGCTGATGTATCCTCATGTGAATCAGATGGGGCATGGGAGGAAGAGAGCAATGGTGGAAGTGAGCACTCCTTCAGTGAGGAGTATGAAGACAAGGAAGTGGTGTTTGAATGTGATATCAGTGAGTCTTCATCTGGTTCTGATTGTTCTTCATGTGCTGTGGGTTTCCATGAGGTAGAGATGGGTGTTGATTTTAAAGTGTTTTCTAATGCTTTATATGATGAAGAATTTGATTATCAGCCTATTTTATGTCATGATGTTCAGCATGGTGCATTGCATGGAATAATCAATCTTCTATTTGAAGAACATGTGGAGGTCCCGGATTTAGTTAAATCAGGATGCCCATTCTCTAGCTGTGGGTATCAATCTGACTTTTCATTTGAGGTCCAGCTGGTTGCACCTAGGGAAATGCAGGGATAGGGTCTACATGAGGCCTTTCTGCAGGTAGAATATGAGGCTTTTGTGTTTCCAGTTCATAGCATGCATGAGTCAGTGGATGAAAATCAGTTTTAGTATAGTGGTGCCGATCATTGGCATGCTGAATCTTTTCTTCATAGTGAGCAAGGTGGAGAGAGTGCTAAAATTTTTTACATGCACTGTGAAGAAAGCTTCTTTGATCTTCCTGATTTGCTGGTTGAATATGTTGACAGCCCTGTAGTGACAAATGAAAACAAAGTGTCTGGTGTACTTCATGGAGGAAGAAATGAAAATCAGATTTTTGACAGAGGCAAAAATTAACTCATGTTTGTTGCTGTAGGTTTTTGTAAAAAATGTAAATATTCTGTAAATAGTCTTCCCTTTCTGCTCTGTCTTTCCTTTCTTGTTCTTTGCATTTTTTGGGTTCCCTATTTTTGTCCAGTTGGTGGTCTACTCTCCTAGTGATTCTGAATTCTTGCATGGGCACAAGTTAGCCATCGTCCCCAACTAGAGCCATTGTTAGGCCATTTTTATGTCATGCAAAAAATCCTTTGAAATGGCCTCATCCCTGCAAATGATTTTTGGTTTGTATCCTGCCTCGTGCTCTTTATTATTGTCACCAGGCTCTGGTCAAATTTGCGCATGCTGAATCATTAAATCCAAAAAGTTATTCAAAGTTTAAAGCCTGCTGGAAATTCTTAAAATTCTACCACAGTGTCAAAAACCCATAATATTTTTGCAAATCCATGATGTTTTCGACCTGTGTGTTATTTTCAACCTTGTGCTTCTTATTTGGTTCACTTGTCTTTCGACATCAGAAAACTCTATGTGTTTTTGGCTTCCCTGCTATCTTTCGGTCTGTCAAAATTTTTGTGTGTTTTTGGTCTCACCGAAAACCTGCGTTGTTTTTGACCCTGCATTACTTCCTTTCTGTCGGCTTTCCTTGTTTATCTTTCCTAACCGCACAAGTCTGACCATGTGGTGGGTCCAACTTCTTCCCTATTGGCTGTCGCATGGCCGCATGTTAGACTTTTCTGACATGCAATCATGCGACCGCTTGCCACATGGCCGTGTGGGTCCCGTGTCCTGTGCAGCTGCCTAGCGGTCTTCTTTTACAAGTGCACAAGTGTGATGGTGGTGGGACCTAATTTTTCAAAAGGCACAATGGGTCCTGACATGTCAGAAGATCAACAGTTGTTGTTAAAGTGCAAAGGTTTTGTTAGGGCTATGCACTTTTGCGACAACCGTCTGATCCTCCGGATGGGTTTGGCTTCTTTGGTGTGGTCCTGAGGGTGGACATGTGGCAGCCTGTAATTGGCTGTCGCATGATTGCATAGCCCAGCTTTTGGCTATGTGATCATGTGACTGCTTGCCACGTGTCCTCAGGGATGGTCGGTAGTGTGGTCTGGTTGCGGTTCCATGTCATGGATGTGGTGATGTGGCAACCTTTGGTTGGCTATCACATGATCGCATAGTCTTTTCTTCGGCTATGCGATCATGTGACCAGCTGACATGTGTCCTTGTTTGCGGTTGTAGAGTTGTGCGGTGGCAGTTTCTGAGGTGGTGGCGGTGGTAATTTTTCTATGGTGGTGTTAACCGATGGCAGTTAATGTAGCAGGCTATCACATGTTTGCATAGCCCACTTCTAAGCTAGGCAATCATGTGATAGGGAACCACGTGTCTGAGGTAGTTGCGGTACCAGCTCCTATTGGTAGGTGGACACGTGGTGGTTTTTGGTTGGTCCATGCTGGTGGGAAGGAGAGTTTGAACGCGGGCCTAGGTTTGATTTTCTCGGTGGTTATGTAGAGGGAAAAGAGAAAGGGTTGTCGCATGTTCGCATAACCCATGGTCTTAGCGGTGGCAATTTTCTTGCGGTTGTAGCAGGGTTAAGATCCACGGGTTGTCGCATGTTCACATAGCCCATCCCCGGGCTATGCGATCATATGACAAACCATTTGTTTGTCGCGGTCATGGGGTTGTGATGGTGAAGTGGCCGGAGATAGTGCAGAGAGTTTATGACTGATTGTCGACTGCAGTTAAGAGCCCGCGGTCACATGATCGCAGGGGCTATCTTTTGGCCATGTGATCATGTGACCAGGCATAATTTGTTGGCTAGTTTCTTGTGGCAATAGGATTTGACTGTGTAGTTGCGCTACTGGGGGAAACAGCTAGAGAACATAGATCTTGCCAAATGCATGTAGCCGTTGCAGTTTGAAGTTTGTTTTTCTAAGCGATAGGGAGTACCAAATTCATGGAATTGAATGCAGAAGTGACCTGGTTTGGTGAGAAGCGACTAGTTTGCAGTGTGGTCCAGGGTGCCGTGAGTGTTTGCGAGGGTGTTTTGCCGTGCAGTGAGGGACAAGCTTTGTGGTTTGAGGCTTTTTGCAGGGGCTTTTGGATTTTGAAATTTTGTTGTTGGTTGGGTGGTTGAAGTCTTAACCCTGGTTACCTGTAGCTTGTTGCATCCTACTGGTTTAGGATTTCAAGGTAACCAGTGGTATAAAGGGTCAAAATTTTGACTTGTTCAGGGTTCCACTCAGTTTGGTTCCTATGGGAAGTAGTGAATTTTGTCGCATTATAGGAGGCTGAATAGAAGTTTCAGGTATCTTTTGCAGGTTATTGAAGTGGTAGTCTCATTTTTTGGTATGGACATGTACATGCCTCATTATACTTAATACAACTATTCCATGTTTACAAGTCTCTCCTTGCTGTCATTCATGTGAGTTTTGGATTTTCTAATCCATTGCACAGGGTTGTCTCTACATATGTTCTTGTCTTTAGTTCTTGATCTAGGATCAAGTGAAATTTTCTTTAGAAGGGACATAGATTCATTTAAATTGTCTACAGAAGGATTTTATAAGTAGTGGGTGGGCTAAAATAGTTGTGTTTATGGCTTTGAGTCTTTGACAGTAGTTTATTCATGTTCTATATTTGTTTTTGAGTTCTACCTAATGGATAATGGCACTGATCAAGGACTGGTTTATTCAGTCGAGTCCAATGTTTGATGGTTTGGGCCATTTCCTGCATCTCTTTATATCAATACCATTACCAACAATACCTTTCACAAGACCATTTTACCCTGCATAGTAGAGTTGACTCAATGGATACCTGGGTAGTATTTAGTAGTCCTTTACTATGATCTTCTTTATGAATCCAAAAGTATAGGGTGTGTAGTGAGTTTCAATTCTATCTGAATTATGTGTACCCGCCTTAGTTTTGCAGAGCCAGAAGCAGAAGAGGGTAGTCTTGTCCCTTTAGTTGGTCCAATTACCCTAAGACCTCATAGCAATTTTGGAGCTAACCATTCCTAAAATCCTCTGAGGGTATATTGGCAGCCTGTTAGAGCATAAGAGCTTTCAAACACCAACAAGTCCAACACCCAATTTAGCTAACAAGCTCAATCAAAAGTACTCTAAAGTTTCTTATCAATACTACTCACAAATGAAAAAGGGTTGAATC
Source organism: Chamaecyparis obtusa (assembly GCA_027943335.1). NCBI lineage: Eukaryota > Viridiplantae > Streptophyta > Pinopsida > Cupressales > Cupressaceae > Chamaecyparis > Chamaecyparis obtusa. The sequence continues at coordinate 506,906 of BSBK01003563.1, read as the reverse complement.
AATGGAATATTTAACTTTCCAAAAAAATATAGAGTGAGTCTACAAAGTGGTGCATTTAACTCCCTATGTAAACAAGGAATGAATACATGCCCCCAATCACTCAATGTGATGTTTGATATTGGAAACCAAGAAGCATTCACCTACACAAACTTGTAAAAACAAATCTATGTTCTTTCATTCACCATTAAGAGCATAAAAGAGATGTGCCTATGAAAGCAAGTAAACATTCAAGCCAATCACATGAGAGGTTCCTTTTAGATCCAAAAATCCAAATGAAAGTGCAAGAAACTAAGTACAACTATGCAAATTAATTTTGTCTAAGTGCAGGAAATATAAATAGCAAGCTAACTAAATCAAGATTCAGCCAACATACCTCAAAAAGGCTCACTGCCGGGTACAAAAATAGACTATAGACACCAGAATTATCGTGCGACACTTCTCAGTGAGCTGGGGTGATAATATTCATCTGAGTGATACTCTACTCTATATCCAAGCGATATTTCATCCAAGACCAGGCGACAGTTCCCAAAACAAGTGGGCAATACTTTCAACAAGTGAAGTATCACACGTGTATATAAAGAACTATCGTGTGATATTCCTATAATTATCATGTGATACACTGAGACAGAAAACCTAGAGACCATGAATAATGTCCAAAAATTGCTAAAAATATGACGAAAATGCAAAATCTAAGAACAAAAATAATCTACTATGCCCGACGGTGGGCGCAAAATATGTACACACAAAAGTAGTACACTTCTATGAATCCTTACAATCAAGAACACTCAAGAATGAGGTCTCAAAAATTGATCCATAGTTCTCTATGTATGGAGTTGCAAGATTGTAAAATTTCTCTCAACTAGAGCTATAAACTCATGATCTTGCTAGTCAACCGCACAATGAGAGATTCAAGTGAAGACAAGGGCAAGAGTGCCAATATCCCCAAGAATCAAATGAAAATGCAATGCAAGTAAACTAAGAAAGAAGATGCAAGCTAAGTTAAATGATAACAATGCAATGCTTGAAAAGAAATCTAATCTATGAAAGGAAAGTGCAAGCTAGACTATGAAAGGAAAGTACAAGTCTTACAATCCCTCCTAATTAAGCTATTTGAGATTAATCTATTGCATAAAGGAAATCTATACTAAGAATGCCATAATTATGCAATTATGAAAGAAAACTAAATGAAGTGCAACAACAATGTCTTCAAAGCTTGGATGCAAGGATGTCTTCAAAGAGCTCCAAATAACCTAAAAAACCTGCATCATAAAATTAGTATTCATGCATATGAAAATGAGGAATAGAGCTCTCTTTTTATAGGAAATAAAAAGGAATGGACCATGAAAATTAAGAGGTAAAAGACATAATCAATGGTGGAGCATCAAAAAGGAGCAATCCATGTGCACAAGTAACCTCCAATGAGAAAATAAGAGTTGACTTTTGTGTCCATATAAGACAAAAAGTGCTTTTTCCCTTTTTATAAAATATGAATAATATTTTATTGGTGCAACTTAGGATAAGAGGAATAGGTGGGGGATTTTTATTTATTAAAAGGGGAGTAAATATTCCTTCTAATTAAATAAAGACTTAGGATAGAATGGTTAGCCCAAGGAATAGTCAAAAATGATAAAATAGGATTTGATCAGGGAAATTGATATAATTGATAAAATGTTAATTTTTGAAAATCTTGATTCAGGGATTTGATAAATTGCTGAATGGGGGCCCAAAGTCTAGGCAACCATTTTAGGGTGCATACAGAGACTTCAATGCCATTACCAATTTTGAAGAAATATTTGGAGGATTAAAAATAGTAACACAGGTCATGACAGATTTTAGAGATTGGTTTGCAAAGAATACATTCATCGGCATTCCCACCACAAATGGGATATATACCTGGAATAATAGGAGAAAAGGTTTCTTCCATATAGCCGAAAGATTAGATAGATTTATAGATAAAGGTGGTCTCAAAACCTTTAAATTCTCATTTACTGCAGCTATTCTATCTAATGCCAGATCATATCACTTTCCAGTAAGATTAGAAATAGGAGAACAAAAGAAACCCCCTATAAATCCCTTTAAATGGGAAAAATGTGGTTTCTAGATGAAAATTTCTATCAAAACATTATACAATGGAGGCGAGAGGAGGAATTTGAAGGATCTAAAATATTTTGTTTTGTGAAATAACTAAAAGTATTAAAAGAAAATATAATCAAACAGAACAATGAACAATTAAAATAATATTTTTAAAGAAAAATGAGATATTGAAGAAAAAATAAAGAAGCTCAATGAAGAAGTTATCAAAAATAGAATAGATAATGATAAATTTTGATGCAGGAGCATCCTAGGTGTAAGGGCAATCTTGCATCACCCAAAAATATTTTTGTTTTTGTATTCAATAAGGGCTATCTTGTGCAGAGCTGCTATTTATGGAAACTTGCTATTTTTAGTAAGTTGGTCTTATGATCTCGAAATGTCTAATTTTACATATGGAGGTTCATCTCAGTCATATCAGCCTGCCAACAAAGTTTCATGGCTAGATCAGGTCTAGTTTTGAAGATATTGAAGATTTTCGGTATTGGCAGCAGGGTAGAGAAACTTCGAACTTAGTTTTGAAGGCTTTAGAGGCCCTAGATGAGGTTGAAAATTTGGGTGATGGGTGCTTTGCATGAGCTAGGCCCGTAGAGTGCTTCGTGGCATTTCCAGAATGGGGTTATAATAGCCAATCGGGTCAATGGGCGATGACTTATGGTCTTCAGAAGTTGGGTCACCTGAAATGGCGAAAAATAATTTTTCTTCAAAATTTCTATTTAGGTTTCAAAACTCATTTTGAGACAACTTTGATGTAATAAATTTTAAATTAAAATAATTCTAAGTTTGGTCGGCCCTAAGGGCTAAATTTGTAGAACCTTCTCAGGCGGTGGAAATTGCCTATATAAAGAAGGCCCGTAGTGTTGTCTAGGGCAGTTCTGGGTAGTAGATCTAGGTATTGATTTGAGGCTTTGTCCTACAGAATATTGTAAGGGAATGCCCATGTGGCTTTGCATATTGTAATTCTAAAAGTTTGTAATTCCACATTTGTGGAGATAATAAGAAGCCAATTTTCTGTTCTTGCATATTTTTGTTGTTGTTTCTCTATTTCTATTATGTGTTTGTGGTATTAAGGGGAGCACCCTTCATCAAGTGGTATCAGAGTAGGAGTTCTTGAGTGTGTAAATAGATCACCGACTGTGAGGCAGTTTGCACCAAGACCATGGTTAGGGTTTCAGCACGCATCTTGAAAATGCCTCCACGAAGAGAACGTGGCGGAAGAGCTGGTGCTGTGACACCTGAGGTTAGAGAGCTGCAAAGAAAAGTGCGAGTATTGCAAGAAGAGATTCACAGAGTAATGAATCTTAATGTCATAGATGAAAGCGAGGATGAAGCTGAAGAAGAATATCAAGAAGGAGAAGCTGAAATTGTGAACCAGGAGGAAGAAAGACTTTTTCGGGTGATTTCCAAGATTGGGAAAAGACCTAAGATTGAGGTTCCTACATTTTCTAGAAATCTTAACCCAAAGGAATTGATCAAATGGATCAATGAATGTGAAGAATATTTTGAGTATGAAGATGTTGAGGATCTTGATAGGGTCAAATTTGCAAAGGCCAGATTGAAAGGTCATGCGAAAATCTGGTGGCAAGAAATTCAATTGGAGTGAAATAGAAGAGGGAAAGATAAAATCACAAGATGGGATTGGATGGTGGATAAATTGAAGTGATAGTTCATTCCTGTTGATTATGAGCTTGACCTACCAAAGAAAATGCAAATTTTGAAGCAAGCAGGAAGATCTGTTCAGGAGTATACAGAGGAGTTCTATCGACTCCTCATCAGAATAGGCCATGCAGAAGTTGATAAGGAGAAAGTTGCCCGATACCTTAATGGGTTAAGGCCAAGCATTCAGGAGGAGTTGAATCTAGTTCGAATGAACAGTATTGAGGAGGCATACCAGTTTTCCCTAAAAGTAGAGGAAAAGCTAAACAAGAAGTTTGAGAGCAGACAAAATGGAAGAGGTCATGGTGGAAGATCTGGTGGACAGTCATATGGTGGCCGAAATGAAGATCTGAAAAAGAAGGATGAGGCTAGTAGCAGTCAGAATCAGAGAGGAAATAAGTCCAATCATTTCTAGGATCAGAGTAATAGAAATCAGAGAGGAAGAGGAAGAGGACAAGGATCTGGAAAAGGAGGCTTCCATGGAACATGTTTTCACTATGGAGAAGAAGGTCATAGGGCATTTGAATGTCCTCGGTGCCAAGGTAGAATAGACATGAGAAATGAAGGCTAGGCTAGAGTTGCACATGTAGATGAAGATGCTAGATCATCAAATTTTGAAGATGTTGAAAGAGGAGAAATGCTAATTAACAAAAGAGTCTTGCTAAGTGGTGAGAATGAACTTGAACAAAGGAGGAGCCTATTTCACACTAGATGCAAGTGTGAGGGTAAATGTTGTGATGTGATTATTGATAGTGGAAGCACTGAAAATTTGGTGTCAGAAGAGATGGTGACAAAGTTAAAGCTCAAGAGACAGAAACACCCACATCCATATTGGATTGCCTTGGTGCAGGATGACCACAAGGTCATGGTCAGTGAACAGTGCCTGATAAAGTTCAAGATTGGCAGGTACCAAGATGAGGTACTATGTGATATCATCTCTATGTATGCATGTCATATGTTGTTGGGTAGACCGTGGTAGTTTGACAGATGTGCTATACATGATGGTTGTGTGAATACCTATTCCCTGACAAAGGATGGAGTGCGACATAAGCTAAAGCCATTGAAGAAGACCGAAGAAAAGGTATGTGATAATGCAAGAATAACATTTGTTGATGGAAGAAAATTCCTAGATGGTATGAGGCATGAGCATGTGTGTTTTGCTTTAATTCTAAAAGTTGGTAAAGAAGAAGTAGAGGATGTACCTATAGAGGTTATAGATTTGTTGAATGAGTTTTCGGATATTGTATCTGATAATGTACTTGATGGATTACCACTAGTAAGGAAGATCAGTCATCAGATGAATTTGATTTCAGGAGCTAGTTTGCCAAATAAGGAAGCACATAGAATGACACTAGTAGAAAGTGAAGAGTTGAACAGACAAGTACATGAGTTATTGTAGAAGGGGTTGATTTGAGAGAGTCTGAGTCCCTGTGCTGTGCCAGTGGTATTAGCACTAAAGAAGAATAGAGAGTGGAGAATGTGTACAGATTCCAGAGCAATAAACAAGATCACGATCAAGTATAGGTTTCCATTGCCATGAATGGATGATATTATGGATTGTTTGAGTGGGGTTGCGTATTTCTCAAAGATAGATCTGAAGAGTGGATATCACTAGATTTGGATCAGAGAAGGAGATGAATGGAAGAATACCTTCAAGACAAAGGAAGGACTATATGAGTGGTTAGTCATGCCTTTTGGGCTAACCAATGCACCGAGCACTTTCATGTGGCTCATGAACGAGGTTCTGAAAGAATTTTTGGGTAAGTTTGTCATTATTTACCTAGATGATATTTTGATCTTTAGCAAGACATTGGAGGAACATATGATGCATATTTGTATGGTGTTTGAGAAGTTGAGAGATGAGAAATTGTTGATTAATTTGAAGAAGTGAAATTTTGTGAAGAAAGAGTTAGTGTATTTGGGATTTGTAGTTTCAGTAGAAGGTCTAAAAATGGACCCAGAGAAGGTACAGGCTATCCTTGAATGGCCTACTTTGAGGAGTGCTACTGAGGTAAGATCTTTCCATGGTTTGGCTAGCTTTTACAGAAAGTTTATCAGAAATTTTAGCAGTATTTGTGGACCCTTGACTGAAACAATGAGAGGAGATAGAAAAGAGTTTAAGTGGACTAATGGGGTAGAAAAGAGTTTCCAATTGTTGAAACAAAAAGTTAAAGAACAACCTATTTTAGCACTTTCAGATTTTAATAAGGTGTTTCAAGTAGATTGTGATGCTAGTGGTACTGCAATAGGAGTTGTTATGAGCCAAGAAGGTAAACCTGTTGCTTATTTCAGTGAGAAGTTAAATGATGCCAAGAGAAAATATTCTGTCTATGATCAACAATTTTATGCTATAGTTCAGGCATTAAAGAAGTGGAGACATTATCTGCTTCCTAAGGAGTTTGTTTTGTATACTGATCATCAAGCGTTGCAATATTTAAATAGTCAAGAAAATTTGAATTAGAGGCATTTGAAATGGGTTGAGTTTTTGCAGAGTTATACATTTGTTTTGAAACACAGGAGTGGAAAGTCTAATAGGGTTGTGGATGCTCTTAGAAAAAGGCAACTATTGCTGACCGAGATGCAGATTGAAGTGTTTGGGTTCAAGGAACTCAAGAATTTGTATCTAGAGGATCTTGATTTTGGTGAAGCTTGGAAAGCTTGTACATAACCTGTTACTCTAGACAAGATGAAATGGCTAGATTTTATCATCCAAGATGATATGCTATTCAAAGGGCATTAGTTGTGCATTCCACAAAGTTCTATGAGGGAGAATCTCATCAAGGAGAAACATAGTGGAGGATTGGCTAGATATTTTAATCATGATAAAACCCTTGCTTTGGTTGGTGAGAATTATTATTGGCCACAATTGCAGCAAGATGTGAAGAAGTTTGTACAGAGTTGCAGAGTATGTCAGATGGTGAAAGGAGTGAAGCAAAATATAGGGTTGTGCCAGCCATTACCTATACTAGAGAAGCCTTGGGAGGATATCAGTATGGACTTTATTCTTGGTTTACCGAGGACAGAGCGGGGACATGATTCAATTTTTGTAGTAGTTGACAGATTTTTGAAGATGACACATTTCATTTCCTGCAAGAAGACTAATGATGTCATTCATGTAGCAGAATTTTTTTTCAGAGAAGTGGTGAGACTACATGGTTTGCCAAAGACCATAGTTTCAGATCGAGATACTAAGTTTGTTGGATATTTCTGGTAGACATTATGGAAGAAGTTGAAGAAGATTTGAAGTTCAGTTCATCACATCATCCACAGACTGATGGACAGATAGAGGTGGTGAATAAAAGTTTGAGAAATTTGCTGAGATGTTTGGTTGGAGATAAGCCAACAAGATGGGATTTGATTTTACCACAGGCAGAATTTGCTTACAATAATTCTGTCAACTAGAGCACTAGTAAATCACCATTCCAGATTGTATATGGAAGTAGTCCAAGAAATGCATCTGAGTTGAGAAAGATAGATAAAGGAGAAATAAGTAGTGCTGAAGCTGAAGATTTTGCAGAACATTTGAAGAACATCCATGAGGAGGTGAGGAAGCATATTACCAAGATGAATGTGCAGTATAAGACTAAGGCAGATGAGAAAAGGAGGCATAAGGAATTTTAGGTTGGGGATGAAGTCATGGTTCATTTGCGGAAGGAGCGATTTTCAGTTGGTACATATAACAAGCTGAAAATGAATAAGTTTGGACCATGTAAGATACTGAAGAAGCATGATTCAGGAAATGCATATGAGGTAGGATTGCCTACTAAGCTGAATATTTCATCAGTGTTTAACATTTCAGATTTGACAGAGTATCATGAAGGAGGTGTTGAAGATGAGGTTGCAGTATTCCACCAACCAGTTCAGATATCAAGGAGATTGAAGACATACTGGATAGTCATGTTGGTAGAAGCACAAGGAACAGGACATATGAAGAGTATTTGGTCAAATGGAAAGGATGACCTGTAGAAGATTCATCATGGCTAAAAAAGGATGAGGTTAACTGTCTTGGTTTTCCTCTACACACCTGAGTCATGACAGAGTCACTTCTCAAATTACCTCAGGTGTCTGATGCAGGAGCATCCTGGGTGTAAGGGCAATCTCGCATCACCCAAAAATATTTTTGTTTTTGTATTCAATAAGGGCTATCTTGTGCAGAGCTACTATTTATGGAAACTTTCTATTTTTAGTAAGTTGGTCTTATGATCTCAGAATGTCTAATTTTACATATGGAGGTTCATCTCAGTCATATCAGCCTGCCAGCAAAGTTTCATGGCTAGATCAGGTCTAGTTTTGAAGATATTGAAGATTTTCGGTAATGGTAGCAGGGTACAGAAACTTTGAACTCATTTTTGAAGGCTTTAGAGGCCTCAGATGAGGTTGAAAATTTGGGTGATGGGTGTTTTGCATGGTTCAAGCCTATAGAGAACTTCGTGGCATTTCCAGAATGGGGTTATAATAGCCAATCAGGTCAACAGATGATGACTTATGGTCTTCGGAAGTTGGGTCACCTGAAATGGTGGAAAATAATTTTTCTTCAAAATTTCTGTTTGGGTTTCAAAACTGATTTTGAGCCAACTTTGATGTAATAAATTGTAAAATAAAATAATTCTAAGTTTGGTCAGCCCTAAGGGTTAAATTTCTAGAACATTCTTGGGCGGTGGAAATTGTCTATATAAAGAAGGCCCGTAGTGTTGTCTAGGGCAATTCTAGGTAGTAGATCTGGGTATTGATTCGAGGCTTTGTCCTACAGAATATTGTAAGGGAATGCCCATGTGGCTTTGCATATTGTAATTCTGAAAGTTTGTAATTCCACATTTGTGGAGATAATAAGAAGCCAATTTTCTGTTCTTGCATATTTTTGTTGTTGTTTCTCTATTTTTGTTATGTGTTTGTGGTATTAAGGGGAGCACCCTTCATCAAATTTAATAAAGAAAAAGAGTTCTATTAGCAAAATAAGAGGATACTTTAGCCAAAGAAGAGATTTACTGGAAACAATCATCACAACAAATATGGTTGATAGAAGGAGATAGAAAGACAAAAAATTTCCATAACAATATGATCTACAAAATGAATATCAATAGAATAACTGAAGTTAAAGACAATAGGGGACAATAAATAGAAAGCCCAAATTAGTTATTTGAGACATTTGTTAAATACTTTTCTGATATTTTAAACAACTATGAATACTCAAATTTATTATCTCAACACAAAATGTTAAATGCCATCCCTAAAATATTAACAAAAGAAGATAATAAGCACCTGAATAAGAAATTTAATGTGAAAGAAATTAAAGAAGCCCTTTTTTCTCTCAACATAGACAAATCTTTAGGATCAGATGACTTTCAAGCTTTCTTCTTTTAGAAATGTTGGGATATCTTAGGTAAAAATTTTTGGGAAGCAATAGAGGCCACTAGAAGTTCATGTTCAATATCAACAAAAATTAATAATACCTTTCTAGCCCTCATACCTAAGAAATCTAACCATGTGGAACTTGGGGACTATAGACCAATAGCTCTCTGCAACACCATATATAAAATTCTTTCCAAGGAACTGGTAAATAGGATTAAAAATGTTTTAGGGAAACTAATTTCTGAAGAAAAAATAGAATTTATACCCAATAGGTCTATTTATGATGGAATTGTCATTATCCTAGAATCAATCCAATTTGCGCAAATTAATAAAGATCCATTCATGATCATGAAATTAGACATTCACAAAGCCTATGACAAAGTAGACTGGAGATTTGTCTACAAATTTATGGAAGCATTTAGTTTCTCACATCAATGGATCAATCTAATCTTCAACTGTATTTCTACACTAAAGATCTCATTGCTAATTAATAGAATACCTAAATTTTTCTTCAACATTTCAAGTGGGATAAGGCAGGGAGATCCAATCTCACCCTTTCCCTTTTTTTATTATTATGGAAGAAGTCTTTGGTAGACTAATAAAGAAAGCCCAAGAAGAAGACAAAATCAAAGGTATAACAGTTACAAAAATAGTTCCAAAGATCATTCATAAACAATTTGCAGATGATAGTATCCTTTTGGGGGAAAGTTCCCTAGAAGAGTCCTACCACTTTAAGTAAACTATACACACATACATGGACACTTAAGGTCAAAAGGTAAATGTTGATAAATTAGAGATATTTTTCCTCAACACTAAACCTGATCTAGAAAGAAACATTTGTAACATGATGGGGTATAAATTAGGCACATTTTCGTGTAAATTTCTTGGAATCCAGCTAGAAAAAGATGCTAGAGAATCTAAAACATGAAATTTGATATTAGAAAAATTAGACAAAAAGATAGAAAATTGGAAAGGGAAATAGGTCACGAAGGCTTGTAGAGAAATAATGATCAAAGTTGTCTTGTTATCCATACCCACTTACCAGATGTCTTGTTTCCCACTCTCGAATGGAGTCAAAAGATAGTTGGATAGTAAATTAAGGAAATTATTTTGGCAATACCCTTCTGACAACAAAAAATAAGCTTTGATTAAGTGGGATCAAATTTGTAGGCTTAAAGAATTTAGAGGACTAGGTATTTAGAATTTGAGTTTGCAAAATAAGGCATTAGGATCTAAAATTATATGGAGAATGTATCAAGAAAAAAAGAGTAAATGGGCTAAAATATTATATCAAAAGTACTTGAACAATCCAAACCCTATATCTATATTCCAAACTAGAAACCCCCTCAAGGATTGAAAATCTAGAATTTTATGATGCAATGTCACCACACAATTGTGAAAAGCCTCACTTGGGATATAGACCTAGGTCATAATGCTTTTTTTTGGGAAGACTCATGGGATAGACTACTATCCTTGAATAGTTATATCTTACCAATCAATATAAATGATTCTCTAACTAACTTATGGGGACACCATGTTAGTCATTATAAAGAAATAAACAAAGAGGTTAGGTATGGAGGATGAAATAGAAATCTGTATAGGATACTAATCTATCATATGATGAAAAAGAAACCTTTGCACAACTCCTATGAAATAGACAAGATAATCACAAAGAAAGAGGAGATAGACTAATTTGGAGTGCTACCAAGCATGGGAAGTATAGTGTTAAAAGGGCTTATGAAATAATCATTAATTCAAAATGCTGGGAAAAGATGGAAATCCCCTTTAATCTTTGTTGGGACCCAACGTGTCTCCTAAAAGCTGGTATTTTCCTTTGGGAAGCTCTTTAGAAAAAATACTAATAGTTGACAGATTCACAAAGATGGGTTTCGAGGGTCTGTCAAAATGTCCTCTATGTGAAAATGAATCAGAAACATCAGGGCACCTATTGTTCCAATGCCCATTTTCCACTAAGTGTTGGAAGTGGTTATGTAACAATCTCCATTGGTAGGTAGCCTTTCTAAACAATATAGGTGACTTCCTCATAAGTTGGCCAAAATATGCAGTGTCCAAGGTTTGCAGTAACTTATGGAAAATATCCCCTTCCATTCTTCTTTGGGAGATATAGAAAGATAGGAATAGATGGATCTTTACTAATGACTAGATGGACATATCTCATCTCCTAAACAAAGTAGAAGCTAGTATAATAGAGGTTGTTAATAACAACCTTAGGAACTCTTATAAAGAAGAAGGTTCATTTTCTGATTGGGATGCTGAAATGCACAAATATTGGCACAATTTAATTAATCCACCTATGGTCTACTCTAAGAATAACAAGAAGGCTAGGAATAATTGTAATTGGGAGCCTCCTCCTACTAGTTGGTCAAAACATAACTTTGACAGATCCTTAAGAGGTAACCCTTGCATTTCAGGCTTAGGATGCATTATTCAATTAGATTCAGGTTTGTGGTTATACTAAAGGGATAAACCTCTAGGAATGTTATCAAATAATTTGGCCGAATTAGCAACATTAATAGAAGGTCTTAAACTAAGACTAGAGCTAGGAATTAAAAATTTAATAATCAAAGGAAACTCCAAAATCATCCTAAATGCTATTAGAAAAAGAAGCACCCCCAATTGGGTTCTAAATTCCAAATTTGAAAAAGCACTCCAGATAGTGGATAAGTTTCAAGAAAAAAGGATTACACATATCTATAGAGAGGGAAACAAAGAAGAAGGGGATCCAGGTCCTGGGAAACCTGGGTGAGATCCACCCATTTATCATCCATTGTATAGTTGCTAGCTTGGGATTCGTAAGTGTGGGTACAAACTTTTCTCCAGGAATTGAGAGTCTCACAATCTCTCAAGCATCCCATCTGAAGCTAGTTGTCATTCCAGAAGTTTATGGACTGTCCATTTCCTATCTTCCATTTAGCTTTGGATTTTGCCAAATCCTTAGCATTGAGAAGATCATTCCATATAACAGATCCTTTAGGAGAGTCAGTCTCTTCAAAGAAGGTCTTTATTGAGTTATGTGGGAGGTATTTGTCTTTAATAATATCATGCCATTCCCCTTTTCTATTGAAGATTCTCCATATCTTTTTGGCTAAAAGAGCTTTATTAAACAATCTAATTTTCCTTATTCCAAGACCTTCATCTTTCTTTGAGTAGAAAACTTTGTCTGAGACAATAAGTGGTATACACTTGTTATCCTTGGTACCAAACCAAAGGAATCTTCTCTGAATTCTTTCCATAGCCTCCGCAAATTTAGCGGGAATGGTAAAGAGACTTAGTGCGTAGGTTGGGAGGATTTGCAGAGTGGATTTGACCAATTGTATCTTTCCTTCTTGACTAAGGGTAACCCCTTTCCAACCTGCAAGCTTCCCATTGAATCTGTCTATTAGTTTATTCCATAAAGCTTCCAGAGGTTTTACTCCTAAGGGTAGGCCCAAATAGGAAGATGGGAGAAAATTGATACTACAACCCAAGATGTTAGCAATTTTTCTCTGTCTCCCCTGGGGAGTGTTAATAAATATAAATAGTTATTTCATTGACTATAATGCATTACCGACTTACTATAAGTGACATAAAATAATGCTTATAAATATAAATGTCTGCAAATTCAGACAAAGTAGTGGGGCCTTTTGGTTGTAATAAGAAAGGATCTAATTATAAACACAAGAAATTATTTTATTGACTATAACTAACATGTTATATTGATACAAAATGTTTACAAATATAAATAATAGATGTATTAATTGTAATATACTAATTATTTTACGTATAGTTAGTACTATTATAATTTGTTGACTACTTAAATGATTGGTAACATATTAGAAAAATGTATATAAAATATAGTTCACATAGATGAAAATATATATTTATATTACTATTTATTTAATTTTTAGTTATATTGACTACCATTTATTAGTTAATTGTTAATCACCATATAAATATATATTTGTTGGCATTGATATAAAAATACCTATAACTATTACCATTTTATGCATTGATATTAATTTGTTAGTATGGTAACACAAGAAATCTTATAAATATAATTTATTAGACCATTGACTACAAATAACTAATTAGACACATTATAAACAATTAGTTTATTGTGTATAATGTACTATTTATTAATTGTTAGTGACAAAAAAAAATATTTCTAAATTTAAAAAATTAACATTGATTATAATACACTAGTTATTTTTTTGGTGATGATAGAAAGGAAAGATTATAAATATATTTACCAAATGATGTCCTTAAATACAAATAGTTCATGTATTGTGTATAATGTGTTATCCTTTTACTACTAATGCTATAAAATAATCTTTAGAGGCATGAACATCTAGCATTTGACTAAAACATAGTATATTTTCCTTGGTTGTAATAACAAGAATAATAAGGACAAAAAATCGATATACTAAGTGCAATTTGCAAAGGTTAATTATTTAGAATGTTTAAACAAAATTTGTAAAATATAAAAATTTGACACAATGACTATACTTGGTGCATTCACTATCACACATTCAAATTTTTCTTGTAGTGACATAAAATAATACTTATAATTATATGTATTTGGCAAATTGACTACAACACACTATTTTTTTTTGTATAGTGAGATAAAATAATGAGTATAAAATAATTAATTTATTGAGTAAAATGCACTATTTATTTATTGATACTAATATAGTTAAATTTTATTAATATAATAATATTACATATTGAATAGATGCACTAGTTGTTTGTTTATAAAAAGTGAATATTTTGAAGAAAAGTAGTCAACACATTAAATACAAGCAGTTAGTTTATTGACTAAGACACATTAGCTTTTCTCTTGGTCGTAATTAGAATGGACAATTATCAAAATAAAAAGTTGACATATTGACTACAATATACATGTTATCTGATTGCAATTAGATAAAATAAATATTAAAAATATAAAGCATTGACACATTGCATAAAATGCAACAATTGCCATCTGAGAATGATAGGAAAATCCTTGTAATTTCTAGTGCAATTTTTTTAATGCAATGGATTTTCTTAGTGTTGGCATAGAAAATGCTTATAAATATGAGTAGTTAACACATTGTCTACATTTAACTAACTATTCAATATTAGCAATATAAAATAATAAATAACTTATTTATTGATACTGATACTAAATAATATTTGCAAAGTTAAACATTTTACACATTAATTAGAGTATACTATTTAGTTATTAGAAATGATAGAAAATAAAGATTATAAATATAAGTAGTGATGTGTTAAATATAAATAATTATTGCATTGACTATGCCTTACCTACTTATTATCAATGACAGAAAATAATACTTATAAATATAAATGTCTACCAATTTACACAATGTATCAGGTCTTTTCGTTGTAATAAGGAAGGATCTAATTATAAAGATAAGAAATTATTTTATTGATCATAACTAACATGTTATTCAATGGTAATAAGATAAATAAAACTCTAAAAATTAAATAAAAAATACATTAATTATAGTGTACTAATTTTCAATTGCCATTGATAGAAAACACTTATAACTATAAATAGTTGGTACATTGACTAGTCTTTTCTTTGTAGTGACACAAAAAAACTCTTAAAAGTATCTCTCACATTGACTAAAATGCAATAAAAAAATTTAATTGATGCAAGGGCATTCTAGGGTCTTCGGTAAATCTACATGGAGGTGTGTTGTTTTGGTCATGTGGTACACAATTGCAGCTTTAACCGGTGGTCTCAGTTATTGAAGGGACCTAGGTCATTGAAGGAACTCGGTGAAGCTTCTGGTGCTCAGTGGAATTTGTGTTTGATAATGCTTATGTTGCTCGGTATTTCTTGGCTTGGTTGGTGGTTTCACTGGTGCTTGGTTATTTTCTCTGGTGCTCGGTAGTTCTGCTTTACCGACTAGATTTCTTAGTGATTTGGTTGGCTGACTTGGTGCATTTATCATGGGTATCTTTTGTTCTATTCTCCTATGTAGATCTAGACACAAACATGGAGAATTAAATGTTTGTAAGGCTATTTGAGAGCCTACTTGTGGTGCATTTAATATTTGTTTGTAGGAGTTAATTATTTCATCCAGCTGACTTGTGGCTGAGGATTAGTATTTAAGGAGTGTTTGGGGTAGTTGTTTAGAGGGTCAGTAGAGGTAGAAGAAGAGATAGAAGTGTAGATCTGGATCTTGCAAGATCTTGAAGATTAGATTGATTTTTGATAGTTTGTAATAGCATAGCTAGTGGTTGTTTTCTTTGCGACAAGGAGATTGCTTGGAGGCTTGCGAGCTCAAGTTTAGATCAACCTTAGGGTTTCTATCAATTGTTGATTGTTTCAGAACTGGACTAGCTAGAGTCAGATTGGATCTTGTTGATCTTGAAAAACTATTCCTTGATTGTAATTGGCCCTAACCTAGAATGCCTTACAACTGGGCATGTTAAATGAAAATATGATTTGAGCATATCTTGTTGTGTTATTCCACTGTGTTGATAATTGTCTACAAGGTTGGACTGTCCTTCATTGGATCCACCATCCTTGAACTGTGTTAGGTGGTATGGGAGCGAAAGGTTGTTCTTGACTGAAGGTTGTTCTTGAGTGAAAGGTTGATCTAGCAAATTTGACCTTGTTGGCAAAGAGATCATATGATTTGAGTTGGAGATCCGTGGCACTGAACTTGTGAAATCTTGACCTGGTTGTTCATACAAGGTGGCAGGATGATCTGACTTACATACAATTTGGAGATTGTCACAAGGTGGTCGGTGTAGGGTTTTGTTTCTTTGGGTTTTCTTATCTTTAAGGATGCCTCTGAGAAGATTGAACACTAGAGCAATTATGGATCTCTGTGATGTTGTGGAATCAAAGATTACAGAGAAGGTGAAATCAGATTTTAGATATGAGATGGAATTGATGAAGAATGCATGATCCCTGAGATCATGAGGGCTTGGTGTACCTTAGAATGTTGGTACTGAGGATGGTTATGAGGAAGCTATTGAAGACTTGAATCTATTGGATCTAGTGGAGATGACTGGAGAGATAGATTTGGTGAAGATAGAACTAGTCAGTTACATAGATCTAGAGCCTGGTTAAGTAATAGTTACTAAATGAAAGTTTCTACTTTCTTTGGTACTTTGAAACTTGATGATTTTATTAATTGGATTGGTGAACTTGAAGATTTATTTGAGCTAGAAGAAATTGAAGATCCTCTTCAAGTAAGATTGGCACAGACTAAGTTGAAAGGACATGCTGCTCTTTAGTGGAAAGAATTACAAAGAGATAGAGAAGATGAAGGTGAAATAAAGATCAATCAGTGGAGGTTGATGGTGACTAAATTGAAAGCTAAGTTCATACCTACCAACTATGAGCTTGACTTGTTTAAGAAGTTACAGAATCTAAAGCAAAAAGATTTTACCATGGAGAATTATACCAAGGAGTTCTATAAGTTGACTATTCAGTCTGGATATAGAGAACTTGGTAAAGAAAAGGTAGCTTGGTATGTGAATGGTTTGAGATTCGATATTCAAGATGAGCTTGGTATGCTAAAGATTGATTCAGTTGAAGATGATTATTAGTATGCTTTGAAGGTAGAAGATAAGTTGAAAAGGAGACAACATAGAAATCCTCGAGAGAAGGAAAAGATTGATCATTTGGTGAAGGATAAACTGACTACTGAAGATGAACTGAAAGTTGTGGAATTGAAGAAGAAGATAGGTAGAGTTATCATTAAAGGTACTTGTTATAATTGTGGTGAAGGACGCTATTCTTTTGAGTGTACACAAAAGAAGCTTGGTGATCAATGGACTGTTGTGGTGAATGAAAACATTCAAAATGAACCTGAATCTAAGAACTTGCTCGTTCAAAAAATATTGCTTGATGCAAAGGAGGAACCTTGTCAGAGGAGTAACTTGTTCAGGACTCGATGCAAGTCTCGAGGTAAACTTTTTGATGTAATTATTGATAGTGGCAATACTGATAACCTTGTTACTGAGGACATAGTTTAGAAACTTGGATTGAATAGAATGAAACATCCTGATCCTTATAGGATTGGCTGGTTACAAAATGTCCATGCTCTAGAAGTAAGGGAATAGTGCTTTGTTGATATTAAGATTGGCCAGTATAAGGATCTTGTGTTATGTGATATTGTGGAGATGAATAGTTTTGATATATTGCTCGATAGACCTTGGCAATATGATTGTAGAGCTATGTATGATTATGTCAGGAATGTTTTTACTATTGAGAAGGATGACATGAAGTTTTCCTTGATGCCTTTTTTGGATACAACACTTGGTAAGAGGAGTTTGAGTATTGGTAGCCGAGTTGAGTTGGTAGATCTTGAGAAGAATGATGATCACCATGGAGAATGAGTCGGTGTGTTATCAAGAAAAGACTTGAAAAGATAGAGGAAGCTGAAGTGGATGAGTATGAAAGATAAAAAGTTTGAGGACATGTATGTGAAGAACCAATTTGGGGTTTATGTGCTGAATCTTGAAAGATGCTCTTCCAGCCTATGAGAACATCTTTTCAAACCTGGGGTGTCTAATGTAGGGGTATTCTAGGGTCCTCAGTAAATCTACATGGAGGTGTGTTATTTTGGTCATGTGGTACTCGGTTGTAGCTTTAAACGGTGGTCTCAGTTATTGAAGGGAGCTCAGTCACCGAAGGAACTCAGTGAAGCTTCTGGTGCTCGGTGGAATTTGTGCTCAGTAATGCCTATTTTTCTCGATATTTCTTGGCTTGATTAGTGGTTTCACTAGCGCTCGGTTGTTTTCTTTGGTGCTCAGTAGTTCTAGTTTACCGACTGGAGTTCTTGGTGATTTGGTTGGCTGACTTGGTGCATTTATTGTGGGTATCTTTTGTTGTATTATCCTATGTAGATCTAGAGGCCGACATGGAGAATTAAATGTTTGTAAGGCTATTTGAGAGCCAACTTGTGTTGCATTTAATATTTTTTTTGAGTTAATTATTTCATCTAGCTGACTTGTGGCTGAGGATTAGTATTTAAGGAGTGTTTCGCATAGTTTTTTAGAGGGTTAGTAGAGGTAGAAGCAGAGATAGAAGTGTAGATCTGGATCTTGTGAGATCTTGAAGATCAAATTGATTTTTGATAGTTTGTAATAGCAGAGCTAGTGGTTGTTTTCTTGGAGAAAAGGAGATTTCTTGGAGGCTTGTGAGCTCAAGTTCAGATCTACATTAGGGTTTCCATCAGTTGTTGATTGTTTCAGAACTCGACTAGCTAGAGTTGGATTGGATCTTGTTGATCTTGTAGAACTATTCCTTGATTGTAATTGGCCCTAACCTGGAAGGCCTTATAGCTGGGCATGTTAAATGAAAATATGATTTGAGCATATCTTGTTGTGTTATTCTGCTATGTTGATAATTGGCTGAAAGGTTGGACTATCCTTCATTGGACCCACCATCTGTGAACTACATCATTAATAAAGATTATAATACATTATATTTTTAGCACTAGTCATATAAAACAAAAGTTGCTTATTATTGGAGGCCCTCACACTTGCAAATAGTTGATTTATGTAGTGACAAGATTAAAATCCTAACAAATATGATATAAGGAATGCTTAGTAAAGTAATACGATTCTGAGAGAATATATAATTCAAAGAGACTTTCTCAAAAAAAAAAAAAATAGTGGGTAAATTAGAATGTAGAATGCATGCAAATAAGTTTTTACCAAAAAGTCAAATCAATCAGTAAAATGCATGAGGCATGATTTATTTTGTTATTAAAATTTGTACATCAATTAATTGAAATGACATTTTTTTTCATAACTAGTATACATTGTTATTCATTAGTATTTCTAGTAATTAATAGACTATTGATAGCTATTGTAGTTACAAATCTAGCTATAAGATGTGCAGTAAATATTTATCCAAAAATTATTTGTAGGGAAAATATTAATAGATAGTTTAGCTAACAAAAATAATGCAAAGTATAAGGTTTTCTATGATCAAATCTTTACAAGTGCCAGGGGAAATTGTCCTTGCAATTGGAATATCGAAGTAAACATTTATGCTAGAGAAAAAATACTATCTTTGAAATAAATATTTATATGAAGAATGCTTGTAATATTTGATATTCCTAAGTAAAAGTAAGAAGTCAAAATAGTATCAAAGATCTTATTGGCTTGCATGAAATGTTGATTGTACATCTAGGTTATGTTAGCACTTGCAAAAATTTTCATGGCTACATGTTCTTTCCCTTGGTCTCTATGTCATTTTTCATGTTTCTGGCTAAGAGCCCTTAGCAAAAAATTAAAAAAACTAGCCGTTACATGCAAAACCCTTTGTTAAACCCTAGCCTTATTCTATTTTGATGTTACTTTTCGTGGGTCACTTAAGAGTCCTAATATGCACGTGCTTTATATTTTTGTTGGCCCCAGTGTTAATTTTTCCTAAGTTTCTACCCCCGATGAATTTAATATTTCCTAAGTCCTGCCCTTTAATTTTCCCTATGTTTTGGCTTAATATTTTTATGGGCCAGGTCTCTAACACCATCTCCATCTGACGGTGGGTGTAGCTTCTCATGAGATGTGTCAGAGGCTTGCAAACTTAAGATGACCATCGATTATCTTTCATAATGTAACCCTTTCAATACAAGTGGGTCCACTACCAAGTAGGCTCATGTGGCAGTCTATCATTTGCCGAAATATCCTATAAAGCATGGCGGGCCCAGTATCTCAATTAGATGATTCTTGATCGACGATTGGCGTGTAAGCACATAGAATCTTTTGAGCTTTTTAGATCTTGCACCAGCCATCCAATCTTTCTGGCGGTATAATGTTCTCAGTGGGGCCGCATGCCAAGTGTGCCATGTCAGCATTTTCTTATTGGTCCACGGGTAAACAACTCAGCATGTGTTAGTGGGACCTAATTTTTTGATAGGTCAGAGGGTCCTGACATCTGTAATCCATCCAACGACAAGCGTAAGTTCACATGGAATCTATCAGGGGCTTGAGATCTTGCACCAGCCATTGATCTCATTTGTCTCAAATGTATCTTTCGCGTTGGTCCCGCTGTCAGATGGAGCTAATTTAGAGTGTTTTGATTAGTCCACGTAGTATGAGGTGGAATCCTGTCAGTGGGACCTATTTTTCAAATGTGTCAGTGGGTCCTGGTCCTATCAGAGAATCGACAAATGGCATATAATCTTATAGGTTTTGTCAGAGACTTAAGATCTTGTGACAGTCATTGATTTTGTTTCCTGTCAGATGGTTGTCAGAGATGGGAGGAGATTCTTGATCTAATAGTGGGTGTCTAATCTGATAGAATCTTGGAAGTCTTTGCAAACTTTAGATGGCCGTCTATCTTCCTGATGTGGGCCCAATCAAAGTTTCTCAGTCTTTTGATGGTCGGGATAAGTGTTTTAGCAGCCTAAAAAAATTCAATGGGTTCGTTCATTCGCGTAATAGAATTGGTGGGGTTCCAAAACATTTTCTTTTGGTCCCTGGTTGTTGATGGTTTTATATTGATAGAGGAGTTGGATTTTGGGTCTTTTTCCTATCTTGGTGTTGTTTTGATTGTATATTGATCCTGAATATGTTAATGAAAATACTATTGAGTTCCAATCTTGCATTTGTGTATGTCTTCTTGTTTCAGTTCTAAGCTCATATATGTTAATGTCACAAAGTGTGTTAGCATATGGTAAACAAAGAGTATTGTGAAGTCATCTCCGATTTTCTAACAAAGTTAGGATTAAAGTCTTTTGGGTGGGTTCAGTGAGTTTACAACCAAGTAAGAATCTAATGTCCTTATGTTTGAGGGAGAGGGGTAATAGGCAAAGCACTTATCCTGAGCCCAAGAGTGTTTGAGTTAAGGTCTTCAGCTGATGTATGTAATTGGGTGACTCTTTTCCCTAGGTTAAGGCACTGGTCTATCCTCTAGAGGCATTTCATTGTCATAAACCACACACAAACATTCAAATGATAAAATCTTAAAGCAGTTAGTAAAGAGTATATAGTTGTATATCATTTAGTGATTCCTTTCAAGAAGTGAATCAAGGGTACACCCACCTGAGCATTGAGGCTCAAAGTGTAGGAGGATCTCTTTTGATCCTTGTTAATTGGTCCTCTTTCTTGTAGACTTTGGAGTGGTGATAGAGTCAAAATGTTATTTAAGTTATCCATCAAAGTATAAATCTACAAGTGAATATCAAAGGGAACTCCCAACAAAATGGCAACTCTATTGGGGAGAGTTTAGAGAAAAGGTTGTTAAGTCACTCTTGTTTTCCTATTGTATTGCAAGAAAAGATTTCCCATCTAGGTGGGTGGTGACTCAAAAAGGTTAGAACTAGTGCTATATGTTGTAAATCATGGACAAGAGGAATACTAGGTCCTTTGTCAAAAAGAATCCGAAGGTCACTCTGGAGCAATTGCCTAGAAAAGAGAAGAAGAGTTGGACTAGAAGGAATGGTGAGTCTACTAGTGCTCCCATAAGAGAACAAACAAATACTAGAGCTAGGGCACCACATGTTCCCTCAAATGAGGATGGTTCACAGGACAGAGCTCCTAGATCAGATGGTGGTCGCTCTGAAGATAGATTTTATGATACCCCAAAATCTATATTTCAAGATAAGGGTTCATTGCCTGTAGGTAAAGATGAACAAGCTAGAGAGATGGGTTTGGAGATTGATTTAGATCTTGATGAAGATAATTTTAGAAGAGAACGCATGAGACCTAGGCAAGTCCACTTCCCATATCAAAATCTTGCTGATATGGATGTGTCATCAAGTTCTGATGACATTATGGTAGATCTTGATGATTTAAATGCATTAAGGTTGCAGTTGACAGAGCAGGATGCCATACATTAGAGGTTACAAAAGGATAGAGAGGCTGAAAAGGTGAATTCTCTAATAGAAAGATAGTCTCTCCTTAGAAAAATCAATGAAATGAGGGAGAGAAATAAGATGCTTGCTTCTGCTCCTAAAACTTTGCAGCATGATGTCTTTGGTGATCTTGATGCCTTGAGGAGTGAGCAAGAGTGCTTACTAAAAGATTAGGAATTTGATAAGGAAGGCCCTATGGTTAGACAAGTGCAAAGTTATGTTCCTTTGCCTAAAGATAAAGATGGGCATGAGATCACTAGGCCTGTTGTTGCCGCTGGTGAGAAAGGAAACCAAAAGATGGTGGGACATCAAAAAATTAGATCATTGACAATACCTAAGGTCCCACCACCCAATTTAAATAAGGACATAGAAATAGAAAGAAGAAGAAAAGAAGATGAGGACCTTGCAAGAGAATTAGAGAGGGCTGAAGTTGAAGCTTCCATTGTAGAAAAGAGAAGAAAGATCCAATTGTTGAAGGCTTCATCAGCTAATGCTCTTGGTCCATCTGCTACTAAACTAGGTATGCCATCTATGACTACTACTATTCCACTTAGTAATGCTACTAGTTCAATTCCTTCTTCATCTGCTAGGATAGGTGTTGATCCTAGGTAGTAGTCAAATGCACAAATAAATGTAGATGCTAGTGTTGATCCTAGGGTTAACATTAGTTCAAGTTTTCAAAGAAGACCTATGAAACTAGAAGGCTATAGGAAAATTAGTTTCGATGGAATTCCTGGCTACCCAAATGCTTTTTCAAATGATATTAGAGATAAGGTACCTAAGTTTGCTGGTAATAATGCTATTAGTTGTGAGGAGAATCTTAGGTTATTTGTTGATATGCTTAATGATTATGAGGTAGAGCATGAGGATGTAGTCATGAAATTATTTGTTCAATCTCTAATGGAGGATGCTAGAGATTGGTTTAAGAGACTTCCTAATAAATGTATTAATACTTGGGATTCTTTTGAGAGATGTTTTAAAGAGCAGTATGGTGATAGTCCTAATGCTAGTTTCATGTTGAATGAATTCAATACCATAAGGAAAAATAAGAATGAATCTGCGGCTGAATTCAACATGAGATTTTAGAAGGGTATGCATAAGTTGTTCCAAGTCATGCGGTTAGATGACAATGTTTGTCTAACTACATATTTCAATGCATTTGATGGAAAGATGGGATATTTGTTGAGGGACAAAGAACCAAGAACTCTTAGGGATACTTTTAGGATTGTTTTCAATATTGAGAACAACATGAAAATATCAGGAAAGTTGGGTGGAAAGAGAGATGACCCAAAGTTGTTTGTGGACAAGAAATACAAAAAGGAAAATGATCAGAATGTTGGAACTAGGAGGCAAGAGGAAGATAAATTGGATAAGGTACTCAATGCATTGAAAGATTTGAAGGCACTTGCAAATAGGAACATCAGTGCTCCTACCAATGAAGTCCATCATTTCAACAACAATTTCAATAAGTAGAATAGATTGCAAAACTACCCCTACAACACCCAATGGAAGGATGGCAAGCCTATTGTCCCTACTACAAGAGGAAAAAATGATAGAGGTGTCCCTGACCCTCTACAAAAAGATTCAATAAATGTGATGGAGGACATACCTTGGTGTGTTGCATGCCAGTCCCCTTATTCTACAGAGCATTGTGCGGTTGCACAATTTATGGCTGCAAATCAAGATTGTGGTAGTGAGGAGATAGATCAAGAGGAAGATCAAGATGATGTTGGATGCAACATGGCTTCTTCATATCTAGGATATGAAGATGATTTTGATTTTGATGAAGAGGTAGATGTAAATGTGAAGAGACACAATCAGGCCCTTTTTCATCAAGAGGTTTTTTCTAATGATGAAGACATGGATAAGAAGACATGTAACATGAACTCTTCTTTTGAGCCAGTAAATTTGAGAAGACCTTCTAGAGAAGAGATGGATAGGATTACTGCAGAAATGATTGCCCAAGTGCAAACCAGAGGCATGGTGGCAAGGAATATAAATGAGAAAGCTGGAGGAATTTTTATAAAGAATACCAACTCCAGAGAACATAATGAGAACAAATCAAAAGGTGATCACATGGTGAAATTCAAGAGTGTAAAAGGTAAGAATTGTGAGCCTAAGGGAGTTGGAATTGAAAAGATTTCTAGTGAGATTGAGAGGCCAGTTAACACAATGGCTAAGATTGAAAAATTGAGGGTGGCAAATACACCTAATGTGTCAGATAAGCAAAAGGATATTAAGGTAGTGCAGATTGAGATTTCTTCTTCTGCTCCTATTGATATGTTATCTGTATTGTCCCAAATTACAGTTAAGGTTCCATTGTCAGAATTGTTGAGGACCCCTAAACACAAAGACAGAGCTATTGCATGGGTAGATAATATTCATAATAATGATGTTGCATGCAATGGATCTCAGGATAAAGCTTTGAAAAGTGTTACTACTTAGGGAATTGTGTCTCAAATTCCTCCAATATATTTGGATAGTTCTGTCAATGCCAGTCTTGAAAATATTGATCCATTCTTTTTAAGTGTTCTTGTGAATGGAATGAAGTTGAGAAATTGTAAGATTGATAGTGGTGCCTCTAATACTGTCATGCCTTTCAAAATCATGGAGAAGTTGGGCCTTAAAGTTGATACAGTGCAAGGTAGATGTTGTGCAATGGATCAGAGGGAGGTACCAGTTATTGGGACTATCAATGCAATGCCATATAGGCTGCCAGCATATCCAGAGAAAGAGTTAACAATGAGTGTTTTGGTGGTGGATATCCCTCCTCATTATGGGATGCTGCTATCTAGAAGATGGAGTGCTGCCATGGGTGGAAGTTTACAGTGTGATCTATCCTATGCCACTTTCAAGATTGATGATCAGTTTGTCAAGATTGAATGAGAGCCAAGAGTATGCCACATGATTGAGAGAAATATTGATAATGAAACTACATGTTTTTTGGATACTGATATTAATACTTTTAGGGTAGAGATCCCTGTATTTGAAGAGGAACATATTTTTTCATGTATCTCTGATGAGGTAAGTGTTGATTCTGTGAGGGGTGATTTGTGGGTAATGTACTTTAATGGTGCAAATTGCAAAGATGGTGCAGGAGAAGGTATTTTACTTATTTCTCCTAATGGAAATACCTACAAATTTTCTTTCACATTGAATTTCTTTTGTACCAACAATATAGTAGAATATGAGGCTTTGTTGTTAGGATTGAGGTTGGCACAAAAGCATGGTATTAAGTGTTTAATTGTTGTTGGTGATTCTAAGTTGGTGGTGTCCCAAGTCAGGTTAGTATATGCTTCCAAGAACAAGAGGTTGAAACAATATAAGAATGCAGTTTGGGATTTGATTGAACATTTTGATGCCTTCAATATTGAGTGGAAGGATAGGAGTAACAATAAGATGGTTGACTTGTTAGCCAATATTGCAATCAATCCCATTGATATTACATTTTCTGATATCTCTAAAGTTGAAATCCAGGCTAGGCCTAGCATACTAGATAATATTGAAAATTGGCAAGTTTTTGATGATGATAATGATATCTTGAAGTTTATGGGTTGTGAGGATCAATATCATGGTCAGGAATTTGATTATTCAGCCTTGGTTGAGTCAGTAGAAGGAAGGGAGGTTGTCTTTGGCAATGAGGTCATTCAGTTTAAAACTAACAAGGTGCCCAAGGGACTTGTTGTTTTGGAGACTGTCTTTGATAACCAGGATAGATTTCAAAAGAATATCAAAAGAGAAGATCATGCTGATCTAGAGGAGATAAATCTTGGAACACATGAGGCACCTAAGAAAGTATACATTGGTAGAGATATATCTCAAAAGGTAAAGAAATCTTTGATTGAATTATTGAGAAAATTCAGGAATGTTTTTTCATGGTCATATGATGATCTAAAGGTTTATAGAGAAGAATTATTTCAACATATTATTCCATTGAAAGAAGATGCTAAACCTTTTCGGCAAAGACAAAGGCCTATTAATCCTACTTTGGTACCCAAGATGCAAGAAGAGTTAATGAAGATGAGAGATGCTGGAATTATCAAGCCTATAAGGCATTCTTCTTGGGTGTCAAACCTTGTTCCTGTGAGAAAGAAGAATGGTGACATTAGGCTTTGTGTGGACTTCAGGAATTTGAACATCAACTCATTAAAGGATAATTATTGTCTGCCCAATATGGAAGCTATGTTGTAGAGAGTAACCAGATTAGAATTGATGTCTATGATGGATGGTTTCTCAGGTTACAATCAGGTCATTGTAAAAGAATCAGAACAGTTTAAGATAGCTTTCACAACACCTTGGGGGACATATGTTTATGTGAGGATACCTTTTGGCCTCACAAATGCTGGTGCTACTTTTTAGAGGGCAATGGATGTTTCCTTTTTAGATTTTATTAATGATTTCCTTGTTGTATACCAAGATGATCTGATTGCCTATTCCAAGGAGGAAGAAGACCATTGTACTCATTTAGAGAAAATATTCATAAGGGCTTTGGAATATGGCATTTCATTAAACCCAAGGAAATGTTCTTTTGGTGTCATTGAAGGTAAGTTGCTTGGCCACTTAGTTGGGAAGCAAGGAGTGAGAATTGACCCTAAGAGGGTAGCAACCATTGATAGAATTTAGAGACCAAAGAATGTTAAAGGAATTCAGTCCTTCTTTGGTTAGGTCAATTTCTTGAGGAGGTTTGTGACAAATTTTGCAGAGGTTACTAGACCTATTTCTAAGATGTTGAAGAAGGGATCTGCAATCAATTGGGAGGGTGAGCCTGATGAGGCTTTCAAAAATATCAAAGAGGCTATCAAAGATGCACCAGTGCTTAAGGCACCTGATTATAATGTCCCAATGCATATCTTTTCCTTTGCATCTTTTCATACTATTGCTGCAGTTTTTTTACAAAAGAATAAGGATGGTTTTGAGCAGCCTATTGCATTTTTTAGTAAATCTTTGCAGGCTATAGAATTGAAGTATCACATAAATGAAAAATAGGCATATGCGCTTGTGAAGGCAGTCAAGACTTTTAGGTGTTACTTGATGGGAGCAGTTGTGATTGCCTTTGTGCCAAGTGCAGCTGTGAAGGATATTTTCTCATAGCAAAAGGTGTCTAGGAGAAGATGCAGATGGATCAATAGGATCCAAGAATTCAATGTTGAGGTCCAGATTACTAAGTTGGTTAGAGGACAAGGATTGGAAAAACTGATGGCCCAATCCAATCTTGATGCAAATCAGGTAAATCATTCTGAAATTGATTATACATGTGATATGGATGATTGTATTTGGTATCAAGATATTATCTATTACTTGAGAAATATGAGATGTCCAATAGGAATGAATGATAATTAGAAAAGGACATTGAAATTACAGGCTATCAAGTATGTAATTGTGAAATGTAAATTGTATAGAAAGAATTTGGATTGCATATTGTTGAAATGTGTAGATGAAAATCAGGCTGAAATATTGTTGAAAGAAATGCAAGAGGGAGTTTGTGGTAGGCATTATATGGGTAAAACAACTTCTCATAAGATCTTGAGAGCAGGATTCTGGTGGCCCACAATCTTCAAGGATGTAGAACAGTTGGTGAGGAGGTGTGATGCTTGTCAAAGGTTATCTGGTAAGCTTAAATTTTAAAGAAATGTGCCATTAAAACCAGTAGAAGTTCAAGATCCTTTCCAACAATGGGGAATTGATTTCATAGGGGAGATACCAAACAAGTCAAGTGGAGGACACTCATGGATCTTAGTTGCCACTGATTACTTTACAAAGTGGGTAGAAGCTATACCTACAAGAAATGCAACTAGTAAGGTGGTAATTGATTTTCTGATGAATAATATTGTTACAAGGTTTGGGTGCCCTAAGAGAATAGTAAGTGATAATGCCATGTGCTCTAGGTCTGTTGAATATAAGGACTTTTGCAAAGGTTTGGGAATTTAGATTTCTAATTCCTCACCTTATCATCCACAAGGAAATGGTCAGGCAGAATCTACTAATAAGAGTTTGATTAAAATATTAAAGAGAATTCTTGAAAAGAATAAGAGGGCATGGAATTCAAAGCTGCCATTAGCTCTTTGGGCTGATATGGTAACTATGAAGAGGGCAATTGGTTGTGCACTATTTGACCTAGTATATGGAATTCATGCAAGAATGCCTCAGAATAACTTATTGGAAATGTATAAATTTATTCAGCTATATGATGATGACATAGATGATGAGATGCAGTTGAGAATTGAGGACCTTATTAGGTTGGATGAGACTAGAAGAGAATCAGTTGCAAGGAATGCCAAATTGCAGTTGCAGGTTAAGAATTTATATGATAAGAAGACTGTTGACAGAAAGTTTGAACCTAGTGATTTGGTGTTAGTTTGGAATGCCAGACTAGAGGATAAGGGGAAACATGGTAAATCTGATCCCATTTGGCTAGGGCCATATCTAATTCATGAGAAATGGGGCCAAGATTCATACATTATCAAAGAATTAAATGGTGATATTCAGGAATTGCCAGTTCATAGATAGTTCTTGAAGAAATACTTCAATTGAGGTATTCTATTTTCCATGAATAGTAGTTAGGTTTGTACATTTTGTAAATTCTATAAATAAGCTACTTGCCCCTACCCTATTTTGTCATGGTCTGTCAGTTTTTGGTCCTGTTGCCTGTTCTGCCTTGCTTTTTCCCTATTGTCTATAATTTTCCAGTGGGATGGTCTACTTTAAACCAGTGATTCTAAGTCCTTGCTATGCTTGTAGGAGGCATACATTCCCAGACAGAGCCACTGTTAGAACTTGCAAAAATTTTCATGGCTACATGTTCTTTCCCTTGGTCTCTGTGTCATTTTTCATGTTTCTGGCTAAGAGCCCTTAGCAAAAAATTAAAAAAACTAGCCGTTACATGCAAAACCCTTTGTTAAACCCTAGCCTTATTCTATTTTGATGTTACTTTTTGTGGGTCACTTAAGGGTCCTAATATGCACATGCTTTATATTTTGGTCAGCCCCAATGTTAATTTTTCCTAAGTTTCTACCCCCGGCGAATTTAATATTTCCTAAGTCCCCAGTGCCTAATATATTTTTCCGAAAGCCTAAGTCCTGTGCTTTAATTTTCCCTATGTCCTGGCTTAATATTTTTTAGGGCCAGGTCTCTTACACCATCTCCATCCGATGGTGGGCGTATCTTCTCATGAGATGTGTTAGAGGCTTGCGAACTTAAGATGACCATTGATTATCTTTCATAATGTAACCCTTTCAATAGAGGCAGGTCCACTTCCAGGTAGGCTCACGTGGCAGTCTATCATTTGTTGAAATATCCTATAAAGCATGAAAAGCCCAGTATCTCAATCAGATGATTCTTGATCGATGGTTGGCGTGTAAGCGCATAGAATCTTTTGAGCTTTTCAGATCTTGTGCCAGCAATCCAATCTTCCTAGCGGTACAATGTTCTCAGTGGGGCCGCATGCCAGGTGTGACATGTCAGCATTTTCTTATTGGTCCATGGGTAAACAACTCAACATATGTCAATGGGACCTAATTTTCTGATAGGTCAAAGGATCCTGACATCCGTAATCCATCCAACGATGGGTGTAAGTTCTCATGGAATCTAACAGGGGCTTGAGATCTTGCACCAGCCATTGATCTCATTTGTCTCAAATGTATCTTTAGCGGTGGTCCCGATGTCAGATGGAGCTAATTTAGAGTGTTTTGATTGGTCCACATAGTATGAGCTGGAATCCTGTCAGTGGGACCTAGTTTCTGGATGTGTCAGTGGGTCCTGGTCCTGTCAGAGAATCGATGAACGACGTATAATCTTATAGGTTTTGTTAGAGACTTAAGATCTTGTGATGGCCATTGGTTTTGTTTCTTGTCAGATGGTTGTCAAAGATGGGAGGAGATTCTCGATCAAACGGTGGGCATGTAATCTGATAAAATCTTGGAAGTCTTTGTGAACTTCAGATGGCCATTAATCTTCTTGATGTGGGCCTGATCAAAGTTTCTCAGTCTTTTGGTGGTCAGGATAAGTGTTTTAGTAGCCTGACAAAATTCAATGGGTTTGTTCATTCGAGTAATAGAATTGGTGGGGTTTCAAAACATTTTCTTTTGGTCCCTGGTTGTTAATGGTTTTATACTGATAGAGGAGTTGGATTTTGGGTCTTTTCCCTATCTTGGTGTTGTTTTAATTATATATTGATCTTGAATATGTTAATGAAAATACTATTGAGTTCCAATCTTGCATTTGTGAATGTCTTCTTATTTCGGTTCTAAGCTCATATATGTTAATGTCACAAAGTTTGTTAGCATATGGTAAACAAAGTGTATTGTGAAGTCATCTCGGAGTTCCTAACAAAGTTAGGATTAAAGTCTTTTGGGTGGGTTCAGTGAGTTTACAACCAAGTAAGAATCCAATGTCCTTGTGTTCGAGGGAGAGGGGTAGTAGGCAAAGCACTTATCCTGAGCTCAAGAGTGTTTGAGTTAAGGTCTTCAGCTGATGTATATAACTGGGTGACTCTTTACCCTAGGTTAAGACACTGGTCCATCCTCTGGAGGCATTTCATTATCATCAACCACACACAAACATTCAAATGATAAAATCTTAAAGCAGTTAGTAAAGAGTATATAGTTGTATATCATTTAGTGATTCCTTTCAAGAAGTGAATCAAGGGTACACCCACCTGAGCATTGAGGCTCAAAGTGTAGGAGGATCTCTTTTGATCCTTTTTAATTGGACCTCTTTCTTGTAGACTTTGGAGTGGTGATAGAGTCAAAATGTTATTTAAGTTATCCATCAAAGTATAAATCTACAAGTGAAGATCAAAGGGAACTCCCAACAGGTTATTCAAGTATGAGTATAAGTAATTCTAGCCACATGGATCATATCCATTCCTGGCTTAATTGTTGGGTGACCACACAATAGTGGGTTACACTTTTTTAGACATGCTGATTTTTCCTGAAATAATAGACTTTTAATAAAATATGATTATTTAAGCCTTGAGAGATTCTATTTGAAGGAATTAATCGAAAAATATTAGCTCAAAGCCTCTTAAATTAAAGAAAACATTGATATAACATCTATACTCCTCATTCATACCTAGAATGGAGTCTCCTTCGCACCTATTAAAATGCTAACAAAAAATCACTTCGACTTTATCTTTTGGTAGATCAAATGAGTCCATTTGAAAAACTTATCTATGTAGTAAGGTACTACTAAGAAGACTCTTTCCAATGATTATAATGTTAATATATATTAATTTTATTTTGAATTTGTATTTTTTATTTTACTAAACATAGATATTTCACCCTATGTCTACCTCTATGTTTGACGCTTATGGAAAAATAGTAAATAAGAGAAAAAAAATTTAAAAAAATATTTGTGCCCTAGGTATTTAAGTTCTCTTTCTATCCAAAAAACTAAAAATGAAATTGGAAAAATACACAAGTTATAAGCTATGTAGTCAAGGTATGTCAAAATTACAATTTAGTCAACTTCAAACGTTAATAAAATATGAAATAATCATGATAATGTCATCAACCCAATTGCATGCCCTCCATATGGACATTAAAAAACTAAATTCAAAAGAATCACATTGATATCTATTTTTAAAAAAAAAAATATGCTCTATGAAAACAATGTAACTCTTTGAAAATGACATTTTCAGCAACATACCAATTTTTGTGGGAGAAAGAAAAAACCAAACAAATTAATTCAAAAATAAAAATAAAAAATATATTTAGAATCTAGACAGAAAATATTAAAAGACTCTAATTTACTTCATCTTCCGATTCCAAACGGTTTAACGAGAATATGCATTCGAATCTAAAAGTTTTTTTCAAAATGTAGAGTTCAATGTCCATTTAGGCAAAAAAGTGTAACCCACTATTGTGGGTTCACCCTGTTGTCCTATCATAGAGAAACAAGAAAATTTATAAATTATGTATATATAATTAGAACATATAAATTAAAGTTTGTCTTAATCCAAAAATAAAATAACACCAAATTTTTTTGTTGGTTTGGAAATTGTGGATTTCACAAATAAGCAACTTAGTCTTTAGTTGACATGAATTTATAGTTCAACCAATGTTTTGAATTTAGCCAATTAGACTAAAAATTTAAATTTGTAACTTAAACTATTGAAAATTTTGATGAAATAATCTCCCCAATAGGTCGAATAAATTATTTGTACATGTAGAGATATTATGTGATGACAAAGAAAAGATATGTACTAGCATAACTTTTCCTTTCTATATAGAAGTCCTTATGTTTGTACTAGAGAAATATTTCCACTTACCATGAAAGTGAAAGAATCCTTAGTTGTAAACAGATAAAAAGATAATCAACACTGACAAAATGATAAAAAAATAAAAAGACTAATACTGCATCTAAAAACAAGGAATTCAAAATGACCTACTCTTTTATCACCATTCTCTTTGTAATTAGCACTAATATTGGAATATCAGAAAGCCACACCCATAAGAGCCTCCAAAAATAAGGTGTTTGCCACTATGACAAAAAATTATATGATGTTGGCTGAGAATCAAAAGGGAAAAAAATCAAGAAAGTGCACACAAGAAAACAAATTTTACCATAGACTTTGATTCCAAACATATGAATTGACAGAAAGAGTTTTGTGGTTTGGGTTAACATGAAATAGTCCTATTTATTGGAAACCCAAATTGGGTTCAACAGAACATAGGCCCAGTCTATTAATTTATAACCAAACTTACATTAAATGCTTACTTTAGTGTAGACCACATTTAGCTGGAGAATTAATTATGGATAGGTGAGGAGCTGTTTGTAGATAGTTCTAGATACATGCCGGTGAGTGCAAGCTTGGGTGATTATGGATGCTTATGGTCTGTGCCGATAGTATAGCTGCAAATAATTAATTTATCTTCTAACAATGTCGACAGTACAACTGCATATAATTAATTCATCTTCTAACATCCCCTTATAAATTAATTATCTAATTGTCTTAGATATCCCCCCATAATCTAGAAACGATGGGTCCTGGCTTATAGCCTTTTTAGGTACGCATTTGCAAAAAATTGTTTTGGTTCCCCTTATCACTATTACTTTCAGACATTTATTTCTATTGTCATTATCACTCTAGGTTTTTAACCGGTTCAGCCATAGCCATTTGGGATTTTCTCCAACTGATACAATGCTACAATTGCTTTAGGTTTTTAACCCAAACAAGTGGTTTTGAATTACCACAAACCAAACAATAGACTTGGCACACACATGGTTCCAATGACCATAAAACATCACTACGGGGAAACCAAATCAAAATTTTCTTCTGTACCTGCATCACAATTTATTATTGAGTCCATATAAAAAGAAATCCATATACCGAGATACATGGGTACCTAGCCATTGTACTCACCAGTTGTATAGGAATTCTTTTCAGATACATGGTTCATCAATATATCAAACCAAAAACTTTTTGGGCCTTTATCTGAGTTTCCCATTTTCTTGACCCATTCTGCGTCTTATAGAGAGTTCATTATTGTAAACACTCAAAGTTGACTTAGTACTCTAATGTCGATATCTACCCCTCGGGTATAAGGAAACTATTAGTCCTCTATTCCTAGAAGATTGTATTAGTCAAACTCTCTTATAGGAAGGTGTCATATTGGGTAAGGGCATGATCTCAACTCAAAAACCATCATACCGAGCTTCCTCTATCCTTTAATCAATCGACTTAAACAATTCTAGTTCTTCATTTCAGATCTTTGTACAATATAAATTAGTTTATCTATTCTCATGTTAAAGGATCATCACTAACCAATTTATTAGCAAAATATAAGAGTAGATTGCTAAAAAGTGTATTTATATTTCCAAGCATAGTCTTTTTACTAAATCTTTGTTTTTGTTAAGTAAGACCTTCTAGCTTTCATTACCTTTTCCAAAATAATTATTATAACTCATTCAGGAAATAATTAAAATCTTGATCATCTCTTCTTGCCTATGTACCTATTATTCTAAACTAACAAAATAGATAATCGCTTTATTTAGCACTTTTAACATCAATCAATCCCTACCTAACATAGGTAATCATAGGGAGGAATAAATTCCTCAAAATGTGTTATTGAATGCAAACAAACATATTAAGAAGGGGTAATTCCATTGCTTATTAATATAAAGAAAGGATAATTTTTAGAATACACATAATATACCTAAGTATTTTGAAATTTAGAAGAGGATGGGTATAAGTATAGCTAAAATATCAAAGTAATTCTCAAGCTAGATTCTAAAGTTTAAAATGTTTTTTAAATTTACTCATCCATGATATCGATTACTATTTAGTTTATCATTAAAATTTGTCCAATAAATCACTCATAAAATTTAGCCCCTAATCAACCATGGCAAAGGTTTAATTAAAGTATCATAAATAAAGCCTTCATTATATCGTCAATGATTTAAGCCAAAGATCATGTTTATTAAAATCACTTATAATGTTAGTATAGATAAATAAATCACATTTCTTTCATTTATACAAATCTAAAAATGATCTTGGTCAAAAGGTATATGCTTGCAGGTTTACTTAAAAAATGAATGATAAAAAGAAGGCGTTGAAGCAAGAAAAATATAAACTAAAGGAAAGCAACAACATATACCAAAGAAATGAACAAATCAAGATATTAAGAATGCAAAAAGGGGATCAACGTCCATAAGTTTCAAGAATTATAAATAGGGGTATGCCCCTATATTATTTGTTTGTATTTTACAGATAAATGTCCCTGGGCAAGACTGGAGGTTTTCTTAACTCCATTCTTTCCTACCAGTGTCTGTTTGAATGGAGGTACATTGTAAAACTTTATTAAATTAATAAAATATTGGCCTTGGCCTTTTACCAATAAAAATAAAATAAAAGCTATTTATAATTATAAATAATTGAGACATGGACTATAATACCCTAGTTATTTGTTAGTAGTGATAAATTGTAATATTGTAAATATAATGTATTAAATGCAAACACTCATTAACTATAATGAATTTTTTTTCTCATTATTATGTCTTAAAATAATGCTTATAGATATAAACGGGCATGTGCAAGATCATGGTATGCCAAAAAGTGGCAACGTGAAAAAGAAGACATGATTGATAGACTCTTTGAAAAACAACTATAACTTTTAAATACTATAACATTTTTGAAATATGAAATATACATCATATTCTATGCTTCACATAATAAAATAATAATAAACAATTCTTTCAATTTGATGAAGTTTAGACTAAGTTAAGGTGGTCAGCCATGAGAGTTTTTATATTCATGAAAATTTGTAGCATAAAAATCATAATTAATTATTTACTTGGAAAAAAATACAAAAAAATATACATCACATCCAGACATTAGTCTACTACTTTTATCTAGAATCTTATAAAAAAATATTATCATTTGATTTTATTTAAAGTGGTCAGACATACACCTACTTGTTATCTTTCTAGTCCTGATTGATAGACTTATTCAAAAATAGCTAAAACTTTCAAACTTTATAACATTTTTGAAATTCAAAATATGTGTCACATTCTATGATTTTCCTACTAAAAGAAAAAT
This sequence comes from Chamaecyparis obtusa, assembly GCA_027943335.1. Classification (NCBI taxonomy): domain Eukaryota; kingdom Viridiplantae; phylum Streptophyta; class Pinopsida; order Cupressales; family Cupressaceae; genus Chamaecyparis; species Chamaecyparis obtusa. The sequence goes on along the minus strand of BSBK01003563.1, from coordinate 471,437 downwards.
AAAAAAATGTTTTTAATTTGATAAATTTTAGACTATGTTAACGTGGTCAGACACGAGAGATTTTGTATTCTGGAAAAGTTGTAGAAGAAAAATTATAATTAATTATTTACTTGGAAAAAATTACAAATAATACGTGTCACATCCAGACATGAGTCTACTACTTGTATCTATAATCTTGTAAAAAAAAGAAATCATTTTATTGTGTTTAAGGTGGTCAAACATACACCTACTTCTTATTTTTTTCTTGAAATTTTTGTACTACTACATTGAATTTGAAATTTTCAACATATAGAATAATGTTTTTTTTAAAAAGGCCTAGTATCTTAGAAACTAAATTCAATTTTCTATAGATTCTCTTGTTACATATTTTTTATATAATGTTTATAACTTGTTCAAATTTTAATGTCAACTTGCCTAAACCTGATTTTCTAAATTTTCATTGCCACTTAAGGGCTTAGTTTGGCATACCATGATCCTGTACATACTAAAATACATATCAATGGACTACAATGTAGTCTTTTTCTTGGTTGTAAGAAAAAAAAAATTAATAGGAAACAATTGATATATTACCTACTATCATAGGGGATTCACTTAGTGAACTTGAATCATAGCATGTGCATTCGTGGAATACTAAAGAATCTCCCTATTTTTAAAAAATATTGCCCCAAACTCCATTGTATTCATCCTCCTCCAATACTCACCCAATACCCCCCTCTCCCACCAACCCCTCCTCCCCCAACCCATCCCTTTTCTAATATAAAATCTAACCCCAACCCAGAAAACCCCCCTCCCCCTACCCATCCCTTTTCTAATATAAAATCCAACCCCCACCTAAAAAACCCCCCTCCCTCTATTTAGGCAATGTATTTCCCCATTTTAAACCTCGCAATATGAATGCATGTGGTATTGTATTTCCCCTTAAGTGAAGACCATGTACAAGTACAATTTACATGCTTTTGATTAAGGATCAAACATATTTTAAAGAGATCCAAAACCCTTTACAAATAGATTTTGGTGGGAGCTAGAACCCCCAAATAGACTGCTACAAGGGAAAAATCCATCACCTAACAACAAAATAACATCTTAAAAGAAACTAACACAGATAGGCTCCCACTATACCAACCAAAGGCCAAATGACCACAAAGTTATATATCATTTTGAAAGGCTCCCTCAACCTTGGAAGGTTTTTATATAAGGGCAAGCGTGCCACATAGAATTTTAATTTTGAACAAGACACCAAATCCCATAAAAAGTCACAAGTCAAAAAAAACTACACAATTTCTTTAAATCAATAATACATTATTTCTTCTAACAAGAGATATAATACATAATCAGTAACAATTTTTACCAAGTTGTTGTTTGAAATGGTTAATAAACTAATAAGAGGTTATGACCAACCTATCAAGTACAAATCAGTATACATTAAATAAGAGATACTCCAAACAAGGACATTGAATTACATTCGACATAAAAAGTAGAATAATGGCCATTAACTAGGCTAGCATAAGAATACATACATATTTAGAAAATACCACTAGCTCTAATTACATTGATTACATATTATTTAAATCTTGATGACCATCCCAATAGGAACTCTAACAACTATTTCACTCAAGAGAAAGGGGTGGGCAAAATATTTTCAAAGCATATTTCCACCGTACCACAAAGGAGTTACACTTTTCTATAATATTTCATCAAACGAAACATACCTAGCCCCACACAAGGAAGACTAACAATACAAAGCTTACATGAGTAATGGAATTCCTGTGAAAATAATATATCCAAATACTATTACAACAATCCAAGGAATCACATAATACATTTATCTTAAATAAGATAACAAAAGAAATGTCACTTTCTTGATTATCAAAAAAAAAATTCAATTTTTTCTCGATCATTCTTATTTAGAGAAGTGAACATTGTCATGAATTTATCCCAAATATAAAAGGAAAATACAAGAATACATCGACACAAAGAATGCATGCATGTATGCATTAGATTAAACCAAAGTCAATTTACTTCATATCATGTAAGATATATTTCGTATATATAGATTTAACTAATTTTCTACATACATTTTGGAAATATTCTAGGCATATCCGTAAGTCTCCAAAGGTATTAAAAATCATAAAAATTTAACCATAATTGCATCATTGTTTGATAATAAAGCATACAATAAGTTTATGCACTTGTAGAAGTCTTTAGTTGAAGATAGATTCATAACAGCAAAAATATCCTCCATTCTTTTTTAAGATTCTAATATCTGGTTGGAAATTGATTGTTGTTTCCAATATAAGCCTTTCTTGATGATTCATTCTAAAAGAACAATCACTATAATACATGATCACAACCAATATTTGCAATGATATAATATTAGTCATCTTTGGATTAAAGTAATTTAATAATATTTTGGTGTGTGCTTATTATGTGTATTTTCATCATAGCTATGATAGCATTCTCTAGACAATGATCATAGTACAAGCCATATGCTAGAGGGAAATATTTATGTATCAGTAGAGGGACAAAGGTTTCGTATTGGGGCAAGACCATATGTGAACGAAGAGTTGGAGCCATAAGGATGAAATATTTTCATCGTAATGTACAAATGTAAGAGAAATATATGTGTGTACGAACATGGATACTTTGTCGTATATGTACAAAATAGGGTGTCGTACGGGGATTGTAACGTGTCTTCTATTGTGGGTGGAGTGAAAAGTAAAGGCCAAGAGTTATATGGGATTAGTCTAGCATGAATAAATTTTTGTATGGGTGACTTTTCCTAAAATTTCTATACAAGTGGTATTTGGGGTCTTTTAGGTTTGTATCTAGGTAACATTATCTTATGTGGGTGTAAGGTATTATTCAATCTATAATGGTACATTACAATAGTATCAAACCTTGTGATCTTTCCATCTCCTTAGAAAACATTAGATGCAACCAAGGAGATCTGAATCATTGGATAAGAAGGGGGATTCAAGTACAAAAATGATGAAATTGTTACAAGAGTTAACAAGAGGACAAAAACAAAAATAAGTAGTGAAACTTTGGAAAAAGTATAATAGAAAATTGGTGAAACACTTATGCTTTTGGAAAAAGGAAGGACAAAGAAAAATCATGATATATTAAATAGTGAAATTTTTTCCAATGAGAGGCCTCATACAAAACATTCCTAGACATGCCCTTTGATGTTGTCATTTCCTCTTGAAGGATTGAACATTGTGAAGAACATGAGTATACCTTCTTGGAGATGCAAGATCAGTTGAGACAAGTTTGGTTTGATGTTGGACTTGGAATAGAGATATCCTTATAAGACAATGTGGAATTATGGATGAGATAGTATAAGAGCCTTAGAAATCATAATAGTGACATCAAGTGAAAGATTTGAAAGATGGACCTATCTACTTTTTATGGGTCTGGAAAGACATTGGCAAGAGTATTGGTAAAAAAAGTAGATACCTACTTATATCTCAATTCAATGCTTGAATATGAAGAAATCCAATTTAATACTCTAAACTTGGAGGGAAACACTCATGAATGGTGGCACAAGAGGATTGTCACCCTCAGTCATAATTGAGTCACTTCATATATTTATTTCAAGGAGGAAATCATTGATCACTTTTATGGAAAGGATCCAGAACTCAACTTCAAGGACTTGGTACAACTTACACAAATAAAACTAATAGAAAATTACATCTAAAAAATTTAGAGATTGTTAGTGTTGGTTACTAACATCTCTAAGAGAAGACTTCTAGTATTGTTCATTGATGGATTGATGGAACCCCTTACGGGTTTGACCTCAAAGGTTTCAATCCCAACACACTCATGGTGGCGATGAAGAAGAAAAATGATATGGCTACCTCATCTTCTTCTTCTATGAGTTACACACATGCAAACTACCCCTTGTACATAAGGAAAATGATTAGAACTTGTTCCTAAATAATTTATCTCTACACAAGACTAATGGAAAGAGATTAGGAGAAGGAAGCTTTTTTCATTAATATAAGAAACCTTAGGAACCAAGTCACCGATGCCTTCATAAGGTAAAGATCTATTATATTGTGGTGTTGTTTGATAGTGATGAAGATGTTGGATTATGGGCAGGGGAGGGGGGCTAAATAAAAAATCCTTGATTCCATGTACCAAGTTAAAAAATTTATCTGATTCAGTTCGGTGTCAACTCAGTCAAACACACTTCAATACTAACCAATGATAGTAAATTAACTTTATCAATCAGCAATAACATTCACAGTAAATATTCAACTCATATAACACCATTATTTATCATGGAAACTCAATTTGGGAAAAAGCACTGTGAGAATTGTCCCACACTAAATAAATACTCTTCTAAAATATTCTCAATTAAAAGCCAATCTAGTTAAAGATTACAATACGCATTGTTAAATGTGACCCTATTAGGGGATTTACCTTAGATTTGTTAGGATATTCACCCTTTTAGGAGTGGCCTGGTTAAAGGTATTCAAATGCTCTTTTAGAATGTCACCTTTTGCAAGGTTTTACAAATAAGATAGTTAGGTCCACTTGGTTAAGAGATTTTTCTATTACAGGGTATGTGCAGGATCATGGTATGCCAAAAAGTGGCAATGTGAAAAAAAACTTATTTTCACTCGTCCAAAAGTGCACAAATAGATTTGTTGACTTTTTAGTAGGTCTGGGTGTCAATACACCTGGCCAAATCAAAAGGCAAACATGAAGTCATAATCGCATATCTGATATTATCGGATATCGGATATTTTCCAGTGAATATAAATCATTGTACCCAGCCACGTTCAACATTTTTTCATTGCAAAAACATTGAACACAGCTAGGTTTTCAGATATCTGGTCTCCAATCCCCTATCCGATTTTGCCTAAATTGCCCAGGTAAGTGAAGCTTCTATTTTTTATTGTTTTAATTATTTTTTATTGTTTTTAAATAGAAATATATAGTTTTTTATATAAAAATTAGGGTAGCAATGAGTTTTTGTATTATTTTTTAAAATTCATTGTAATTATCTTTTTTTTTTTCATTTTTATCAGACATGGAATTAGAAAACCCTCCTAATGATCCTATAAACAATCCAGAACCACCTCCCAATAGTCCCCCACCTCCAGAAGGTGTACCTGTCACAAACCCTCGCCATTTAGAAGATTTAATAGGAGATAATCTAAATGAACTTAGAGGGTTTCAAACCACATATGCCAATATCCCCACATTGCTCCCCATGTCTATGACAATGAACACAATTGTTGAAAACATGGATAAACTTACACAGCAACATAATGTTGCACTTCTTTGGCGTGATTCTATGCACGCCCAGTTTGATGATGGGCTTGATTATGATCAAGTCATGAACCTAAATATAATAAAACATGACATAGCTAATCTAGTTGTGGATCCTAAAACCGGTCTAAAAGTAGACCCTAAAAAAACCAAGTTGTCAATTAAATGGTGCACAAATAGTGCAATACGTGACAACTTTTGGGACCGTTGGTGGATGGTTTTTGATAGACCACCTCACAATAATTTGGATGTCCCATTTTATTTCATTACAAAATTGTATGCTGAATTTGTGCTCGGTCACAAGGTGAATTATTGGAGTCTGAGACCGAACCAGGGTGTAGGTTTAGGCACTCTACAAGACAGGTTATCTTCATAATGGGTGAAATCCCGCACACATGTCCCCCCTCCCAAGATTTCACCACCTCCCGCAATGTAGCCTCCAGAGATTATTGTTGAGGCCACTTCACAGACTATTCGAGCCATTCACACCTTGACTAATCTGTTGGTTATGTAGAACAAGACATTGTTGCCTCCTCATCTTGATGCTTCTGGCACTTCCACATCCTCCATGAGCTCACATGTTTGTCTACCCAACACTTGCGTTATAGGCAAGAATCTGTGCTTTGGTCCCCTAACTGATAGTGATGCATAGAATTTGAGCTTCGATGGGGATGATTCTACATAGCACACTACAGGCATTGAAGCAGCTCATGGATATGTGCATAAGGAGCTTACAGTTCCATGGACTTCCACTATTACAGTAAGGGTAAACCATTCACTTTTTACATTTTTTTAAATTTTATTGTTCGTAATTTTAGTAGAAGTTGCTTATAATAATTTCCCACTTATGTCTTTTTATGTGTTACATTTATGTTCAGTTGATGACAGAGGAGGAGATGGCACAGGTGGAGGGGTCCACGCTTTTGGCCATATCATTTGTTGACTCTTCCATGGTACATATGTTTTAATGTACTCATTGGTTTCCTTTTAAATTATGATAATAGTATATGTACATTGTTTTCTAATTTTTATGATCATCTTTTACATACTGATGCAGGTGTCACTAGTTGCCACCGGGGGGCAATGTGATGGGGTCCAGGTGTTAGCTGTTGATAAAGGAAAGGTAATTAGGTAATTTAGTTTGTTTATGCATACATGTATACTTGTCAATTGTGCATACTCATTTTTAATTTACATGGTTTATTTGACAAAGAGTGGCATGTGATGATGCTGTGAGACCCTATCATCACAATAGAGTAATAGGTATATCCATTCGGAGTGATAGCCCCATGGTACATACATTTATAAAGTTATTTGTATGTATTTTTCTATCAAGTATATATAATATGGTCAAGTTATGATAATATGAAGTATTTGTTTGACTTTTCTAGGTCACTCCTAGTTTGAGGGAGCTAGAATGACAAGGGTTTGTATCGTTGATGACTCAGCCAACAATCCCTAAAGAAAGTTCAACATAGGCAAGTTTTAATGTTAGTTCATTTATTTTGTAAACATATATTTGCTACCAAGTTTTTAACATTGAGTAGTATAACTCGTAGATCAATCTCATGTTCGCAAACATATATAGGTGGGAGTCAACATTGGTGGTGCTATTCCTACACTATGAAGGACATATGTTAGGTCTCCTGCCCGCGGGAGGAGACTGAGAGGTGAGGTATATGAGAGTTCAATTTTAGTTTAAATTTTATTTATTATTGTTGACTATGATTCTGAATTTTAATCTAACTTGGGGTTTCACTTTTGTGTTTGAATGCAGGATCCATTAGAGCCAAAGAGTACTTCAAAGAGGCTCCATTTTGATGATCCACCAGTAGAATAGGATGTCCTAGAAATATTTGTAGTTGAGCTTCTTATTTTGAGATGTCATATGACATATTTTTAGATGGCGTATGCCACATTATATCTAGATATGTTGACATATAAATATGTATAGAATTATTGTTCATTTTGATATATATATGAAACTTGATATTTGATCCAATTTGTTAATTGTGTGTTCATTTATTCATTGTTAGTATGTAAATATGATTTTTCTTGTATGTACTCATATGTACAATTTATGCCTTAAGTATATTCATGTATATTCAAGTACATTATTCATTACCTAAATTCACGTGTATGGGCTACGTGCATGACTTAAGTGAATTCATGTTGTATGCTTTATAATTTATGTTCTACATGTATGCTTTATGAATTAAGAAAATTTATGTGTATGCTTTATGTGCTACATGTGTTCACACGTGCAATTCATCATTTAAGGTATATAAGGATATCTATTAAAGTGGTTTCAAGGTTTTTAGACTTACCCTTTACCCCCAATGGCTAAAATACTTCAAACTAGCCTAATTACATAATCAAACACCCTTTTGGAAATAATCAAACACCCTTTTGGCCATATCAAAACATATTGGTCTTTTGGACAAAATATTAGTACTCTTCCTGTACCCCTGCAAATACACTAAGAATGCCTAATAAATATAGTCTTGTAGAATCTCACAGATCATCAATACCTCTTATCAGGTCTGAGTTACGAGGCTTGATAGTTTGTTGATGAATCGTGCTTAGTGCAACTTTAAACTAACCCTCACTGCATGTTTTGGCATCGAGTGAGAGTGGCGTGCCAATTTCAAAAAAAATTGAATCTCCCAGAATAGAGAGAGGTTATTGTAGGCCTCAGAAATTCTATCTTGTAGCATCTCATAGATCTCTGATACCTCTCACGGGGTCCAAGTTATGAGTCTAGAAAGTTCACTGCCTAATTGTGCTTAGTGCACCTTGGGGACACTTTGGTCTGGTGTGGTCTAGAATGATCTGCTAACTCAGTGGTCAAAATAGGGTTGTGTCTAATGTTTACCTACCCAACTAGAGCTAATGTTGTAGCCCATTTGTTGCCAAGATGAATGGTTTGGAAGTAATCCATTGGTGCAACTTTCAACTGGCCCTCACTACAAGTTTTGTCATCGAGCGAGACCGGCGTGCCAAATTCAAATAAATTTGAATATCCTAGAATGGAGAGAGGTTATTGTAGGCCTCAAAATTTTCATCCTATAGCATCTCATGGGGTTTGAGTTACGAGCCTTGAAAGTTCACTACCCAATAGTGCTTAGTGCACCTTAGGGACACTTTGGTCTGGCATGGTCCAAAATGTTCTACTGACTTAGTGCTCAAAATAGGGTTGTTCCTAGAATTTACCTATCCAACTGAAGATAATGACATAGTCCATTTGGTGCTAAGATGAATGGTTTGGAAGTAATCCATTGGCACAACTTTCAACTGACCCTCACTGCAAGTTTTGGCATCGAGTGAGACTGGTGTGACAAATTCAAACAAATTTGAATCTCCCAGAATGGAGAGAGGTTATTGCAGGCCTTGTAAATGTCATCTTGTAGCATCTCATGGATCTCTGATACCTCTCACGGGGTCCAAGTTACAAGCCTAGAAAATTCATTGCCCAATCATGCTTAGTGCACCTTGGGAACACTTTGGTCTGGCGCAGTCCGGAGTGTTCTGCTGACTTAGTGGTCAAAATGGAGTTGTTCCTAGAATTTACCCACCCAAATAGAACTAATGGCATAGTCCATTTAGTGCTGGGATGAATGGTTTGGAAGTAATCAATTGGTGCAACTTTCAATTGACCCTCATTGCAAGTTTTGGCATCGAGCAAGACTGGCGTGCCAAATTCAAACAAATTTGAATCTCCCAGAATGGAGAGAGGTTATTTTAGGATTTAGAAATATTGTCCTATAGCATCTCATAGATCTCTAATACCTCTCATAGAGTCTGAGTTACAAGCCTAGAAAGTTCACTGCCCAATTGTGCTTAGTGCACCTAGGGGACACTTTTGTCTGGCGTGGTCCAGAACATTTTGCTGACTCAGTGGTCAAAACAAGGTTGTTCCTAGAATTTAACCACCCAACCAAAGCTAATGGCATAGTCCATTCGGTGTTGGGATGAATAGTTTGGAAGTAATCCATTGGTGCAACTTTCAACTGACCCTCATTGCAAGTTTTGTTATCAAGTGAGACTGGCGTGCCAAATTAAAAAAAATTGAATCTCCCAAAACGGAGAGAGGTTATTGTTCACCTCAAAAGTTCCATCATGTAGCATCTCATGAATCTATGATACCTCTCATGAGGTTTGAGTTACGAGCCTAGAAAGATCACTGCCCAATCGTGCTTAGTGCACCTTGCAGACACTTTGGTTTGGTGTGGTCCAAAATGTTCTACTGACTCAGTGGTAAAAAAGGGGTTGTTCCTAGCATTTACCCACCCAACTAGAGCTAATGGCATAGTACATTTGGTACCAAAATGAATGGTTTAGAAGTAATCCATTGGTGCAACTTTCAACTAACCCTCACTGCAAGTTTTGACATCGAGCGAGACTAGCATTCCAAATTCAAAAAAATTTGAATCTCCCAAAATGGAGAGAGGTTATTGTAGGCCTCAAAAATTCCATCCTATAGCATCTCACAGATCTTTGATACCTCTCATGGGGTCTGAGTTACGAGCCTAGAAAGTTCACTGCCCAATCATGCTTAGTGCACCTTAGGGACACTTTGGTCCAGTGTGGTCCTGAACGTTCTATTGACTCAATGGTCAAAATGGGGTTGTGCCTAGCATTTACCCACCCAACCAGAGCTAATGGTGTAGTCCATTTTGTGCCAGAATACAATCCTTGAACACTATCCCTTCACCCAGGGAATCATCATTTTACTTTGGACACATTTGACCAATTTTGACTCAATGACTCCAACTATTACATCATTTGACGATACAAATGTAATGGAATTAAGACAATATAAATGTAAGGATAAAAAATTAAGATGATACAAATTATATAAGGATACAACATTCATAGTAAGGAAACACATTTTTTGCACTTTTCATGGCATTAAGACGATACAAATGTGGGCTTTTAATATTTGCAAATCAACCCCATGGGCTCTTTTATATTTCCAATTTTGCATCTAATTTTTTATATACAAAATTTTGCATTGAAATATGCACATTACATTCGATTGTTGTTTTTATATACAAAATTCGGCATCTAAATATGCACATTACATTCGATTGTTGTTTTTATATACAAAATTTGGCATCTAACTATGCACATTACATTCGATTGTTGGTTTTATATACAAAATTGGAATCTAAATATGCAAATTACACAACTATATATAAAAAATAAGTGTCCTTTTTGCTCCAATCCATGCATTTGGAAGGCAGAAGAAAAGTTAATAGAGAATATAAGAAGTGCCCTTTTGGCATCTAAATATGCAAATTACAGAACTATATTTTAACTTGAGTTGAACTTACCTATTGAAGTGTGCTTGAAGGGTCATCTCTTTACTTGAGAGTATTTAGTATTGCTTCATGATCGGCAATACTAATAGTCCAAAGTTCCTCTATCTTTGGTTTTCCTTGATGTTTCAACAACTTAACGTTGGTTGCTATAACAAGGTGTGAATACATGAGAATGGTTTTGTGCTTCTCATAGTCTTCAAACACAAGAATGCCATTATTTCTAATCATATATGTGTGCAACCATGTTCCTGCAACAACATGTGATCCTATTGGATATGTGAACATATCATTATCTATCGTTGGTTGTGCAAGTTTCTGCTTTCCTCGTATACAATGTGCTAACTAGTAATTTGATCTCTCATCATTCCCTTCTGGTGCAACCAATGCAAAAACATGTCCTGGCTATAGAAGATCTAAAAGATGGTCATAGTCAAGTGAACAATCCATGTCATCATTTATTACAAAGACTGTGAGAGATAAAGGAGTAAAATAATGTGGAACCCATGTATCAACCCACTCACTTGACGCACACTAATCCCAATCACACTGAAGACAACTTGGACAATAAAAGGCCAACTCTTGTGTCCAAATTGTCCATGTACCAGCATCTAAGCTTTGAAATGAATGCATTTTTGAAGAATCTTTCATAGTTTTATAATCCAACCTATCTCCTATTGTGCCCAACTCAACCAACCAAAAGAATCTGCACACCACTGAATCAAGAGTCCCCCCTATGACAATGTTGAAGTACACCAATCAACAATAGAATGGGCATCAATGAGTTATGCACCTAAAATTCTTAGTTGCTCCTTAACTAGAGCTCTCTTTATGCATGCACCTACTCCATCATGCTCCCCTTTTCCATGACCGGCATAAAAAAAAAATCCAAATATAAGGTACACCTCTCTCTACATGCATTCTACATAACCAATAAAACATACGAGCATTTTTTAATTGACCTGTGCAATTATCTGACCAAATGAGATGTCTATCCATAGCAATATTATTTTCCTGCACCCACTCAAAATAATTCTCAAAGCAATGTTGGACAAACTCGGATGAGTGTGATCTATCATTGCTCATATAAAAATGGTACTCTCTGATTATCATCTGGTCATCTTCTATACTATCAAGGGAATGTCTATCTGTTATGTGCACAAAAATAGAAACTTGAATAAAATTATAATATTGATCTTGCAACTCGTTTTGGGGCTACAATGTATAGTTCTCTACAAAGTCAACAACTGATATAATAGTGCCAATTGGGAAAGTTTCCTTACACATCCTAAATTGTTGATCCAACCACTGAGACCTGTGACTATGCCTTGCATACTTGTAAAAAATATTTTTCCTGAAATTTGAAATAAAATCAGCTACCTTGCATTCTTTAGTAACCAACTCACATCTAGAGCCTTCACCTCCACTTTTTAATGTATATTTAAAGGTTTCATATACCTTTTTGTGGACAATTGTCTTTCCAAAATTGGGTTTGCAGCCCTTATGAAACCATTCAACAAACTTCACTAGCCCACCACACTCTGAGCACTTGTCATTTAAGTAATCTTTTCTATAAAAGAAACATCCATCATCTCTAGGACATAAAAAATGATCTAGCAAGTCTCTTGATGATTTTGGAAGAGCACTTGCACCACACTCCTCCAACATTTCACTAATATGCAAAGTAGAATGAATGGATCGTAACAATTCATGGTGCACTGAAAACTCCACATGATATTTGCAACAATGAGTATTTCAAATCTTAAGAGGCACACAAAGAAAGGCTTCAGGGCTTCAAAATCTCTTTGTGATATTTACAATGTTGGATGTGTCTCACAAAATGTTTTGAACAAAATTGTTTGACTCACCTCCAAATAATGTTTGGGATGTGGGGTGTAGTCTTGAATCCCAATTCTCAACTTCAAGACATCCTTCACATTTGGTGACACTCTTGAGTTAGATTGCCAAAATAGTTGAATTTGATCCTTCACAACATCGGTAAGCTTCTTATCACAACGTGAAAGTCCACCACCATAAGCCCATGTATCATTTTGAAGAGGATCATCAAGTCTTTCTCTTCTTGCAAGTGCTCTAACCAAAGTTTAATGATTTAGATTCAAGTCAACACAAGTTTGTCTCATCAAATGAGCCTTTCTCAAATGATGACTTATTAAGGAGGTTGTCATAACTCTCCTAGTGGCTCTCTTATATTTTTCCTTGGTAGTCTTCCCAATGGAATTGAGAGCACTAAAAATATTTCTCACAATAATAGCATTCCGCTCCTTTTTCTTGTTCACACTAATCTTAAATTTGACTAGTATACGTCTCATCTTCTACATCTTTAACAATTGCACAAATATTTGACATTGCTTAACCAATGTCTTGAGCCTAAAAAATTGATCAGAAAGTTTTGAAACCCACAATCGAATGATTCTTTCTGATCTATTGCCATCAAAATTGCTCATTATGTTCTCATCAATTTCAAGTAACCATTTAGTTCTTCTTGAAGGTCTCAATTTTGAAGTTTTTCTTTCTTCCTCTGAAGGGACTTCATTTCTCATATAATTGGAGATGTGTAACATTTATTTAGTTCTTCTACACCATTATCATTGTCAATTCCTATGTATTCAATCAGTGGATTGTCATTGGCAATGTCCACACTTCCATTGGCCACATCTACATGTTCATTTTCAAAACCTACATTTTCATCTTCAAAACCTAAATTCTCATTTTGAAAACCTACATTTTCATCTTCAAATTCATTTTTTTCACTTGAAACCACATTCAAAGGTGGGTCTATGCCGACATCTTCATTCATATTTAACATACCTTGTCTCTTGTTCTGATGGGAAACCCTATCCATTTCTCTATGCACTTCAACATCTTCATTTGCGAGTCTCCTCTTTTGTTTATGCTTTCGACGCCTACTACTCCCCATAGTTAGACCAAAAAATAGATGCAAATACCTTTGGTAATAGAGAAAATCTCCCCCAAAAAAGATGAAATACCTTTGGTATTTGAGAAAATCACCCCACAAAAAGATAAAATACCTTTGCTAATAGAGAAAATCACCCCCAAAAAAGATGAAATACCTTTGGTAATCGAGAAAATCACCCCCAAAAAAGATGAAATACCTTTGGTAATAGAGAAAATCACCTCAAAAGTGGTTTTTTGTCTTCTTGCTGCAACTCGAATCCCATAATTCAGGAAAAACACATGACTCTCTAGAGGTACCCAGAGAATCTTTTTTTTTAACACCACTGAACAGAATCAAATATTTGATATTATCAGATATTTGATATCTTACTCTTTCTCACTCTCACCTTTCTCTCCTCTCTCCTCTCTCTCTCACCTAGAGAGAGAGAGAGATCTCACTCACCTTTCTCTCTCCTCTCTTTCTCTCTCTCACCTAGAGAGAGAGAGGTCATGAGGACTTCCTAGCGGTCCTAACACATGATAAGGTATACTAGGACCCCTAGGAAGTCCCTATGATCCCTTTCAACACATTTAAATGCTCAAGTGTGTCCTAAAGAGTCATAGGACCCCTTAGGACACACTTGAGAATTCAAATGTATTAAAAGGGGTAATGAGGACTTCCTAGGGGTCCTAGTACACCTTATCACGCATTAGGACTCCTAGGAAGTCCTCCTCACCTCTTTTGAGACATTTGAATGCTCAAGTGTGTCCTAAGGGGTCCTACGACTCTTTAGGACACACTTGAGCATTCAAATGTGTCAAAAGGGGTCATGGGGACATCCTAGGGGCCCTAGTATGCCTTATCACCCGTTAGGACCCCTAGGAAGCCCCCATGACCCCTATGGACACATTGGAATGCTCAAGTGTGTCCTAAAGAGTCCTAGGACCCCTTAGGACACACTTGAGCATTCAAATGTGTTGAAAGGTGTCATGAGGACTTCCTAGGATTCCTAACACATGATAAAGTATACTAGGACCCCAAGGAAGTCCTCATGACCCCTTTCGACACATTTTAATTCTCAAGTGTGTCCTAAGGGGTCCTACGAATCTTTAGGACACAGTTGAGCATTAAAATGTGTCGAAAGGGGTCATGGGAACTTCCTAGGGGTCCTAGTATGCCTTATCATGCATTAGGACTCCTAGGAAGTCCTCATGACCCCTTTCGGTACATTAGAACACTCAAGTGTGTCCTAAAGAGTTGTAGAACCCCTTAGGAAACACCTGAGGGTTCAAATGTGTCAAAAGGGGTCATGGGGACTTCCGAGGGGTCCTAGTATGACTTATCATGTGTTAGGACCCCTAGGAAGTCCCCATGACCTCTTTTGACACATTTGAAGGGTATGTGCAAGATCATGAGGGGCCAAACTATGCCCTTAAGTGGCAATGAAAAATCAGCAAATCAGGGTTAGTCAACTTGATGTGAAAATTTAAACTAGCTATGAACCTAATATCAAAAAGTTGTAACAATAGAATCTATAGAAAATTGAATCTAGTTTCTAAACTACTAGGCCTTTTTTGAGAAAAAGTTAGTATGATTGGTGAAAAGTATACTAGGTCCTAACACATGATAAGGTATACTAGGACCCCTAGGAAGTCCCTATGATCCCTTTCAACACATTTAAATGCTCAAGTGTGTCCTAAAGAGTCATAGGACCCCTTAGGAAACACTTGAGCATTCAAATGTATTAAAAGGGGTAATGAGGACTTCCTAGGGGTCCTAGTACACCTTATCACGCATTAGGACTCCTAGGAAGTCCTCCTCACCTCTTTTGAGACATTTGAATGCTCAAGTGTGTCCTAAGGGGTCCTACTACTCTTTAGGACACACTTGAGCATTCAAATGTGTCAAAAGGGGTCATGGGGACATCCTAGGGGCCCTAGTATGCCTTATCACCCGTTAGGACCCCTAGGAAGCCCCCATGACCCCTATGGACACATTGGAATGCTCAAGTGTGTCCTAAAGAGTCCTAGGACCCCTTAGGACACACTTGAGCATTCAAATGTGTTGAAAGGTGTCATGAGGACTTCCTAGGATTCCTAACACATGATAAAGTATACTAGGACCCCAAGGAAGTCCTCATGACCCCTTTCGACACATTTTAATTCTCAAGTGTGTCCTAAGGGGTCCTACGAATCTTTAGGACACACTTGAGCATTAAAATGTGTCGAAAGGGGTCATGGGAACTTCCTAGGGGTCCTAGTATGCCTTATCATGCATTAGGACTCCTAGGAAGTCCTCATGACCCCTTTCGGTACATTAGAACACTCAAGTGTGTCCTAAAGAGTTGTAGAACCCCTTAGGAAACACTTGAGGGTTCAAATGTGTCAAAAGGGGTCATGGGGACTTCCGAGGGGTCCTAGTATGACTTATCATGTGTTAGGACCCCTAGGAAGTCCCCATGACCTCTTTTGACACATTTGAAGGGTATGTGCAAGATCATGAGGGGCCAAACTATGCCCTTAAGTGGCAATGAAAAATCAGCAAATCAGGGTTAGTCAACTTGATGTGAAAAATTTAAACTAGCTATGAACCTAATATCAAAAAGTTGTAACAATAGAATCTATAGAAAATTGAATCTAGTTTCTAAACTACTAGGCCTTTTTTGAGAAAAAGTTAGTATGATTGGTGAAAAGTATAGATTTCAATGCAACAGTACAAAAATTTCAAGAAAAAATTAAGAAGTAGGTGTATGTCTGACCACCTTAATCATAATCAAATGATAATATTTTATTATAAGATTTTATATATAAGTAGTAGACTCATGCTGGGATGTGAAGAATATTTTTTTAAAATTTTATTCCAAAAAAATAATTAATTATGAATTTTTTTCAACAACATTTTTAGAATAAAAAAACTCTTGTGTCTGACCACCTTAACTCATTCAAAACTTTACAAAATTCAATTTTTATTTATTTTTCCTTATAGTAGGTGAAGCATAGAATGTGACGCATTTTTTGGATTTCAAAAATGTTATATTGTCTGAAAGTTATAGTCATTTTTCAATCAGCATATAAATCAGCACTTTAGAGGTAGCTCAATTAGAAAATAACTAATAATTGCTTACCAAATTCAAAATTTGATAGCAATTATATCGATAGAAATTTGATAATCTCCATAAGATACCCTTTTCATTTTATCAAATTCTAGTGAAAAAAAAGTCGTCAGCTACATTTTCAAAGTTTTGAATTGACATCACCATTTTTTGGCCCCTCATGATCTTGCACATACCCTGAATGCTCATGTGTATCCTATGGGGTCCTACGACTCCTTAGAACCCACTTGAGCATTCAAATGTGTTGAAAGGGGTCATGGGGACTTCCTAGGGGTCCTAGTATGCTTGATCACATGTTAGGACTCCTAGGAAGTCCCCATGACCCCTTTTGACACATTTGAATGCTCAAGTGTGTCAGAAGTGGTCGTAGGACCCCTTATGACACACTTGAGCATTCTAATGTGTCCATAAGGGTCACAGGGGGCTTCTTAGCAGTCCTAACATGTGATAAGGCATACTAGGCCCCTAGGAAGTCCCCATGACCCCTTTTGACACATTTGAATGCCTAAGTGTGTCTGAAGGGGTCATAGGACCCCTTAGGACACACTTGAGCATTACAATGTGTCCATAGGGGTCATGGGGACTTCCTAGGGGTCCTAATGTGTGATAAGGCATATTAGGACCCCTAGGATATCCCCATGACCCATTTTGACACATTTGAATGCTCAAGTGTGTTCAAGGGGCCGTAGGACCCCCCTTATGACACACTTGAGTATTCCACTATGTCTAGAGGGGTCACGGGGACTTCCTAGTGGTCGTAACATGTGATAATGCATACTAGGACCCCCAAGAAGTCCCCATGACCCCTTTTGACACATTTGAATGCCCAAGTTTGTCTGAAGGGGTTGTAGGACCCCTTAGGACACACTTGAGTGTTCCAATGTGTCTAGAGGGGTCACGAGGACTTTCTAGGGATCCTAACCTATGATAGGGCATATTAGGACCCCTAGGAAGTCCCCATGAGCCCTTTTGACACATTTGAATGCACAAGTGTTTTTGAAGGGGTCGTAGGATCCCTTAGGACACACTTGAGTATTCCAATGTGTCTTTCTCTCTCCTTCTCCCTCTCACCCTCCCTCTCACCCTCTCCCTCTCTCCCTCTCTCCCTCTCTGTCTCTCTGCCTCCAGTGAACTATTCTTCAAAGCCTCCATTTCTGTGTAGCTAGTGTTTAAGGTGCCTGTAAAAGGTACAACTATGCTCCTATAGGGATTCATGCTCATGCTCAGAATCAAATTATTTTCATGCATTACTTCATTAATGTCTACTCTAGGAGGAAGATTATAATTTCCATATTTCTACAAGCCCTAAAATATTTTCATCGTTATCACTCTCTGCCTCCACTCTCTCAATGTAGTTGTCTTCCTCTCCACTGCACTCAGCTTAGCCATGCTTACCTACTCTTTAACAAAGATTCTCCAAAATTTGTATACAAAGGCATCCTACAGGAAAAAAATGAAAATTTTCCCAAAGAATATCCACAATTCGTATACAAAAGTATCATACAGGAAAAATGACAAAAAAATATTACCTAAAAGGTAAAATTTATCATGATTGCCGCCAGTACCAAGGTCATACCCAATGTGAAATCCTAGCCTATGATGTGCAAAATGAGAAAAGAAAGTGAAATGAAAGGGAAGTATGGATCAAATAGAAAAGGTGCATCAAATTGGATCAATATCATAATATATGCAAAAAATACTTTTACGAACAAAAATATTTGTATAAATTAATGAGAAAGAGTCAAAAGAGCTTCTTGGAGCCATGATAGAAACTATTAAGGAATTGCATGATATATTACTCAATGGTGCAAGGAATATTATTGATGAACATGGGTTTAAATCTACATCTATTCAATATACAGAGGAAAATATAGAAAATCTTCTTAATAGAGAGATTAATGTGAGAGAAAAGAAAATTTCAGAAGAAAATAGTTATCTTGGTCCCATCCAAGGTATGCCAATTACTCAGGATGATTAGACAAAGTCCACAGTTAATGGGAAAGAGTAGGAAGAGCTTCTTGGATGCATGATAGAAGTTACAGATAAGGAGGAAGAGCTAGGAAAGGGAAAATGACAAAGGAAAGAAGTAAGATATGCACGTGTGAGCCTATGTCAAATGATGATGATGAGTACTCACCATTTACTAGTAGCTCAAGTAACAAGTGTTGTGGAATTATCCATAGAGAAATGTGAAATGAAGCCTCAAATTGGTTTAGTATGCAAAGAATTTGTTCATGTACTTCATTCTAGCACCACAAATATTTCTATTAGAAATGCCTTTTTGTCAATGACCTTGCATTTACGGGACTTGGGAAACCAGGTTACTCATGTTGGGCATTATCCCTCAAATGTAAGTTCATTGCCACCTTTGGCAAGGCAGTCTCACTCCTCATTTTACAAGAAAGGGAAGCCATCTATGGTCCAAGGTTTTAATTCAGTTGACAAGTGGAGATCTTCTCAAGGTACTGATCTCTTTTGTAGAGAAGTTCCTGATTCATCTCAAGGTTCTCGTTTAGGTGACCAACACCTTGGAGGTCCACAAATAGACCCATTGATTTCCCAAATTGGTAAAAGGGTAGATGCAATTTTTGAAAGAGTATCCCAATTGAAGAGAAATGGAAATTACAGTGAGCATAAAGTTATTATAGATCCAATGGGTGTATCTCCTCCACTAACAAATATAATTTCTTCTAGAGACTTGAGTTTAAATGGAGACTGTCTGTTCCCAAACATTCCCCAATTGAGTAGATGAACCCGATGTTTCTTGAGTAAAGAAGATAGTGGTTTATTAAAGCATCTGCATTATATGAAATGAAGCCTCAAATTGGTTTAGCAGGAAAAGAATTTGGTCATGCACTTCATTCTAGTAGCATAAATATTTCTATTAGAAATGCCTATTCATCAATGGCCTTGCATTTACAGGACTTGGGAAACTAGGTCACTCATGTTGGGCATTATCCCTCAAATGTAAATTCATTGCCACCTTTGGCAAGGCAGTCTCGCTTCTCATTTTACAACAAAGGGCAGCCATCTATGGTCCAAGGTTTTAATGTAGCTGACAAGTGGAGAGCTTCTCAAGGTACTTATCTCTTTCGTAGAAAAGTTTCTGATTCATCTCAAGGTTTTCATTTAGGTGAGAAACTCCTTTGAGGCTCACAAATAGACCCATTGGTTTCCCAAATTAGTAAAATGGTAGATGTAATTTTGGAAAGAGTATCCCAATTGAAGAGAAATGGAAATTCCAGTGACCATAGTGTTATCCAATGGGTGTATCTCCTCCACTAACAAATATAACTGCTTCTAGAGACTTGAGTTTAAATGGAGACTATCTGTTCCCAAATATGCCCTAGTCAAGTACATGAACCAGATATTTCTCTCTCTCTCTCTCTCTCTCTCTCTCTCTCTCTCTCACTCAGATCTAGAGCCTTCACCTCCACTTTTTAATGTATATTTAAAGGTTTCATATACCTTTTTGTGGACAATGTACCTTAAATGTTCTTACATTAATTTTTATGTCATTGTTAGTTTCTAGAACAGATGATTAGCGTATGATGGTTCTACATCTATGTGAAATTTCTTTTCGAGAGTTAAAAAATCAATTGATTATATTCAATCAAGGGGAAGTCCATTGACATGATCTACTTATTTAGTATAGTTAGACCACCAAAATTACAAGGAGTCTGTACAAAAATCCTGTGCGAGATACTTTCAAGAGGATTTGGGCTGAAACTATCTGTCCTCAAATCAACTGTGCAGGTATTGTTTTTAAATCATTTTGTATATCAAATAATATAATACATACTAATATAAAAATTTATATTATAATATTAATGTTAGGCTATTATTATTTAATATAAAATGAAATTAATATTAACATACCAAAAATATAATTTAATATGAAACTTGAATTAATATTAACATAAAAAGAATACAACTTAGTATAACACAATTAATATTACTATGAAGACAATACATTTATTATCAAACTTGAATTTGGGAAAAGTGGGGCAATTCAAATTTGAAATTTTAAAATAGGCTGGCTTTTTCAGATATCCGATATTATTGGATATCCAAAAATATTAGATATCTAATTTTATCGGATATCCGATTAGACTTGGTATTTTCTTAGGCATTACCAAACATGGGTGGTCAACCCTTTAGGTGTGTTTTAGGAGATAGTTCTTGATACCGAGACTTCAACCATGTAGCTAATGACTATTTTTTCACCCAAAATTGATGAAACAAAAAGGGTTTCTTAAAGACATTATCAGCTTTCCATTGATATAATTGCTATCAAATTTTGAGTTATGTACAAGTGATTATTACTTATTTTTCAATTGAGTTATCTTTAAAGTCATAACTGACATATTGATTGAAAAAAAACTATAACTGTCAAACCATTTAACCTTTTTGAAATCTGAAACATGTGTCACATTCTATGCTTTGACTACTATAAGAATTTATTTTTTTTGAATTTGGTAAAATTTTGCATTAGTTAAGGTGGTCAAACACGAGAGTTTTTCTATTCTGAAAAAGTTGTAGAAGAAAATTCAGAATTAATTATTTATTTGACTAAAAATTACAAAAAAAGATGCGTCACATATGGGCATGAGTCTATTACTTATATCTAGAATCTTGGGAAAATATATCATCATTTGATTGTGATTAAGGTGGTTAGACATACGCATACTCCTTATCCTTTCTCTGAAATTTTTGTAGTACTGCATTGAAATCTAAAATTTTGAACAATTAGACAAAAAAAATTTCAAACAAGGGCTAGTAGTTTAGAAACTACATTCAATTTCCTACAAATTCTACTCTTACAACTTTTTCACATAAGGTTCATAAGATGTTCAACTTTTTACGTCAATTTGACTAACCCTGATTTTCTAATTTTTCATTGCCACTTAAGGCCATAGTTTGGTATACCATGATCCTACACATACCCTACAAATTTTATAAGAAAGAGTGAATAAATTGACCTTTAAATCTGTAACTATCTTTTTCATAATCAGATCCCTTGTCCACTCTCTTTCATCACTTCAATCCTTCACTTTTCACTATCTTCAACGCTTTATCAAATTCTTCTTTCTAACTAGGAATTCAACTTTCTCCTTCTTCACTACATCAGTCGATGACTCATCAACCCTTCAACTTGCTAGCCTTTTCTTCATAGAGATTCATCTTTTATATAGACATTTTTTTGCCTCTTAATCTCCTTTATTACGTTTTCCTTTGATTAATCTCAACCATCTAATCATCCTCACAAATTTATTTAATGAATTTAGTTCTCGGTTAAATGTTTTATCATCACCTCAGAACTTGAACTTTCTTGGAACCTGTACCATCTTTTTTTCCACTTAGATCTATACCATAAATCATCACCTTCAATTTTCCTAATCGTAGATCTCTCTAACTAACTCTTCCTTATCATTGTAATCTTGTAGCTCATCATAGCTCAACATTAAATGTCATTTTGATCTTTGTATTTGATTTTTTTTCCTTTCTCAGTGGATAAATCTTTTATTTCAATTGAATTTCATTTAACTTATCTTGGAGACTAAAACCTTCTACTTGCTATCTTGAGTTCCTTTCTCTTTCCTGAAACTTACTTTCCTTTTATTGAATGACTTTTTCTCTGCTCGATAACCAAATTATTTTTCTTACCAACTTGACTAATCTTCTTTACTGATCTGATAAAATTAAAATTTTGGTAGAAAACAATTATATCAGCATAACCTTAACATTTTACGATCGGTATCAGTTGCACAATTTAGTTCTTCACCTTCACAACATTTTAGTTCTTCTTAACTCTCTTAAACTTATATCATACTCTGAATTATATGGAAACTTAATATAAATCAAAAATCAATTTCTTTACATTAATGATAAGATAATAACTGATCTAATCATTCTACAATCATGTATACCTATGATCTTAATCAGTTTGGATCACCATCACCATCACCATTAGTTATAGTAATAATCTCCCTCTTTATCATTGATGGAAACACTTACTAAATTATCTTTGACCTTTACTCCCTTTGAGATTTATCTTATTCTTTCTTTTATGCTTGATCTCAATCTGTACATTTTCCTTCTATTAGTTGTAGACATCAATAGAAATATTCTCCTTCAATAGATCTTCTCCCTCAATAGTAATCTTTAGTAATCTTCTCCCTCTTTGACAACAATGCCAAAGAAAAATATTCATGAATTACTTATTTAGGTAGTAAATCATACATCAAATGTAATGATTTCCCATAGCATACATAAACATCTTTCACAACTTTAGGAATCACCCAAAGAGTGAAAACTAGCATCAACTCACAAAGTAGATATTCTAATGAAACTCTGAGTTGATAGAGTATGCATCTTCCATTAGTGAGTATTGGATAGGGGAAGAACCCTGAATTTACCTCTAAGATACTCAAAAGCATCTTTCAATAATGGTTTGGTAAATATATCTACTATCTACTCTTTTGAATTCACATACTCCAATATCACATGCTTGTCTTGAACTTGTTCTATCAAGTAATGATACTTGATAAAAATGTTCTTTTTCTTTGAATACATCACCAAATTCTTTGATATGTTAATAGCACTAATATTATCATAGTAAATAGTAACTGGATCAATAATATCTTCTTGCATACCTTCAAGTAATTGTTTGATCCACACAATATTTGAACAATTCATATCTACAACAACATACTCAACTTCGACAGTGGACTGTGAAATACAACTCTATTTCTTGCTTAACCATGTCAGTAATCTTTCTCCTAAAATGAAAGTTCCTTCACTTGTACTTTTTCTATCATCACTATTTCTAGCCTAGTCAGAATTAGTATACACCTTAAGATAAAAATCTCTTCCTTTCTTGTATAGTAGACCAAAATCTTTAGGCCCTTTAAGATATCTAAATATTCTTTTGACTGCAGACATGTGTTTCCTTTGGATAGGCAAAAAATCTTGTAACAATACCAACAACATGAGCAATATTAGGCCTATTATGTACAACATACTATATCTTACCAATCATGGATCAGTAGAGTATTTCATTTACTTCCTTTTTCTCACCTTCCTTTGACAATTTAAAACTAGTAGCCATCGGTGTACCAACCAGTTTTAACTCTTCCATACTAAATGTCTTTAGGACCTCCTTGATATACTTTGACTATGTGATGTAGATCCCATCTTTACCTTGTTGAATTTTTAGTTCAATAAAGAATTTTGTCTCTACTATAATGGACATAGAAAAAAAAATTCTCATCTCTTCAACAAATGATTTAGACATTAACTCATTTCCTCCAAATATAATATCACCAACAAAAATTTCACCATGCAAAATCTTATTAGTACTATCGCATTTCATATACAATTTTTTTTTTCACTTGTCCTTTGAAATACACTCTTGATTAAATATGAGTCTAATCTTTCATACCATGCTTGGGGTGCTTGATTCAAACCATATAGTGCCTAGTGTAGTTTGTATAACATGTGCTTATTAAAATTCACAATAAATCCTTCAGGTTGTTCAATGTAAACTTCTTCTTCAAGAATTCCATTTAAAAATGAAGACTTAACATCCATTTGATAAATTTGAATTCTTTATAGGTAGCATAAGAAAGAGAAATTCTTACACCTTCTAATCTAGAAATAGGGGAAAATGTCTTAGCATAGTCAATACCTTGTTCTTGTGCATACCCTTTACAAACCAAACTTACTTTGTTTCTGATCATATCTCCATTCTCCTTTAGTTTATTCCTGAACATTCACTTTGTACTATTTACATTCTTGTCCTTAAGTCTCAATATCGGTGACCAAGTATAGTTCTTTTCAATCTGATCAATCTCTTCTTTCATTTCATTGACCCAATCTTTATTTTCAAGTGCATCCTTAACTGATCTTGGCTGAAATTTAGAAATCAAACATGTATTTTCCTTCAACTTACTTCTTTCCATGACTCCTCCATTCTTGTCTCCAATGATTTTCCTTCCTTACTTCTGATAAAACATTTACCATTATTGAATTGTAATTGAAACTCTTTATCCATCAACTATCCAACTCTCAACAAGTTATGCTTAAGTCCATCAACAAGTAGTAAATTATCAGTACTAGTCTTTCTATCCAGAGTAATAGATCCTACTCCTATGATAGATTTAGGAAGATTATCTCCAAACCTTAAAACACCACCATCATACTTTACTAACTTAACAAACTTGTTTTTGTCCCCAATCATATGATGTGAACAATCACTATCTATAATACATTTAGTTTTCTAATCAACATGTGGCACTAAAGCCTTATCCTCGTGTATTGGTTCATCTCTAATAGAAACAAATCTAATATCATCATAATCTAAATCATCATCATCAGAAATACCTTCAATAACATAGTAACATTATTTATCCTTTGAGTACTTAGATTCGAAAAACTGAGGTTTGTACTTAGGAACTCTTGTAGGACATCTAGATGCAAAATGGCCAACCCTATTGCATGAAAAATATTTTAAAGGTAATTTGCCTTCAAATTTATCCTTACCTCTCTTTTCTCTTCTAGAGATAAGTGCAACAAGTTCATCCATCTTTCTTTCTTCAGCCATTATTTTCTCCCATTCCTCGACATATTATCCAAGATCTTCTTTCATAATCTCACTGCTGGTGCTCAGAAGTGCAGACATTATCTTCTTATGTATAGATGCCTTAAATACAGATTCAACTTTGGGTACAGGGTCTCCCATTTCTATAGCTTCAAAAGTAGTCAGCTTTGAAATCAACATTTCTCTGCTAAAGTTTGGGGTCTAAGGTATAGTTTCTTGAATTGATAGGGCTTTGAACTTGTAAACAGGAGTCAATGATCTAAGGATCTTCACAATGACTTCTTCTTCATCATAAGTCCCTCCATAGTTTTTGATTCCAACCACAAATTTTGTAACTCTTTGAACATAAGTCCTAATTCTTTCATCATCATTCATTTGTAATTTCTCCATCTTTATTTTTAAGTTATGTAGCTTTTCTTTCTTGGTATATTTGTCTCCTTCATATAGTGCCTATAATATTTGCTAAATATAGTGTGCTAAATCCATGTCTTTAACTTCAGTAAATTCTCCTTCAGAGAGTGTGTTGATGAATATTTCTCTTGCAACCATGTTGTGAGTGAACACCTTCTTCTCATCATCAAAAGCCAATGGTAAGTCATTCTCAATCTTTATAGTCACCTTATTCTTTGTGATCAACCTGCAATAGTCAATGCCCACACATAGCAAATGAGTTCGCATCTTATTCTTCTAATTTTTAAAGTTTTTAGGATCAAATTTTAGACCATCCTTCCTATAGAGTGCCATCTCCAAGATCATCTCAAGATGTTAAGCTTTCTCTCTATGGACTAGTGGCTCTGATACCAATTGTTAGGAATAACAATCCACAATACAATTGAGACGGGGGTGTGAATCAGTTGTATGGTCTAGATTATTAAACTTTAAACTTTTAGTAGTAGCAATATCAGATCCAATGAACACAATGAATGCCAACACAATAACATAATATTTTGGTCTCGAGAAAACCTTGTTAAAGTTAAAAAATTCGGTGGGAATTAGCACCCACAAATGATGTACTGAGAATATTGTATCATTGTTAGAAGATTCAGCCCTATTAGGAGCTTATTAAACTGTTAAAGTACATAGTCCTTGTTAGAGGACATACCCTATTAGGATTCAAGAAAGAAGAGTGGGCTCACTGCCCAAGTTCATTGCCCAAAGAAGGTTAAATCCACCTTCAGAACTCACTATTCGCAACAAGTGTATATGAAGAGATACAAAATCTTTTGAACTATCCAACAAAAAATTACTTTTCTTGATCAGTTCCAATGAAGTTCATCAGTAATCCTCTTCTCTACATCTAGAAAACACAAGCTCATAGCTTCTTACAATCCTCTTTATATCACATTCATTCTCACCATATATTTTCCAAAGAAAAGATCTTACATATATACCCTATTACATTCTACATGATCTGGTCGACCAATTAGGATTTCCTATGTACATAAACTCTTGATAAGATACACACAGTACCTAAAACAAGTACACAGTGATTCTATTAAAACAATTAAGGACTTACATCCTTAATTTACATTTTCCAAAAAAAATGCATGCTACACCTCTAAAGTCATCTCCCAAATAAGTCTTCTCTAGATCACATGCCACAGCTGATGTCATTTAGTATTCCATACCTTACGCTAACCAACAAACATCTTTCAATGCCCAGTATTTCATCTCTCCAGCTCATATATGTACACTCAAATTATGCACTTCTCTAAGTCATTACTTCCAAGAGAATCCATGAATGGGAAACCTTGAGAAAGCGACCTAGAGCTCCCTAGGTATGGAGTCACAAGGATGTTTTGAATAGTGCTCTCAACTAGAGATTTTAAAGCATGAAACCTAGCTAGTAAACCACACAATGGGAGATTTAATGAGACAAGGGCAACAATCCCAATATCTTCAATAATCTTGAAATGAAAATGCAATGCAACTATGCTAAGAATGAAGATGCAAGTAAGCTATGGAAATGAAAGTATTACAAGCCTTGCTAATTAAGCTATGTGAGCTAATCTAGAGCATAAAGGAAACTAATCTAGATGCTATGAAGACTAAAATGCAAGAATGAAAGTTAAATGTAACAAGATCTTCAAAGCTCTGAAATCTCCAAGAAAACCTGTAGCATAAGATTAGTATTCAAAAGTTGGGATCCTAAAATGAGAAGAGAGCTCTCCTTTTAAAGGAAATGAGAATGAATGGACCATGGAGATTAAGAGGCAAAATATTTAATCAAGGGTGGAGCTTAAAGGAGAGATCAATCCTTGTGCACAAATCTCCTCCAATGAGAAAATAAGAGTTGACTTTTGTGCCCCATATAAGACAAAAATGCCCTTTTCTTCTTTTTATAAAATGAGAATAATGCTTTATTTGTGCAACTTAGGATAAGAGGAAAAGTGGGGACTTTTTATTTAGTAAAAGGGGAGGAAATTCATTTTAATTAAATAAAAACTTAGGATAAAATGGTTAATCCATAGAATAAAATCAAATAAATGATAGAATTAGGATTTGATCAAGGAAATTGATATTAACTTGAAAATTTTGATTCAAGAAATTGATAAATTGCTGAATGGGGGCCCAAAGTCTAGGCGACCATTTTAGGGTGCATACATTTGCTCCTCTTTGACTAATGTGAGATCAATTTGGGATCACATGTGGTCAAAGAATGGAATTGAAATGTGAGATCGATTTGGGATCATAAAACAACCTAGATGTGTGTTTGATGGATGGGAACACATCAAGACAAAGATCAGCTGATAAAGATAAGCTGAAAGACAAGACCAACATACCTATAACTAGGTGATTGTCAAGTCTCAAATAGGAGATAAGAATCTTGAGCTAAGCTAATTGATAAAGCTGAATAAAAGATTAAAGTTTGATAGGTACTACCCCCTCATAATCAAAATCAAAATTAGGTAGGGGAGAAACAACAAATTGATAAATTTGATCAAATCACTAAAAATCATAATCAAAGACGAAGGATGAAAGAATAACTATCAAGCAGTGAAGACATGCCCCAATTTGACTAGGTTTGACTAAGAAAAATATAGGATAAAGATGAAGTCAAATCTCAGAAAAATGAAGTGAATGAAAATGAATGGAAGACTAGAAAATTTTGGAAGAGATGGGGATGAAGAAATGAAGATGCCCCAGCAAAGATTGAAAGATCAATCCTCAATTGGTCAGTCAATTGTGCAGAAGAAGGGGAAATTTTAAAATGTGATTTTGACTATCAAGATGAACTTAGATTTCAATTTTGAGTCCAAAAATGGATCCAGGACGTCAAAATTAGCCAGGGGTGAAATTTTTGCAAAATACTGATGTGTTTTCAAAATTAGGTCAAAAATTCAAAATGCTATATATATAAGGGTAAAAATGTCATTTTCAAATTCATTTGTCTTTTGTGATTTTGGGAACCTTAAGAGCTCAGAGAAAAAAAATGGCCTAGCAAGCAGCAATTCCAGTCCACAGACATCGATTTGAGCGCGGTCGGTTGCATAACCGACCTCCTCACTATGGTGCCCTAGTAAGTTTTCAGAAAAACTTTTTGTTTTTGAGTCATTAATGAGAATTTATTGCATTTAAACACATTTTTAATGTTTTTGAAATATTTCAAATTTGAAACCCCGTGATGTATTGTATGACAGTTTGAAAGTATCGCACTCCTTGATATACTTTGTTGTGCAATAGTTCGCGTGTCCAAAAAGTATCGCTCGAGTGTTTGATCTAGTATCCTACAATACTGGAAGAAACATTGTGCGATCTTGAGTGAAGTATCACACAGACAAAGATTATCACACTACTATTGAAGAAAGCATCGCACAATACTTTCCCAACAAATAGTGTTACACCAGCTAATAATAAATATCACATGTTTAAATTTGAACAATATGACATGGGTCTAGACAATTTTTGCGATGAATATTATTTGTACTAATTTTAATCATCCATCATGATATGTTTTGACATCTGGTTTGGGGTTATGACTTGCAGGAGGCATTTTCGGCACTTATCATTAGAGCACCAAGGGTGACTGGGTTACGTTGTGTCCAGGATTTGGATGATCCCAGGTGAGATGACCTAATCAGCATGGGGTTCAGATACTTACTGTTATACACACAAAAGTAGTGCACTTCTATGAATCCTTACAATCAAGAACACTCAAGAATGAGGTCTCAAAAATTGATCCATAGCTCTCTCTGTGTGGAGTTGCAAGATTGTAAAATTGCTCTCAGCTAGAGCTATAAACTCATGACCTTGCTAGTCAACCACACAATGAGAGATTCAAATAAAGATAAGGACAAGAGTGCCAATATTTCCAAGAATCAAATGAAATGCAAATGTAGGTAAACTAAGAATGAAGATGCAAGCTAAGCTAAATGATAAAAAATGCAATGCTTGAAAGGAAATCTAATCTATGAAAGGAAATTACAAGCTAGACCATGAAAGGAAAGTACAAGCTAGACTATGAAAGGAAAGTACAAGTCTTACAATCCTTCCTTATTAAGCTATGTGAGACTAATCTATTGCATAAAGGAAATCTATACTAAGAATACCATGATTATGAAACTATGAAAGAAAACTAAATGAAATGCAACAACAATGTTTTCAAAGCTTGGATGCAAGAATGTCTTCAAAGAGCTCCAAATAACCTAGAAAACTTGCAGCATAATATTAGCATAAAACATGAATGATATATATATGCAAATGAGGAAGAGAGCTCTCCTTTTATAGGAAATGAAAAGGAATGGACCATGGAGATTAATAGGCAAAAGACTTAATCGACGGTGGAGCATCAAAGAAGAGCAATCCATGTGCACAAGTATCCTCCAATGGGAAAATAAGAGTTGACTTTTGTGTCCATATGAGACAAAAGTACTTTTTCCCTTTTTTATAAAATAGAAATAATGCTTTATTTATGCAACTTAGGATAAGAAGAAAAGGTGGGGGATTTTTTATTTATTAAAAGGGGAGGAAATATTCCTTTTAAATAAATAAAGACTTAGGATAAAATGGTTAGCCCAAGGAAAATAATCAAAAATGATAAAAAGGATTTGATCAAAGAAAATGATATATTTGATAAAATGCTGATTTTTGAAAATCTTGATTCAAGGATTTGATAAATTGCTGAATCGGGGCCCAAAGTATAGGCGACCATTTTAGGGTGCATAGATTTTCCCCTCTTTGACTAATGTGTGATCATTCTGGGAACACATGTGGTCAAAGAAGAATTGAAATGTGAGATCGATTTGGGATCACAAAACAACTCAGATGTGTGTTCATTTTGGGAACACATCAGGACAAAAATAAGCAAAAGTTGAAAGACAAGACCAACACCATCACCGCTAGGTGCAAATCAAGCCTTAGATAAAACTATCACCATTGCTGCTAGGCAATAATCAAGTCTAAAAAAATAGGAGATAAAAATCAAAAGACAAAATCACCACCATCACTGCTAAGTGATAATCAAGTCTCAAAATAAGAATCTCAAGCTGAGCTGAATGATAAAGCACCTAAAGGACCTCAAACACACCTAAAAGACCTATGTTAACAGGTATGCCTCCTAGACAAAAATAAAAATCAATTCTAGACCAAGTCAAATAAGGTCAAGGCATGATGGAGAAAGGCTAAGTATCGAGGATGCATGCTAAAAGACAAGGGTGCAAAGGCCTCAAGTAGCACCTATTTCTAGGTTTTCACCACTCGGAGATTTTTTTATTTTTTTTAATTTTTTTTGTATTTTTGCTACCAAGGTGCCTATTTCTAGGTTTTCACCAAGGAACTTTTTCTATTTTTTGAATTTTTTGCATTTTTTTATTTTATTTTATTTTTTTCAGGACTTTATATGCTTTTTAGGATTTTTTCAGCATTGTATATGAATTTTTTTGGAATTTTTTCAAGATCATAAAATATGTAGAAAGGATGCCCCCAGACAGAATAGGCATCATGGATAGAACTTCTTGAGGTGCAAAACATTGATAGGATCAGGGAGCTGTTCCCCCTGTTCATCAGAAAGCAAGTAAGCACCTATCCCAAAAGAAATAGTAATAATGTATGGTCCAAGCCAATTTGATTCAAATTTGCCCTTTTGTTCTCGATGTTGTTGGTTCTTAGGATTCTCACGTAGGACAAGATCTCCTACTTGAAATTCTCTAGGGTGAACCTTCTTGTTAAATGCTTTGGACATACGCTTTTGGTAGACTCTCAAGTGATCAAAAGATGTTCTACATTTCTCATCAAGAAGTTCCAATTCTTGCAATCTCATGGCACAATAATCTTCATTTGTAATCAAACCTTTAGAGAGACTCTAAGTGAGGGAATCTCAATGTCTAAAGGTAATACTACTTCAGTACCATAAGTAAGGGAAAAAGGAGTAGCCCTTTTGGGAGTATGTATACTTGTTCTGTAAGCCCATAAGGCTGGATTGATCTGTAAGTGCCAATCTCGACCATTCTTGTGAACTATTCTATGGAGAATCTTAAGAATGGTTTTATTGGAGGCCTCTCCTTGTCCATTTCCTTATGGGAAGTAAATGGAGGACCAATGTTGTTTTATCTTGAATTTCTTGTAGAGGTGTGTAAGGTCCTTATTTTTGAACTGGCCTCCATTGTTAGTGATTATCTCAAAAGGTATTCCAAACCAACAAATGATATGATTCAATATGAACAAAGAAATTTTCTTACCTGAAGCAACAAAGAGTGGAACGACTTCGACCCATTTGGTAAAGTAGTCAGTAGCAATAATTATGAATTTATGTCCACTTGATTAGTTGGGATGAATCTACCCAACAAGATCAAAGGCCTAGCACTGAAATGGCCAATGAGAAATAGAAGGAATAAGCTCCCTACCTAGAGCATGAATTAGGTTTTAATGTTTCTGACATTTTTCACAAGACTTGGCAAAAGCTATAGCATCCATCTACATTGTGGGCCAATAATACCCTGCCCTAAGCAGCCTTCGGGCCATGGCAAGACCATTGGAATATCCTCCACAAATGCCCTCATGGATGTCAACTAACGCTCGGTCAGACTCATCCTTTTCCAAGAACCTAAGAAGTGTCCCATCTAAACCCCTCCTATACAGATCACCAGAGATAAGGGTATGGTGAGAGGTATTACGGACAAGGTTTCTTCATTCAGATTGGTTAAATTATTCAGGAATGATGCCATCATGAAGGTATGAATAGATAGCACCATAACGGGAAGACTCATGAGTGACCAAGGTACCAATGACATGGCTTTTAGAGGAGTCAAAGATGGGATGATGTAGCTCTTCCACCAGGAATTCAAATCTTGATTCATGTTGTTCCAACTGAAGGAGTGAAGATAATGTAGCCATAGCATCTGTAGCCTTATTTTTTGTTCTAGGGATCTGTTGAAATGTTACAAATGTGAAATAGCATCACAATGAATCAACCATCTTTTTGTAAGGTATCAGCTTATCATCCTTAGTTTGGTACTCTTCATTTACTTGGTTGATAATTAATTGCGAATCCCCAAAGACATGCAGCTCTGTAATTCCCCATTCAATGGCCATTTTCAATCCATTGGTTAAGGCCTCATATTTGGCAATGTTGTTTGTGCATGGGAACAATAATTTATAGGACTTGGGAATAGTACACCCATTAGGGGAAACAAACAACACTCTAGCTCCTGATCCATTTTGCATATTTGTACCATCAAAGAACATTTTCCAAGTACGCATGGTCATGTACATGATATGCTCATCTAGGAATTCCACTTGAATAGGCATGCTATCCTTGACCAGGAAATCAGCAAGTTGATCTGCAATAGCTTGCCCTTTTATAGCCTTATGCTCAATGTACTCTATATCAAATTCTGACAAAACCATCATCCACTTAGCAAGTCTACCCATGAGAGCAGCCTTACTAAGGAAATACTTAAGAGGATCAATTTTTGCAACAAGATGTATAGTATGGGAAAGCATGTAGTGTCACAACTTTTGGGAAGCAAGCACTACCGCAAGAAGGAACTTTTCAATACTATTATAATTGATCTCATAAGATACTAGAGTATGGCTAATGTAGTAGATGGCTCTTTCCTTCCCCGTATCATCAAGTTGAGCCAACAATGCCCCCAAGGAAGATTTTGTTGCTGAGATGTACAAAATCAATGGTTTTCCTAGGATAGGAGGCATCAAAATTAGAGGATTAGCCAAGTATTGTTTTGTTTGATCTAGGCTCTTTTGGCAATCCTCATTCCAAACACATGTGGCTCCTTTATGCAATGTCCTGTTGAATGGTTGTGCTCTATCTGCAAGATGTGAAATAAACCTTCATATGGGTTGGAGTCATCCTTGAAAACTTCTCATCAGACTAATGTTCTTAGGAGGTGGCATATCTAGTATGGCTTGAACCTTTTTAGGATCCACCTCTATTCCTTTGGCTGAAATTATGAATCCTAGAAGTTTACCTGAGGTAACCCCAAATGCACACTTTTTCAGATTCAATCTTAACTGAAACCACTCCATTCGATCTAGAATTACTTCCAAATCTTGTAGGTGTGTACCCCTTTTCTTAGACTTGGCCAAGGTATCATCCACAGAATCCTCCATGTTTTTATGCATCATATCATAAAATATTGTGGTCATAGCTCTTTGGTATGTGGCTCCTACATTTTTTAATCCAAATGGCATAATGTTCCAATAGTAGGTTCCCCATGCACATGTGAAGGCTATCTTTTCTTGATCCTTAGGAGCTATTTTTATTTGGTTATAATCGGAAAAACCATTCATTAAAGAGTATATCTCATAGCCCGCAATCATATCCACTATCATGTCTATGTTAGGGAGTGGAAAGTCATCCTTTGGGTAAGCTTTATTAAGATCTCTTAAGTTTGTGCATACATGAATGGACCCATCATGCTTTGAAACTGGAACAATATTTGAGATCCACTCGGCATAGTCAATAGCTCTAATAAATCTTGCTCCTAGGAGCTTTTTTAATTCAGCCTTAACAAGGAGAGCTATATGAGGGTGCATTTTCCTCAACTTCTATTTTACTGGTTTAATTCCTAGAGCTATAGATAAGTGATGCATAATAAGATTAGTGTCAAGCCCTGGCATGTCTGAATATGTCCAAGCAAAATTGATTTTCTTCTTTTGTAAGAACTTTGTGTATGCCTCTTTTTCTTGCACTGATAGAGACTGAGCTAGATGAATCACTTGTGGAGCCTCTTCCCTATTCAAATTTACTGGTTGTGTAGGCTCAATAAGAACTGATGACCTATCTTGGAAATAACTCAGTAGGTTATTAAGTACCCCATCCTTAGGTGCCTCAAAGAGGTTTTCACCTTTAGATATGTCCTTTCTTTTTACTTTTTTGGGTTTTGATACCACCACATAGTGGTTTTCACCATTAGAACCATTTCTCTTTTTTTTATTTTCTTTTATTTTGTGACTAAGGTACTTAATATCCGGCTCTATCATACTTGTTGTAGGTCCATTGGTGGAAGAGACTACGGGTTCAAGAGCATTCAAGTAGCAAGCTATTTCATAGTCATTGTGAAAAGTGAGGAGCTATGCCTCTTGAAAAAGTTGTGACCAATCAATCAAATGATGGTTGGCAAGGGGTAGGTCAATGACTAGTTCAACATTATTGATGCGAAAGGCAGTATCCCTGGTGATTGCATAGTTAAGATATGTCAAGTCTCCCTCTAAGATATCTGAATTAGGGCTTGTCTCACCAAATGAAGCATCGTCCACTAAGGCAATTCGAGGAGTCCAATCCTCTAGTCCTACACTAGGTTCGTTGGCCACATCGGGTAGAGTACTATAGGTGTGGACAACATCCATGTCTAAATCAGCTATTGCATCTGAAAGTGAGTCCCATTTAAACTCATGTGACTCTATTTATGAATTAGTATTTGGGCCTCATGATGTAGAAGCCTCAAGATTGGGAATGATCTCCCCTTCTCTAGCACTAGCATTGTTACCATCTGTCGTAGCTAGGATAGAAATGCTTTCCATTTTCAATCTAGCATTCATATAGTCACTATCCTTCATAGCTAGGATAGGAGGACTGTGCATTGTCAAATCTTTTGAATCTCCCCAAAGGAGAACTATTGAAGGCACCCAATCATCAGACATGTCTTGCTGATTAGAAAGATTAGGTGTGTACTCTGAGTCATTGTCACTATCCATCACAGCTAAGATATGGACGCTTGCTTGTTTCTCATTTTCAAAACCTAAGCCAACTATTGACTTAGTCCTATGACCAAAAAGAGCATGGTTGAGTGGTTCAGCTTGGGCATCTAACCTATGATTGAGAGGGCCATGACCTGGATAGCCCATGTTGGTGACCAATGTGTATCCTCTCCCATAAGTCTTAGGAGATGGAGAAAAGTTTTCATTATGTAGGTACTTTTCTTCTCTGTATATCCAATCTTTGACAGCCACCTCTTCTTTCTCATGCTGAATAGGTACCGAAGACTCTACAAAAGTATCAAATAGAGTCATGGCTAAAGACGAGGGAGGCATCTCTTGTGATGGTTTACCATAGGACCTAGGTGAAATTGGAAATTTTGTAAAGGATTCAATTTGATATCCTTCCATACCAAGGTCTATGGACTTGAATTTATCTTTGCATTGCTCAAGTGTTGCCCCAAAATTGTCCACTTCTCTATTTAAGGGAACATGGGCCCCTGCTAAAATGGCATTAAAAGATAAGGTACTATCACCTGGTATGCAGACTTCTATGCCATTGTATGGAAACTTGACACATTGGTGATAGGTAGATGATACTTCTTGCATGTCATGAATCCATGGTCTACCTATTAGGATGTTGTATGCTAGAGGACCAACATCAATGATTTGAAACAAAATGTCCTTTTCAACAAGACCAATTCTGACTAGAAGAATAGCTAACCCCTTAGAACTTCTCTTAGCATCATCATAGGCTTTGATAGTAATTTCCTTCTTGGTATCAATGGCATGCTCTGAGTAACCCAAGTTTTTCAAAAGACTTAGAGAACAAATATTGAGCCTAGCACCCCCATCTATCAACACACACCTAACATAGGTTTTATGGATCATGACTTCAATGTGAAGGGAAAGATTGTGTAGATGGCTCAAGGCTTTATCATCTTCTTAGAAAAATGTAAGGTAATGTGGGCTAGCCAGGTGGTTGACCATGTTTTGGAATTGGTCGACATCTATATTATTAGGGACATTTGCTGCACGCAAAGGATCCTCAAGGACACACTTGTGTCTAGGAGATAATTCTAAGAGCTCAAAAATAGAAATTTGTGCTGGCATTCACTATAACTGATCAACAAGATTGTAACTCATATCAAGACCAACTGCAGACTTGAAAGGAACATTTTTGGACACTGGTTGCTTGAATTTTCTAGAGTTAGGACCTCTAATGATAATAGGACCTTGGGACTGACCCCTAGTAATAGCATTGAGAGGCTGAGATGACCTTTGAGATTGAGGACCTCTAAGCACAACAATGGGTCTTTCATCAAATATTGGAGGTGTGCTTACATCATAGTCATAGGGATCATTCCCTCTCATCATGTTGACATCATTATTCACAACCTCAAGCATATTAATGACATTTTCTATAGCTGTATAGGTATAATTGATTGCGGCCTTGCCATTCTTGTTTTGAGAGGTCTCCCCCTTCTCATACTTAGGCAAGGGCTCCTTAAAGACCTTGTGGTCTGCATTTGTGGTCAACCCATCAACTTTCAATTTCCCACTCTCAATAAGGTCTTGAACAAGATGTTTGAGTTTAAAACAACCTTCAATGTCATGTCCAATCCCATTGTGGTATACACAGTAAGCTTTCTCATTCCACCAATAAGGTTTAGGATTTGGTATGCGAAACTGTGTAGGATCCTGAGGTTGTGCCAAATTATGAGCAATCAATGTCTTAAAAATGTCTACATAAGAGTCTCCAAGCTTAGTGAATTGCCTCTTTCCTAACTTAGGTTTATTTTCATACTTGGGCTTGTGCTCTTGTTGATCTAAGGATGTTTGTAGCTTCATAGCTTGAACCGCGTTAGATAAATTAAGAACTCCTTGTTCCTTAGGTTGTGGAGAGTCAACAACTCCATCATTGAGTATGTGCTTATTTTTGTTCCAATATGAGTTCTTTTTGTCCTTATTGTTTTTGTTATTGTTTTGGCCATTGTTGTTGTTACTTTGTTTGCCCAAAATACCTTGTTCTTTTAGAAAATCCTTGATGTGACATGTAGTTTCTACCATAGTGTCAAAAGAATTAAAGACCATTTTTCTAACTTCATATCTTAATTATGGCACTAGATTGCTCACAATTATATCAATCCTTTCTTCCTTAGGGATAGTCCTAGAATACTTGGAGCATAAGCGTCTCCACCTTTGTAAAAATGTCAGAAAGGGTTCCCTTTGATTCTATTTTAATTTACAGAAATCAAGCATGGTGATTGACCTTGATAAATTATATGCAAAATGCTACACAAACTTTTGGACAAGTCCTTTGAATGTTTTAACAGGAGGAGTAATGTTAGTAAACCACTCCATAGCTTGGCCTTTAAGGCTCCTTGGGAATAATCTCATAAGGTAGGAGTCCTCATGATGAAATTCAAAGCTCATGATATAGAACTATCGTACATGGTCATGGGGGTCACCACTACCATCATATTTGTCATATGTGGGGATTTCAACCTTTCTAGGAAAATCTACCATAATCACACTTTTGTCAATGGGATTGGGACATATGGAGTCCAAGTTGAAGGTATTCTTAGGAGCCATCATTTTTTCCATAGTATTTTGCATCTACTTAATCACCTCATCAGTTGAAGGGTTTTTCTTCTTAATCTTTTGGTCCACATCAAAGTTGTATGGGACTTTTGCACCCTTATTGATTAGACTTTCTAAGAACTGATCCTTATTTTGCTCCACATACTTCTCCACATATTGTTGGAAGGATGGTTCTTGTTGCATTGTCATAAAATTAATAGTGTCAAAGTTGGCATTACTTCCTCCATGTTGAGAGCCATGATGAGCTCATTGGGAGGGTTGTCGTAAATATCTAGGAGGTGTTCGTCTCCTATGATGGTTATACCAAGAATTCCTTCTTCCTCTAGGACTAGGTGATCTTGATGGGGTCCATGACCTTCTTCTTGGACTTGGTGAGGGAGTAGATGGTGGAGATTTGGTTCCACTATTGGTACCCCTATTGTTGAATTGATTATGGAGTTGTTGTGCTAGGAGCCTATCTTGTTCTTCTTGTGCTTCTCTTCTCATTATGTCTAGCAAAGCTCGTTCCTCATCCTCCAATTGTTAGAACCTTTCTTCCTTAGCAACTTGTTCATCCAAGAAGGCTTTCTTTTCTCTCTCAATGCACTTCAACCTGTCACTTGTGTATCATGAGGTGTTTCTAAGTGGAGAAGGTTGTCTTGAATGTCTGGATACATTAGCTGCATTGATATGAGCATCACTAGATTCATTGTTCTGGTCTTCATGTTGTGACCATGTATCTGAGTGAGCTTTCCTATGATGTCTCTTAGCTCATTGATGAGCATCTAGATACCTTGTGTTGATAGGAGGTGATCCAGGTGGACTATCAGAAGAAGACCCAACAGACATCGTGTTACCCCTATGTTGTTGGAACATGTCATTAAGAGTTTGACTCATTGCTTCTCTTTATTGTCTAGTGAAGGTGTAACTCATATCCATATTTGATTAAAAAGGTGCTAAAGAGGAACTCAATTCATTGGGATTACTCTTTGGGTCAAAACAAATCTCAGACTCACTCTTAGGGGATCAATAAAAAATGGGTTCTTTTCCCTTTCACTATTGACAAGGTTTAACTAAGGGTAACTAATTAAAGACAACCGGGGGTTGATTTCCTTAATTGACTTGGTCCCTTGTTGTAACTGACATGAAAGAAAAATATTCTTAATGATAGGGTGACCTCTCAAAGTGTCAACACCAAACTAGGATAATCAAAGTTCTCTATTGTTGAAAGAGAAATGAAAAGATAGAAATACCAAAAGGGGGCTTTACCAACACTGTCAAAGAGGTGCTTCAAATCAAAGGGTGACTACCCTTGCACTTTTGAACTAGGAGGTTTGACTAGGCCAAAATATAACTGAAATTGAGATTAAATAAAAATGATTTGGACAATAAGAGTACTAAAATTTTCCAAGAATGTAGCTAACAATTCTAGTGATAAACTTTTCCACCAAGAATAACCTTCTAACTTGACAACTATTTCCAAAGTGACCTTGTAAATCAATTAATGCTATCCCTAGAGGGCAAAAACTAGAGATTTAGAACTAAGACAACTCTCTAATGATAGAGAAAGAAACCTACTCAAAGACCTAACCTAACTAATGACAACTGAAACTGACTGAACTAAAAACACAATAGAAACTACCTAGGTGATATACTCCAGGCTAACAGAGTGATACACCTATAACAGGGTGATATTTCATCTTTGTCAAGTGATAGACCTAACAATAGCCAGGCGATAAACATGAGGCAAGGTAGGTGATAGACTTTAGAGTGAACTATAGGTGATACTAATGCTGATTTATACAACACTTGACTAGATTGTGCAAATTTTCATGTTTTAAGGTTTGATTTTCAAAATGTTGAGTTTAAGGGTGAAAATTTTGGGCTCGATCAGAATTTTGACAGGTTTGCAAATAATATAGGATCAAACATGTCTTCAAACACTTGAAACAAGGGTAAAAGAAACCTTACCAAGTCAAACACTTATGATATCAAAATAGAAAAGCACCCTAGGAATATTATCGATTGTTTGACTATTCGAGAACGTTAACATTGGTATTACACAATCAAAAACATTTCAAGCAATATCTATCCTAGAAAGTTAAGGCTCATTACTTAGCAACTTGGCCCACAACTTGATGCTCCCTTGCCTCACACAAAGTGGTTGCCCACAATAGATATTGGCGTTGTCATGGAAGTGTAAAAAACACAACCAAAGGAACACATATGGTGAGTGTCTTGGGGTGATCTAGGTTGTTCCACTTGGATCAATCCTTGCACCAAGAAGTGAAGTGGAAAAATAGGGTGGCCTCTAACTAGGGCTCTTAATAAGGGCTTCCGTTCATAGTACCCCTCTTGCTCCTCATAAAAGACTGGGACCTCACAGCCTCAAGAGTACCTTAAGCATTCTTTGTTCAATACTTTCCTCATGGTCACAATCCCACAAGTACTCACATCAAGCAAAGACAAGCACTACATCTACCAAGGTTTTGTGTCCTTGATAGCCTTGACTTTATAGTGGGTCAGAATAGCCAGCAATAAGCTTGTCCCCACTTGGGTCGTTCTTCTTGATTGCTCAAGAGTAGGCCCGCTAAAGGATTCTAACAATCTAAACAAAAATGGATCAACTTATGAGGTTCAAGGATTTTGTTTCACCATAAGGGTGAAGAAAATACTCCTTTATCTCAAAGCCTTCTCCCAAACACACCAAGCAAAGGTTCAATTACCCTCTTGCTTTCAAAATCCAAAGATGGGTTAAGATTTTCTAGTTCACCACAAGGGTGAAGAGCATACTTCTCCTACCATCCAAAAATTCCTACAACAAGATATGAAGTGCCTATGAAATGAAACAACTAGTATATGCCGCACTCAATAAAGAAAGCAATTAAACAAGCACTTTATTTGGGTTTTTATGCTTTGGGTATCCCTACAAAAATTGTTAGCAGCCCTTGTGCATTTGAAGCTTTGAGATGCGTTCTTTTGGAAA
Source organism: Chamaecyparis obtusa (assembly GCA_027943335.1). Lineage (NCBI taxonomy): Eukaryota > Viridiplantae > Streptophyta > Pinopsida > Cupressales > Cupressaceae > Chamaecyparis > Chamaecyparis obtusa. The sequence continues at coordinate 430,481 of BSBK01003563.1, read as the reverse complement.
AATATTTCAAGCAATGAGAGCACCTACAAGAACAACTTGTTAGCCCAACAAGGTTAGAACAATCCACAATCCAATTAGCTCTAAGCAATCAACTATCAAAATTATTTAAAGCACTAAAGGTGGAATACTTAACTTGCCAAATAAATGTGAAGTGAGTCCAAAAAGTGGAACATTTAACTCTTCACACAAACTCAAAGCAAATCAACACCTTAGAAAACTAACGAGATCAAGAAAGCATAAAAGGGAGAACTTTGTGAAACACTTAATGCTCTTTTCAAGTAGACCCCTCCCCTATGTATGAATGTTGACCTTGCATCCAAAGGGTGGAAATGAGGGGCGATTAGAAATAAGTGAGTCCAACACCCAATTTAGCTAACAAGCTCAATCAAAAGTACTCTTCAAGTGAGTGTGAATTGAGTCCAAAAAAGTGGAACATTTAACTCACACAAACTAAAGGTGAGTCCACACCATAGAAAACTAATGAGATCGAGAAAGCATAAAAAGGAGGAAACTTTGTGGAACACTTAACGCTCTTTTCAAGTAGACCACTCCCCTATGTATGAATGCTAACCTTGCATCCAAAGGGAAGAAATGAGGGGTGATTAGAAATAAGCGAGTCCAACACCCAATTTTGCTAACAAGATCAATCAAAAGTAATCTAAAGTTGCGTATCAATACTACTCACAAATGAAAAAGGGTTGAATCAATGGAATATTTAACTTTCCAAGCAAACATAGAGTGAGTCCACAAAGTGGTGCATTTAACTCTCTATGTAAACAAGGAATGAATCCATGCCCCCAATCACTCAATGAGATGTTTGATATTGGAAACCAAGAAGCATTCACTTACACAAACTTGTAAAAACAAATCTATGTTCTTTCATTCACCATTAAGAGCATAAAAGAGATGTGCCTATGAAAGCAAGTAAACATTCAAGCCAAACACATGAGAGGTTCTTTTTAGATCCAACATCTAAATGAAGGTGCAAGAAACTGAGTACAACTATGCAAATTAATTCTAAGTGCAAGAAATAGAAACAACAAGCTAACTAAATCAAGATTCAGCCAAAAAACCTCAAAAAGGCTCACTATCAGGTACAAAAATAGACTGCAGACACCAAAATTATCGCACAACACTTCTCAGTGTGCTAGGGTGATAATATTAGTCTGAGCGACACTCTTCTCTATACCCAGGTGATACTTCATTCGAGACCAGGCGACAGTTCCTGAAACAGGCAGGTGATACTTCTGATAGGTGAAGTATTGCTCATGTATACAGAGAACTATCATGTGATATTCCTGGAATTATCATGTGATACACAGAGATAGAAAACCTAGAGACTGCGAATAATGTCCAAAAATCACCGAAAATATGACAGAAATGCAAAATCTAAAGGACAAAGCTAATGTATTCTGCCCCACGGTGGGTGCCAGAAATGTACACACAAAAGTAGTGCACTTCTATGAATCCTTACAATCAAGAACACTCAAGAATGAGGTCTCAAAAATTGATCCATAGCTCTCTATGTATGGAGTTGCAAGATTGTAAAATTGCTCTCAGCTAGAGCTATAAACTCATGACCATGCTAGTCAACCACACAATGAGAGATTCAAATAAAGACAAGGGAAAGAGTGCGAGTATCTCCAAGAATCAAATGAAATGCAAATGCAGGTAAACTAAGAATGAAGATGCAAGCTAAGATAAATGATAACGAATGCAATGCTTAAAATGAAATCTAATCTATGAAAGGAAAGTACAAGCTAGACTATGAAAGCAAAGTACAAGTCTTACAATCCTTCCTAATTAAGCTATGTGAGACTAATCTATTGCATAAAGGAAATCTATACTAAGAATGCCATGATTATGCAGCTGTGAAAGCAAACTAAATGAAATGCAACAACAATGTCTTCAAAGAGCACCAAATAACCTAGAAAACCTGTAGCATAATATTAGCATAAAACATGAATGATATACATATATACATACATACATATATATATACATACATACATATATATATATATATATATATATATATATATATATATATATATATATATATATATATATATATGCAAATGAGGAAGAGAGCTCTCCTTTTATAGGAAATGAAAAGGAATGGACCATGGAGATTAAGAGGCAAAAGACTTAATCAATGGTGGAGCATCAAAGAAGAGCAATCCATGTACACAAGTATCCTCCAATGAGAAAATAAGAGTTGAATTTTGTGTCCATATGAGACAAAAAAGTGCTTTTTCCCTTTTTTATAAAATAGAAATAATGCTTTATTTGTGCAACTTAGGATAAGAAGAAAAGGTGGGGGCTTTTTTATTTATTAAAAGGGGAGGAATTATTCTTTTTAAATAAATAAATACTTAGGATAAAATGGTTAGCCCAAGGCTAATAATTGAAAATGATAAAAAGGATTTGATCAAAGAAATTGATATATTTGATAAAATGCTGATTTTTGAAAATCTTGATTCAGGGATTTGATAAATTGCTGAATGGTGGCCCAAAGTCTAGGAAACCATTTTAGGGTGCATACAACTATAGATGCCCCATATCTAGGTGATCCATGGGTTGCGGGCTTCTTTGGCTGAGAGGTGGCACATTGAGCATAACATCTTTCATCTTCCTACTAGAGAGGCATCTATCACTTTGGAGGATGTGTATCAGATTGTCTGAGTAGCTAGCCATGGTGATCCTGTAAGTATAGTCATGTTTGTGGATGTTTACAAGTGTGATGTTTCCATATAATGAAAATTCACATCATTGTTTTTTGTCACAGGTATATTATGATCAGGATCTGACAAAGGGGTGACAAACCATCTAGGACTTGGTCCAGGATGTCACCGTCATTGACAAACACCTCAGTTGGGATAAGCTGATGGAGAAGTATGGTTGTAATTATCTTGTACCATGTATAGTATGCTCTATAGTTACACAGGCCCTTATTACTGATAGGAGTCAGAAGGGTTTTCCACTTGGCTAGGGTAAATTGGTGGCAGATTTGGTTGCACAACCTCGATGGTTAGCATGGGACCTGACCTTCTTGGTCAATATGTATCACAAGCTCCATGAGATAGTATACCGAGATAGCAGGATGTGGGCATGTGGAGCCATTCTTGCCCAGATATGGGCATGGGAGCACATTGTTGTAATGCAACCACATGTATAGCCTAGGGAGCGCAGGCACCCCTATATCTATAGATATATAGGTTTTGTTAGCCAGCCTCATAGTAGAGACCTCACCTATTATATGAGGTTATTGGATGACTTGATAGTTTTTTATTGGAGGCCATATATCACTTGCAAGTAGTGGAGTGACAAAGATCACAAGCTCAAGCATATCTTATATAGTCGACCATTACTTGGTCATCATGTAGAGATAGTTGAGCAATTTTTGATCTCTCAGGTGTGGAGACAGTTTGGTCACTAGCAAAGGATATCCACAGAGACCACCACATATGCCAGGTGTAGAGAGGATGAGGCATTGAGGTGGTTTTCGATGTTGGACTACCAGAAGGTGGCATAGGAGACTGCAGGTCTATGTAGGGAGCCCTGGGATTATCTAGCGGATATGGTGGATGTAGGAGTTGATGTAGCATATAGGGTAGAGCATTGGAGGTAGCCATTCCCTAGGATTATTGTGACAGATGCAAACCCACAGGCACAGGGTGAAGACAAGGATGATGATGATGGGGAGATGGAGAAGATGGGGGAGGGAGGAGGAGAGATAGAGGATAGGGATCTTGATTTGGTGGCTGGAGATGGGCGCGGAGACAGGCTTCAAATGGTGAGGAGGATGAGGATGCGGTGAGATTAGTTCATCGATGGGTGGATGCAGGGAAACAACAGCCTATGAGGAGGGGAGATGAGGATCTCAAAGCTAGAGTACAAGCCCTAAAGGCTGAGATTTAGCAGCTGAAGATCATTGTTGCCATGCGGGACCAGCAGCTAGTAGATGCATGAGCTGAGATAGATTGGTGGGAGCAGGTAGCACAGGAAGACACTGCAGAGCTCTGGAGAGAGGTGGCACGAGCGGCTTATTATCATGGTTTATACATCTAGGCCATGCTAGAGGGACATAGGGTGCCACTCTACTCAAAGGGGGTAGGCAGGTCTAGCATGGTACCAAATAGAGCAGCAGAACCACCTCCACCACGTGATGGGGAGAGTTAGACTTAGGTCTAGGTTTAGATGTTTAGAGACATATCTTGCGGCATTATCTAGTTTTTGGAACCCACATTGTACTTTGTATCATGACATTTATATATATGAGATTTATTGGATTTTCAATATATTGTGTGTATTTGTCCCACTTGTGATGATGTTTTAGTTTTTATTGTCTTGTGATATTGCTCAAAATGTATGATGTATATGTTATAAATGCTCATGTAGAATCTCTATCATAGATGTATGTTTAGTTCTCATGTTATGATATAGACTCATTTTTTTGAAAGATGAGCTTTTGGTTGATATATATATGATGATAAGATTAACCCCTTGTGATGACAAGAAGAAGAATGTGATGTGATAGACAAGGAGTTAAAGACATGATCGAGAAGAATCGAAAGGTGAGCGCAATTGACCAACAAGTCCATGAAAGATGAAATGGGAGCTCTCTCCATATGCAAGATGCAAAACTAAACTAACATGATCCTAAGAATGCAAGCTACTATGAAAAGTAGTTTACTTGCAAGGTCACAAAGCCATTAGTCGCTAATATTCATCATCGAGCTTTATTGGTAACATCACAAGATCACACAATACACACTAGTATAACCATTGGTATATGAATATGATCTATATTAGATGGAATGTGGGAATCCCACCTAGGTACCAAAGACATGTAGGTCAAGATGACTAGTGCAGTGAGGTTCCCTAAGTTTAGTATAGCAAGATTATACTCGCATCGAGACACAAGGAAAGTCAAGATGGCTATATGCACTTGCGAAAAAAATAGTCAAGGATAATACCTTGTAGATCCTAATGTCAAGTGGAACAAGCATAAATGCTAATGATAGTTAGGACCAACAAAATATACCCACAACAGAAAATAAATAAAACATGTCCTTATGCCCCTAGTCTTCTAGCTCGGCATCATTGAAAACTATTAGGGAGAAAACACTCATCAAAGAAATCATCATAAACAACACACAAAGAAATAAAGTCAAACAAGTCTCAGTGATTCAAATGTTTAAGTGTGTGTGTGTAGGTCATAGAGTCAAACCTTGAGTATCAAATCTGCCAGTGGAAATATCATATCATTCTAAATTGTGGATAAGACATCTGATAAGTGTTGAGAAACACTTGATGCTAGGGCAGTGTTGAAAAACACCATTTGCTAGGATGTCTGAAAGACCAATGCATCCAAGAGACCAAAGCTAACATAGTTATGCCCCCTAAACAAAGAAAAATACCAATTCCAAACCAAGGCAACAAGGTCAAGGCATGATGGGAAAAGGTTAAGTGTCAAGGATGCATGCTAACAAACAAGGGTTCAAAGGCCTCAAGTAGCACCTATTTCTAGGTTTTCACCACTTGAAGATTTTTTATTTTTTCAATTTTTCTTTATTTTTGCTACCAAGGTGCCTGTTTCCAAGTTTTCACCAAGGCACTTTTTCTATTTTTTTGAATTTTTTGCAATTTTTTTAACTTTTTTGTATTTTTTCAAGACTTTATATGCTTTTTAGGATTTATTCAGCATCATATATGAATGTTTTTGGAATTTTTTTAGGATCAATAAATATGTACAAGGATGCCCCCAGACAAAATAAGCATCAAGGATAGAACTTGTTGAGGTGCAAGACATTAATAGGCTTGAGGAGCTGTTCTCCCTCTGGATTAGATAGTAAATAAGCACCTGTTCCAAAAGCTGCAGTAATGATGTATGGTCCAAACCAATTAGGTTCGAACTTGCCCTTTTTCTCTCTATGTTTTTGGTTCTTAGGATTTTCTCATCAGACAAGATCTCCCACTTGGAATTCTCTAGGGTGAACCTTCTTGTTGAATGCTTTGGACATATGCTTTTGGTAAACCCTCATGTGATCAAATGATGCTTTACGCTTTTCATCTAGAAGTTCTAATTCTTGGAGTCTCATGGCATGGTAGTCTTCATCTGTAACTAGACCTTTGACATAAACTCTAAGTGAAGGAATCTCCACCTCTAAAGGTAACATTTCTTTAGCACCATAAGTAAGGGAAAAAGGAGTAGCCCCAGTTGGAATACGAATACTAGTTCTATAAGGCCATAAGGCTGGATTTATCTATAGATGCCAATCTCTATGATTCTTATGAACTGTTCTATGGAGAATTTTGAGAATGGTTTTATTTGTAGCCTCTGCTTGTCCATTTCCTTGTGGGAAGTAAATGGAGGACCAATGTTGTTTTATCTTGAACTTCTTACAGAGTTGTTTAAGGTCCTTATTTTTAAACTAAGCTCCATTGTCAATGATTATTTTAGAAGGCACCCCATATTGATAGATGATATGGTTTAAAATGAATAGAGATATTTTCCTTCTTGAGGCAATAGAAAGTGGGACAACCTCTACCCATTTAGTAAAGTAGTCAGTAGTAGTGATGATAAATTTGTGTCCACTTGATGAGTTAGGATGAATTTTCCCAACAAGATCAAAGGTGTAGCACTAAAATGGCCAATGAGATATAGATGAAATAAGCTCCTTGCCAGGAGCATGTATCAAGTTACCCTATTTCTGATACTTTTCGCATGATTTAGCAAAAGCTACTACATCTGTCTGCATAGTAGGCCAATAATACCCAGCCCTAAGCAACCTTCAGGCCATGGCAAGACCATTGGAATGTCCTCCAAAAATGCCCTCATGAATGTCAACTAATTCTTGGTTGGATTCATCCTTTTCCAAGCACCTAATAAGTGTCCCATCTAAATCCCTCCTATACAACTCAGCAGTGATAAGGGTATGGTGAGAGGCATTTTGAGTTGAGTTTCTTTGTTCAAAATAGTTGAAGGTTTCAGGAATAATGCCATCATGAAGATATGAGTAAATGGCACCATAGCGAGATGACTCATGGCCAACTAGGGTACAAATAACTTGGCTTTCTGGGGAGTCATAGATAGGATAGTGTAGCTCATCCACCAAGAATTTGAATCTAGACTCATGTTGTTCTAGCTGAAGAAGTGAGGCCAATGTAGCTGTTGCCCAAAATTTCATATCTTTCAATTTTGGCCTCTACAATTGTCTAAGTCCCTGCTACAACTTTTTTCATGTGTGAAGTTGATCCACAAAGTTCTATGATTTGCGCTCTTGGCCCCATGTTCTTCAATGTGTCATCGTGCTTCAACTGTGATCGCATAACCTAATTCTCAATACCTAGGAAGTTATTCATATTTTAATGTTGCAGGAATTGTTTGTGCGCTACTACGACTGAGTTCCAAAGAAATGTTCAGTGTCAAAAACCCTCTATGTTTTCAACCTTCGCTCTGAAAAATCAGTGTGTTTTTGACTTTCAGCCCAAAAATCCTCTGTGTTTTCGACCTCTTCACATTTTCACACTAGTTCTTCCTAGTGACAACATTCTTTTTATGTGCGCAACTCTGACCTGGTGGGGCCTGGTGGCTAGCTTTCCTCAAAATCTTGCGGTTGTCACGTGTTCACAAGGAATATTCCTTTCCCTTGTGATCATGCAACAGGATGACACCTATCAGCGGGCCCGTTCTTCATCTTCAAAGGTTAACACTCAGCAAGATCTTGTGGCTGTCACTACACCGCTAAGGAAAGTTGATGCCTTTTTAAGCTAGTGGTATAACCAAAAATGTCTGATGCTCTTTTTATAAGTGGGCCAATGTGTTAGTGGGGTCCTAGTTGAAAGGAGATCTATGACTGGTGTAAAAGTGTAAGGAATATTCTGGGGCTATGAGATCATATGCCTACCATTAGATCAGTATCTCAAGCAATGGGTCTGATGTCAGAAGGTTGCTATGTGTATCTAAAATGGTGTAGTTCGATTGGTTGTTTGATGTACAATGTGGCCAATTTCAGTGGGCCTATGGGGTCAGGAGTTTCTAAAGTAAGTAAAGCGCAGTTAGATCTCGCGGCTGTCATTATACTAGAGGCCCAAAGTGCTCAATCATTATCACAACGGTATAGCGATAGCTGTCTGATGGTGTTCTCAGGGACGTGGGTCCAGTGACTTGTTAGAGATGTTTATTTGCTCATTTTTTATTGGCTACTAATTGCAGAAGTGGTGTTTAACTTGTCAGGCAAGGATTTTAAGTGATTCTTTCAACACATCTAGACCGTTCATCTACCAGGAAAAGTTAGACATCGACAGACACATTTTAAAATGACCAGTTAGCTGTTGGTTTTCAAAGATTCAAATGTGTCTGAGAGGTTTTTGCCAAATCTGATTTGCAGACCGCATGTGGCGGGGTAGCTCAAAATTGATTTTTGAGGATATTTTCTAGTTGTGAGCATGATGATGGATGATCTGGTCGATGATGCCATGGATTTTGTAGGGTATAATGCGGTGTTCTTGCACTGATGAAACATTAAAGAGTTGGTGCCATCTGTACTTTCAGATTCATTCTTGTGAAGATCAAATTTGGAGTCTTTATGGCTTAGTGGGCTTGCAGGAGGTTGTCAGGTCAAGGTTGCTTGTCTATAGGTTGTTTGCAGTATAGGGATAGATGAATATCTGATCGGTTGAGATATTTTTAGATGCATTTATGGTCAGAAGTGACTGGTTTAGGGTTGGATTATTTTATGCAGATCTTTGTAACCCTAGTTAGGTCAGTTTTGACTCCTACCTGCATGCAGTTGAGTGTTGTATATATTGTTTTTTGAAAGCCTTAGTGCTCAGAATCTGGCAATTGTAAAATGAAAGTCCTCTTTCTTAGAGAGCAATTTGTGGTATTTTTCCCCCTTTGGCTTTCTATAGTTGTAATTCCCATTGATTATTTAGATATTACAAAACATTCTGTGACTTTCTCCTATCCTTATGCTTTCTAATGTGAATTATCTCTTATCGGTTTTCAATATTTTTTACATGTTTCTTAGTGATAGCTTAGGGTTCTTGGTCCTTCTATTTTTCTTTAAATTTTGTGCATTATTGTGGGTGATTGGATGTGAATGTCTTTGTGGGTATACTTTAACCCCTTAACAACCATGTCTCATTCCTATGCCCAGTTGTAGAAGTGGACATTGTTTGCAGGTCATAAATTGTGCCTAAATCTTTAGTAATGCTATTTTGTGTGAAAATCCTCTTTCCCCTGAATAGCCTCTTTCTGTTATAGACTCCTTTTATGAAATACTTATGCAAGGCTATCCAAAGAGCTAAGATCTCCTAGACCTAAGTCCTTCACTGGTTTCATCCCTCTATACTAAGATCCAAACCCTATTTTCGGTGCATCACCTAGTAGGTAGATTTGCTTTCAGCTATTTCCCTTTCATGCATTCCTTCTAGCCCTTTCCCTCAAATGTTTACTTTTCAGTCAAGAAGCAAATCAGGGTGATAATCCAAGAGGAACCAGCCTAAAACTTGGAGGTTTCATCTCAGTTAGCATAGGTCCCACAACTTGGAGATGATTCCCAAGTTATACTGAGTTATCAAGACCAAGAGAGCTTGAAACAAGTGTGAAAAACTCAGTGTATAATAGTAGCCATAGTGTCAGCTACTTTATTCTCTTTTCTAGGGATTTGTTGAAATGTGACAAAAGTGAAATGTCATCTCAATGAATCGACCATTTTCTTTTAGGGTACCAATTTGTCATCTTTTTTTTGGTATTCTTAATTAACTTGGTTGATTATTAATTTTAAGTCCCCATAAATATGCAACTTTGGAATTCTCCATTCTATTGCCATTTTTAGTCCATTTGTCAAGGCCTCATATTTAGCAATGTTATTTGTACATGGGAACAATAGTTTTTAGGACTTAGGGATTGTGTACCCATGAGGAGAAACAAATAACACTCCAACTCCTAAACCATTTTGCATAAAAGAGCCATCAAAGAACATCTTCCATGTTCTTGCAGTCATGTACATTATGTGGTCATCTAGAAATTCAACTTGAATAGGCATGTTGTCATGAATTGAAAAATCAGCCAACTGATCCGCGATGCCTTGTCCTTTTATATCTTTATGCTCAACATACTCTATGTCAAATTCTAATAAGATCATCATCCACTTAGCAAGTCTACCTGTGAGAGAAACCTTACCAAGAAAATATTTGAGAGGATCAATCTTTTCTATGAGGTGTACTATATGCGCAAGCATGTAATGTTGCAACTTTTGGGAAGCAAACACCACTGCAAGGTAAGATTTTTCAATACTAGTGTAATTAACCTCATATGACACAAGAGAACAACTGATGTAATATATAGCTCTTTCTTTTCCAATGTCATCGAGTTAAGCTAATAATGCCCCCAGGGAAGATTATGTTGCTAATACATACAATATGAGTGGTTTTCCTAGGATAGGAGGCATTAAAATTGGAGGATTTTCCAAGTATTGCTTAATTTGGTCCATGCTCTTTTGGCAATCCTCATTCCAAACACATTTAACCCCTTTATGCAATGTTTTATTAAAGGTTTGAGCTCTATCTACTAGCTGTGAAATGAACCTCCTTATATATTGAAGTCATCCTTGAAGACTCCTCATTTGACTAATGTTTTTGGGAGGTGGCATATCCAAGATTGCTTGTACTTTCTCTGGGTCCACTTCTATTCCTTTGGCTGAAATAATAAATCCTAAAAGTTTTCCTGAGGTGACTCCAAATGTACACTTTTTAGGATTTAATCTCAATTGAAAATGTTCCATACGATCTACAATGACTTCTAAATCTCCTAAGTGTGTATCCTTTTTTTATATTTTGTCAAGGTGTCATCCACATAATCTTCCATATTCTTATGCATCATGTCATGAAAGATAGTTGTCATAGCTCTTTGATAAGTAGCTCCTATATTTTTCAATCCAAAGGGCATAATGTTCCAGCAATAGGTACCCCATGTGCAAGTGAATGCAATCTTTTCTTGGCCTTCAGGAGCTATCTTGATTTGGTTATATCTAAAAAACCTGTCCATTAAGGAATAGATCTCTGAAATCTGTATAGATATGAATGGACTTGTCATGTTTAGAAACTAGGACAATATTTGAAATCCATTCGGCATAATCAATAGCTCTTATAAATCTCGCACTTAGGATTTTTTCTAATTCAACTTTGACAAGAATAGCTATGTGAGGATGCATTTTCCTTAATTTGTGTTTAACTGGTTTGATACCTAGAGTTATGGACAAGTGATGCATAATGAGATTAGTGTCCAATCCTGGCATGTCTGAGTAAGTCCAAGAAAAATTAATTTTCTTTCTCTGTAGGAACTTAGTATATGCTTCTTTTTCCTGTGTTGATAGAGACTGAGCCAAATGCACTATTTGTGGAGTCCCCTCTGTATTTAGATTAACTGGCTGTGTAGGCTCAATAAGCATTGATGATCTATCTTGAAAATAACCTGGAAGATGATCAAGTACCTCATCCTTAGGTTCCTTTGAGAGGTTTTCACCCTTGGATACATCCTTTATTTTTACTTTTTTTAGTTCTGACACCGCCACACAGTGGTTTTTTCCATCAGAACTTTTTTTCTTTTTTTCTTTTCTTTTTATTTTGTGACTAACGTACTTGATATCTAGTTCTTTCATGCTTGTAGTTGGTTCACTGGTGGAAGAGACTATGGGCTCAAGGGCATTTAGGTAACATGCTATCTCATAGTCATTCTGGAAAGTTAAGAGTGGAGGCTCTTGATAGCATTAACACCAATCAATTAGGTGGGGGTGAGCAAGGGGTAGGTCAATGATGGGTTCAATGTTGTTGATATGAATGGCATCATCTCTAGTGATTGCAGAGTTAGGGTCTATCAAGTATCCCTCTAAGGTACCCAAATCAACAATTATCCTACCAAGTGAAGCATCATCCACTAAAGTGACTTACGGATTCAAATCCTCTAATCCTACACTTGACTCATTAGCCACCTTAGATTGGGAACTATATGTATGGATGACATCAACATCCATGTCAATTGTAGAAGAATCAGAGAGAGAGTCCCATTCATACTCATGTGAGTCCATTTTTAAATCCTGACTGGGATGTTTGCACCATGAAGGTTTTGGATGTCTCGATGTAGAAGATGTGATGTCATCAAGAGTCACATCTCTCTTTATCAAATAAGAAATATTTCTATGGTGACACTCTCTAATAGGATCCTCTATGTCTGACTCTTCTTGTTCTACATTTGCAGCTGTTGAATAGGCAACTGGATCAGCTGAATCTCCCTAAAGGAGATTGGTGGAAGGAACCCAATCTTCACACATGTCATGTTGGTTTGTCAAATTGGGCATATAATTTGTTTCATCCTCACTATCCATCTCACCAAGGATATGAACAAGGTTCTTCTTATGATTTTCAAAACCTAGGCCAACCATCTTTTTGGACCTGCACCCAAAAAGAGCATGATCGAGAGGTTCATCTCTAGCATCTAGTCTATGACTAGGAGGATTGTGTCCTAGATAGCCCATATTTTTAACAAGAGTATACCCTCTTCCATAAGCTTGAGGAGAGGGAGAGAAGTTCTCATTGTGCATGTATTTATCTTCCCTATAGATCCATTGCTTGACAACTACCTCTTCTTTTTCATCCTAGATGGGCATTGAGGACTCTACAAATGTTCCAAACAAAGTCATGGCCAAAGATGAAGGTTGCATCTCTTGTGAAGGTTTTCAATAAGACCTAGGTGAGACTAGTATTTTTGTAAAGGAGTCAAGTTGATATCCTTTCATACCGAGGTCTATGGACTTGAGCTTATTCTTGCACTATTCTAGAGTTCCATCAAAATCCTCTTCTTCTCTATTGAGAGGAACATGAGTCCCTACTGAAATTGCATTTACAAATAATGTGCTATCCCTGGGTATACAAACTTTGACTCCATTATAGGGAATTTTAACACATTGATGGTAAGTAGATGGCACTACCTGCATGTCATAGATCCATGGTCTACCAAGTAGGATATTATATGCTAGAGGACCAGCATCAATGATTTGGAACAAAATGTCCTTTTCAACAGGACCAATTCTGACAAGAAGAACAGCTAGACTATTGGAGATTCTCTCTACTTCATCGTAGGCCTTAATGGTGATTTTCTTTTGGGTATCAATAACTTGCTCAGAATAACCTAGTATCTTCAACAGACTCAAAGAACAAATGTTGAGCCCAGCACCCCCATCTATCAACACGCACCTGACACAGGTTTTATGGATAATGACCTCAATGTGAAGGGAAAGATTATGTGGATGGCTCAAAGATTGGTCATCTTCTTCTGAAAATTTTAGGTAATGTGGGCTGGTAAGGTGATTGACCATGTTTTGGAATTGATTGACATCTATGTTGTTAGGGGCATTTTCTGCATGCAAAGCATCCTCAAGGATTTCTTTATGTCTTGGAGACAACTCTAAAAGCTCAAAGATGGAAATCTGAGCTGGTGTTCTTTGTAGCTGATCAACAAGGTTGTAGTTCAACTTGGGATTCACAATTGATTTGGTGGTGACATTCTTGGATGTCACTTGCTTGGGTTTTCTAGATTGGTTGGAACTAGGACCTCTAATAACCACAAGACCTTGACTTTGACTTCTTTTGACAGCGTTAAGAGCTTGGGATGACCTTTGAGAGTGAGGACCCCTTAGCACTACCAAAGGTTCTTCATCAAATACAAGAGGAGAGTCCACATCATAACCATAAGGATCCTTGTTTCTCATCATATTGACACTTTCATCCACAATTTTGAGCATATTGACAACATTTTCTGCAGACATGTAGGTGTAGTTGATTTCAGCCTTGCCATTCTTAGTTTTAGAGGTTTCCCCCTTTTCATATTTAGGCAAAGGCTCCTTGAATGCCTTATGGTATGCATTGGTGTTCAACCCATCAATTTGAATTTTTCCACTCTCAATTAGATTCTAGATGATATGCTTAAGCTTCCAACAATGTTTGATGTCATGTCCAATACCATTGTGGAACTTGCAGAAATCCTTTTCATTCCACCAATGTGGTTTGATTTCAGGTATGCAAAAATTAGCTGGATCTTGAGGTTGTGCAAGGCTGTTAGCAATGAGTGTCTTGAAAACATCCTCATACAAGTCACCAAGTATAGAAAATTGCCACTTCTCATTTTTAGGTTTATCTTGATATCTTGGTTTATGCTCTTGTTGGTTGGAGGATGTATTTAGCTTCATGGCTTGAACTGCACTAGATAAATGAAGGACACCTTGATCCTTAGGTTGAGAAGAGTCTATAAATCCATCATTGACTACTTGTTTGTTCTTGTTCCTGTGCGAGTTCTTACCTTTGTCCTTATGAGAGTTATTATTTTGACTATTGTTGTTATTGCTATGTTTAGCCAAAATTTCTTGCTCTTTCAAGACATCGTCAATTTGACATGCGATTTCGACCATAGTGTCAAAGGAATCAAAGACCATCTTTCGAACCTCATACCACATTTCAAGGACCAAATTTCTAACAATGATATCAATCCTTTCATGCTCAATAATAGTCCTAGAATAGCGAGAGCATAGTCATCTCCATCTTTGTAAGAAGGTAACAAAGAATTCCCTTTGGTTTTTCTTCAAATTGCATAAGTCTAACATAGTGACTGATTTTGATAAGCTATATGTGAAATGTTGAACAAATTTGTGGACAAGTTCTTTAAAAGTTTTGACGGGAAGGGTTATGTTGGTAAACCACTCCATTGCTTGGCTCTTGAGACTCCTTGGAAACAATCTCATAAGATAGGAGTCATCTTGGTGAAATTTAAAACTCATGATGTAGAACTGACACACATGATCATGTGGGTCACCATTGCCATCATATTTTTCATATTGTGGAATTTCAACTTTCCTAGGAAAATCCCACATACTCACACTCCTATCAAAAGGATTAGGATAGATAGAGTCAAGGTTGAAATAACTATTGGGTGCCATCATTTTCTCCATCATATGTTTCATTTTCCTGATTTACTCTTCTTGTGATGGTCTTTGTTTCTTCATTTTTCTATCCACATCAAAGTTGTAAGGGACTCTAGCACCCTTTTTAATCAAGCTCTCTAGAAACTTATCCTTATTTTTCTCTAGATACTTCTCCACATATTCTTGGAATAGTGGTTCTTGTTGCATCCTCATAAAGTCTTGAGCATCAAAACTTGCACTACTACCTCCATGTTGGGAGGTATGATGAGCTTTTTGGGAGGGTTGTCTTGAGTTCCTAGGAGGTGTTTGTCTTCTATAGTGAGCATGTTGTGAAGTTCTTCTTCCTCTAGGACTAGGAGATCTTGAGGGTGACCTTGAATGCCTTCTGCTTCATGGGGTTCCTGAAGGAGTAGATGGTGGAGATTTGTTTCCACTGTTGACACCCCTATTGTTGAATTATGCATTGAATTGTTGGGCTAGAAGCCTATCTTATTCCTCTTGAGAGGCTTTTCTTTCCAATTCTAACAAGGCTTTTCTCTCCTCCTCTAGGTGTCTAAGACTTTCTTCTTTTTCATCTTGTTCATCCAAGAAGGCCTATTTTTCATGCTTGATTCTCTTAATCCTTTTACTCATATACCTTGAGGTCATTTGGAGTGGTGAATTGGGTCTCGAACATTTGAACAAGTCATTAGTAAAAGTTGTGTTCACAAGAGCATCACAAGGTTGTTTGTTTTGGTCTTCATGTTGTGACCGTTCATCTTGGTGAGCTGGTCTATAATACCTCTCAGCTCTTTGATGTGTATCTAGGTATCTAGTATTGATGGGAGGTGATTCTGGTTGATTTTCATGAGAGAAATCGCCAAATAGCATGTTATCTTTGTCTCTGGAATATGTCATCAAGCTTTTGATCCATTGTTTCCCTCTCCTTTCTATTCATGGTGTAACTCATGTCCATATATGATTGAGATGGTGCTAAGGAAGTACTCAACTCACTAAGACTACTTTTAGGTTCAAACCAAACTTTTGTAGTACTCCTAGGAGATTGATCAAAGATGGGCTCTTTTCCCTTTCTCTTTTGACGAGTTTGGACTAAAGGTAATTGTTCAAAAAATACTTGAGGTCATTTTCCTTGGTTCACTTGATACCTTCTTGTAACCGACATGAAAGAAAAGAACCTTGTTGATAAAATGACCCTAAGAAACATTGATGTCAAACTAGGATAGTGAAAGGATTCAATTGTCCAAAAGAGAGATGGTGAGACAAAAAGCTAACAAGAGGTATAAACCAACACTGCCACAAAGGTGCATAATAAAAGGATAAGTATCCTAACACATATGGATTAGGAGGATGATTTACCCAAAATATATTTTGATTGAAATTGAATTTATATGGAAGTAAATTTGGACAAAAGAGTACTAAAACTCTCCGAGTGTGCTATCAAAGAGTCTAAAGGTGAGTCTTCTCAACAAGGATGATTCCTAACTTACCAATGACAAGCAAGATCATTTGTGAAATAAACAAATCACTAACTCAAGATGTCTAAATACAAGAACCTAAGGTAAAAAAAGGCTTCCAGTGGTAGAGTATGTAACCTACTAAAATCTGGTCGACCAAGAATAACTGAAAGTGACACAATCAGTAGGATAGAAAAAGACTTTGTGTAATAGTTCTCAGGGTAACAGTATGATACAATCTTCCAGGGTGATATTTCTCATAGAGGTCAGGCAAAAATTTCTAGGCAACTAGTGCGATAGAATCTAGGAAAATGATGCAATGCAAAAATAGCAATGAACTATCACACGATAAAACTTGGACCAGTGTGCGGTGAGTTTTCAGTATCATACGACTCTTGACCAGTGAGTGTTCAAATTTTAGTTTTTGAGGGTAATTTTGTCAAAGTTGCAATCTGATGGTTGGATTTCTTGATTTCAAACATAGTGACAATAGTATTCAGATATGTTTACAAATAGTAGGTGATCAAACATGTCTTTAAACACTTGCACAAGGGAAAAAACAACCTTGCCAAGACAAACACTTGTGATATCAAAGTGAAAAATCCTATGAATACTACTGTGATTGTTTGTTGTTCAAGAACATTTACACAGGTAGATCACAATGAGAACACTTGAAGCACTTGTTAGCCTAAAAAGTCAAAGACTCAATACTTAACAACTTGGCCCACACTTGATGTCCCATTGCCTCACACAAAGTGGTTGCCCACAATAGATATTGGCTTTGTCATGGAAGTGCCAATGACACAACCAAAGGAACACAGATGGTGAGTAATCTTGGGGTGATCTAGGTTAGTCCACTTGGATCAATCCTTGCACCAAGATGCTAAGCAGAAAAATAGGGTAGCTTCTATCTATGGTTCTTAGTAAGGGCTTCTATTCGTAATACCCCTGTTGCTCCCCAAAGGGACTCCTTACCTTGCGGCAAGTAACAGACCTCATGGCCACAAGAGTACCTTAAGCATTCTTGTCTAGCACTTTCCCCATGGTCACAATCCCACAAGTACTCACACCAAATGAAGACAAGTACTAAATCTACCAAGGTTTTGTGTCCTTGATAGCTTTAAGTTTATAGTGGATCAGAATAGCTGGTGATAAGCTTGTCCCCACTTGGGTAATTCCTCTTGATTGCTCAAGAGCAGACCCACTAAAGGATGCTAATGCTAAACAAAAAGTGGATCAACTTTTGAGTGTCAAGATTTCTATTTCACAACAAGGGTGAAGAGCATATTCTCCTAGCTCAAAAGTCTTTCCCAAACACACCAAGAAAAGGTTCAATTACCCTCTTGTTTTTAAAATCTAAAAGTGGGTCAAGATTTATGGTCCACCACAAGGGTGCAGAACATACTCTCCTACCACCAAAAGACTCATACAAAAAGATATTAAGTGCCTATGAAAAGAAACAACTAGTATATGCCACACTAAAAAATGAAAGCAATGAACAAGCACTTGATTTGTTTTTATGCTTTGGGCAGCCCTGCAAAAATAATTAGTAGCCCTTGTGCATTTGAAGCTTTGACATGCATTCTTTTGAACAAATATTTCAAGCAATGAAAGCACCTACAAGCACAACTTGTTAGCCCCACAATTGTTAGCACATAAAAAATCCAATAATCTACAAGTAAAAACTCTATCTAATTATAGGAATTCAAACCAGCAAGCTAAAAATCTAAATCTTGCAAGCTAAAAGAACCAAAAATAGTCACCTTCAGGTCTAGGAGACAGTCTGCCAGTCAAAAAAAGATTGCATGATACTTCTCACCAAAGGAATGTGATACTTCCTATCTATGTGATAGATCGTACTATATCCAGATGATGAAGTTTTGTATTGTAGTGCGATAGAAACTTGCAAGGGCACATGGCACTTTAACTGGTAAATTATCGCACTGGTATATAATAAGATATTGCATGATACTGGAAGACTGTCGCATGATAATCTATAAGAAAAATAGAGAGTCGAAACAACAAGCTAAATGATGACGAAAAATTGATGGAAATGCATAAAAAGAAGGACAAAACAAGAGTGTTCTAGCCCATGGTGGGCGCAAAAAATGTACACTCAAATTATGCACTTCTCTAAGTCATTACTTCCAAGAGAATCCATGAATAGAAAACCTTGAGAAAGTGACCTAGAGCTCCCTAGGTATGGAGTCACAAGGATGTTTTGAATAGTGCTCTCAGCTAGAGCTATTAAAGCATGCAACCTTACTAGTAAACCACACAATGGGAGATTCAATGAGACAAGAGAAAGAATGCCAATATCTTCAAGAATCTTGAAATGAAAATGCAATGCAACTATGCTAAGAATGAAGATGCAAGTAAGCTATGGAAATGAAAGTATTACAAGTCTTTCTAATTAAGCTATGTGAGCTAACCTAGAGCATAAAGGAAACTAATCTAGATGCTATGAAGACTAAAATGCAAGAATGAAAGCTAAATGTAACAAGATCTTCAAAGCTCCAAAATCTCCAAGAAAACCTATAGCATAAGATTAGTATTCAAAAGTTGGGATCCTAAAATGAGAAGAGAGCTCTCCTTTTAAAGGAAATGAGAAAGAATGGACTATGAAGATTAAGAGGCAAAATATTTAATCAAGGGTGGAGCTTAAAAGAGAGATCAATCCTTGTGCACAAATCTCCTCCAATGAGAAAATAAGAGTTGAATTTTGTGCCCCATATAAGACAAAAAGGCCCTTTTCTTCTTTTTATAAAATGAGAATAATGCTTTATTTGTGCAACTTAAGATAAGAAGAAAAGTGGGGGCTTTTTATTTAATGAAAGGGGAGGAAATTTCTTTTAATTAAATAAAGACTTAGGATAAAATGGTTAATCCATAGAATAAAATCAAATAAATGATAGAATTAGGATTTGATCAAGGAAATTGATATTAAGATGAAAATGTTGATTCAGGAAATTGATAAATTGTTGAATGGGGGCCCAAAGTCTAGGTGACCATATTAGGGTGCTTACAGTATATACCGAATCTGTATCTTCTGTAAGATATACCAAAAACACAGAGACTCACTCTGTCAGCTTCCACTATTGTTGTTCAATAACCAATCTTCACCAAAACATATGTAACTCTCTCAATATGCAACATTACATGATGCGATCTTGGATATAAGATCACAACATCTTCTTGTACTCTCATATGTCTTTGCACGTTCTAAAACATTCGTACAGTGTCCGTACACTATCATATTCAACATGTACTCTTCACAAAGACATATGTTGACATCAGTGACAAACCACAAATGACAATAGTATGAATGCTCATTTAGTAACTTAGTGATTAAATATATTAAATGTATCAATCACCACCCCATGCATTAGCAGTATCCAACATATTTAATTGAAGAAATTAAGAATATTTGACAATTGATGTGATACAATGATGTGGACAAATTAAAAAGAGGCATTTGAAAAGAAAAGTGTTTACATCACTGACTATTTTCTCTATAGACCAATAAAATTTCAAAAAAATGATTTTTGTATAGTTATTTAAAATAAGAAATAAATAAAGACTATAGACTTTTTGTGCAAAATATTAAACTCATTGTGCTGATTGGTGCAACTAATAGTAATAAAAGATTGCATGAATGCATAAGTATTCCTGCCTATGGCTACCTATGGTAGGACTAATAATATTATATCATAATTTTTCTTAATCATGAGGTAGATATCTTTAATACGGAATTAATGTGTGAATATAGAACTAATAATTAATTATAGTTTCTTAATGATATTTTGTTAATGTATAAATATAGTTAATAGTAATTTACTATAGACTCTTAAAAGTTTTTTGTGGTAGAGTGATTGAATGGAGCTATGGTAAACTATATTAAATATATTGAAACGTTAAAAATGAGTGTGAAATATAGATTTTTTTAACGAAGAAAAATAATAATAGATTATTTATGTATTCATATAGATTGTAAATTTTTGAGAGACATTGATTACTATATGCAGAGGAAACCCAATAAACAAAAACATGTGTTTTTAATATTGTGAGATAGGTTATAAATAGGATTTGAAATAAATGTAGAAGTTTAATTAGCATTGACTATATTGATATGTCAAAAAAAAGTGTTAACTTTTTTAATTAAGATAATTTGTAAGAAATAAAAATTAGAATAAAAGAGTTGTGTTTTGATATAGTTTGATTTTTTTTAAAGAGATGTTAAAAAACATTGTTTAGCATGTGTATGTTTAATTGTTGTGATTTTGAACATTGACTTTAATTTTGGTGTTTGATGTTAACATTTTACATTGAAAGTTGTAAGTCATCTTCTTAAAATATTTAAAAAATTATTTGAAGCAATTGTGGTAAAGATTTAAGCTTGTTGTAGGAAGTGACAAATAACTGCATTTATCCTTTGAAGTGGGGAAAATAGATGGTCTTACAATGTGAAAATGTTTGGATATTATTAAATGTTTTTATGGATTGTATTGTCTTCCAATAAGAAAAGCATCACACATATAGCTTAAAGTAGGTTGAATCGATATATTTATCCTTTCAAGTTGTGGATTGGTGATGGTCTTGGAATGTGCACTTGCTTGTGTTAGAGTAATAAGTTGTTTTCTTAGTAATTGAGTCATATTGATTTAATTAGTGAGTTGCTTATTATCTCTTTCTACTTAAGTTAAACTTTAGACATATATATATATATATATATATATATATATATATATATATATATATATATATATATATATATATATATATATATATATATATATATATATATATATATATATATATATATATATATATATATATATATATATATATATATATATATAGAATAATTAATTCTTTTATTAATAATATTATGTAACCTAGGACTCTCCACTAAGGATTGATCTCTTTTGTTTTTATAACAGATTATACATCATTCAACACAATAATATTTCATTATGATTGTTGTAACTTTTGTTTTTTCACATCAAGGATGTCTCATCTCTCGTGGATCAATGCATTCAGGCCTTCATAACTTTTTATTTTCTTTTTTTGTGATAAGTGTTTGCATCCAAGTGTTCTTGCGAGTTGTGGGTTGTTTTCTCATCAACTCCAACATGGTACCAAAGCTTCAGAGCTTCATGCCTCTGTCCTCTTTTTGAAAGATTTGACCTTGTTAATCAAATTTGTAATTTTTAGAGGATTTCCTTTCAGATCTAGGAAGACATTTTTTTTGGTCACTTTGGGCTCAAACAGGTCTTACAATTGTATTTAGAGTGCCCAAGAACCCCTATTTCCATATAAAATATTTCCAAATTGGACAACTTTTCATTTTGGTGTAAAAACATTTTGCACTAGGGGGTCGTACGACCCTGACACAAATCCTAAGGCATGATTGCCAAAAATGAAAATCACCATGGTCGGCCACCCAGGTACCATCAAAGGTGACCACCATTGGTAGTCGCAGTCACAACAAGGTGACCAATGGTGTGACTAACACAATCACTATTATGTTAACCGCAGTGACTACTAGTCACCACCAGAAGTCATGGCTAACCACTTGGTAATTTTCCCCCTTTTTCGTAACCAGGGTCACATTGAGCCAACCACAAGGAGACTAGGAGCTACTCCCCCAATCACCTAGCCCCTTGGTCACCGAGATGACCAGGGGTCCCAAATTTTTAGCACTAGGGGCTGATTGGTTTTTTGTTGTGATCGCTATACGACTATCAATTTTATGCCCATGGATTGCTAACCTCAACACATGTTAGCCCCCTTCATGCACCATTTTTGGGCCCTCTAAAGAACTGATTGATTTTTTTGCTCTTAACCTAAGCATACGGTGTCAAAATTGAGCAAATGAGATATCGTTGGAGAACTCTTTTTGAGCTCTATTGAGATCTGGAGGTTTTAATTTTTAATTTTTCTTTTTTGATGGTGTGTTTTTTATTCAAAGCCAGAAGTTCCTTTTGCATTTTGGGACCCATATCTTGCACATCTGGACTCCATTTTTTGGCAAATGATATATTGTTGGAGAGCTTATTCTTTGAAATTTCTAGTGGTGTGAGACATTTTTTTAGATTATGCTCTAGATATATTTTATTCAATTTTTTGCATTTCTGTACTCTAGTGGATATCTTGGATGTTTTAGGTCTTGGGATCTCTTCCCTAAATGAGATATTTCTTGTTTTATTTCAGCAACCTTAGCTATTCTTTGAGCATTGTATACATAATTTTGTAAGAATTCTTTTTATGCAAACACACTGAAATAAAGTGCCATTCTATTACATTCATGAGATCTTGCACATGTGTGTGCCTTTTGTTCTCACACTACATTATAAACTATCATGGGGGATTTGATGTTTGCCTTTATTTTCCATCTACATTTTTCAAGTGAGTGTTCCTCCATTAGCCTTAGGATGTCTTTATTTGTGTTTTTACTCTCTCTGCACCTTCAATGTTCCTAGTTCTTCATCTTGCAGTTAATATTGGATGTATTCTTTAGTGTTCCTATCATTTATCCTTTTCCAGAATTATGGAGAGCACGGGGGGGGAGGGGGGGGGGGGTTTCTACTATTGGTTCTTCTTCTTCCTTGGTTTGATGGAGTGACCTACGTATTCAATATTTATTCCTATGTACTAGGTGGATGCAATGGTTCGGTACCTATGCATTCTAGTGAGATGGATCATTTATCAAATGGATACTCTTTCATTCCTATTTTTTTGATGCACTGTTACATATTTTATTGATTAGATCTTTAGGATTTGGTGTTTTATACCATCTGTATCTTTGATTTTAGTTGTTTTCCTTTGTTTGCCTCCTAATTTGAGTAGTTTCATTTTAGGGCACTCATGTAGATTACAGTCTTCTCTACCTAGTCATGTTCTATTTTAGTGGATGTTCTTCATGTCAGCAGTTACTTCTTGACACAGTTTGCAACTTCTTTCTTTAGTGATGTTATACATGTTCATCCTTGTTCCTATTTTTAGGAACATTCCCTAGTTTTGGAGGCTTCTTTAGTCCTTCAGACTAGTCTTCATCTCTTTTTGGAGTAGAGTTTTTCCCATGTGGTTTTCTCCATTTCTCCACTTTATAGAGACACTCTTGTGTACTTGGGTACCTAATTAGGTCTTTTTTTGGTGGGACCCATTTTCTTTCAGTTGTTCTTTATAGGGTTTTAGCTTCTCCCAATGTTTATCTTAAGGGGGGTGTTAGAGTAATAAGTTATTTTGTTATTAATTGAATCATATTGATTAATTATTAAGTCACTTATTATATCTTTATAGTTAAGATAAACTTTAGGCATATAATAATTAATTAAGGTGGATGTCTATTGTAGATGGTCTCACATACTCTAGCACTCTCAGATCTGGTGATCTTTTTCATGCTCTGCTAGTTGTAGTTGGGCCTCTACAATTTCCATCTACACTCCTATCTTCACAATATCTTCTCTTAGTTGTGCCACCTCCTATGTTGTGATCCCTTGTGCTCCCTCTTCTCTAGGTGCCTTATTAGGTGATGCATGTGTTGCTACATCCTCCTTCATCATCTACCCCTCCCCTCTGACTAGTCTCCCATATCTATCTCTACTCATAAGGTGTCCTTGGTCCACCTTGTATCTCAGTAGTCTCTCACACTACTCCTATGAAATCTCCTCCTCTATGGAAAAAACTACCCCCACAGACCCTAAATATACCCTATCTATGAATGGTTTGTTATTGTTTGCCCCTGGGTTCCCTTGTTCCCTGCCTCTCTGCTCTCTCCCCGCAACCTTGTATGCTAGCTCCTCCTCATCTGGTCTAGGTACTCACTCGTTTGGATTACTAAATATGGAGAAGGGGTGATCTATCATGTGTTTTCTATAGGAAGGGGTCACTCTGGCATTTGTAACATCAGGAAGGTACTCCCAATCAACCCCAATCAGGTCCCTCAGCTCCTGTACAACCATGTAGGCTCAAATTTTCCTTTCTTTTATCAATTTTTTGGAACTTTCCAAGTCTCTTTAAAGACCATATCACCCACATAGAACTATCTCAGGTGAACCCTTTTGTTGTAGCTTCTTTTAAGCTAGTTTTGGTATACAACTAGGTGATCATAAGATCACTCTCTTTTCATCTAACAAGTCCAGCTGCGTGAGGCATGTCACGTGATAGTCTTGATCAGTGGTATAATTTTTCATAGACATATGTAATGAGGGTAGCTCGACCTCAATTGGTAAGATGACCTTAAGAATATAAACCAGAGAGTATGGGGTGGTACCTGTTAGAGTGTTGAAAGATGTGTGATAGGCGTAGAGGGCAGGATTGATTTGAAGGTGCCAATCATGACAAAAATCATTGACAACCTTTTTGAGGATCTTCAAAATGGTGTTTTGGTTTCCTCAGCCTGGTCATTCCCTTGGGGAAAGTATGGGATAGAGAAATGGTGATGGATGTAGAATCTGGCACATAGATCTTTCATATGCTAATTTTGAAAAGGTTTGTCATGATCTATGAATATTGTGGAAGGGATGTCGTAGTGGTAGATAATGTAATAAATGAGGAACTTGGATATCTAAATACCACTAGTGAGGGTGAGGAGAGTAGATTCGAACCATTTTGTGAAGTATTTAGTGGTTGTTATGATGTACTTCTATCCATTTGAGGAAAGAGGAGTTATCTTAACAACTATGTTGAAGCCCAATCATGAGAAGGGCCATGATGACATAATGGGATGCAAGTCTTGTGTTGGAGTACATGGATCCAATTAGCATGTTTCTAATATGGTAGGCATTTCTTTACAAACTTACATGCATCATGTTTTGTTGTTGGCCAATAGTACCGAGCTTCGAGAAGCTATTTTTCTAGGATCATGCCACTCGTGTGGGCACCATAGATTCCAGTGTGAACCTCTTGTAAAGTCTAGGTAACCTCATTCAAAGATAAACATCAAGAGATGATTTTATGATATCCACAATGATATAGGGTATTAGCTACAAGGGTGTAGCTAGAAGCTTTGCAGATAAGGTTCTGGCTCAGGGTGTTTCTGAGGTGAGGGGATATGATATCATTCTTTAGATAGGCATGAATGTCATGGTACTATGGGGATTGGGTACCAACCAAAATGTACACCATTTCAAAAGTGACATTCTCATAAGCAAGTGTATGTAGCTGTTTTACTAAAAATTCATACTGTGTAGAATCGTGAGGGATCTCTAGAAATGACCTGACAATTGCCATGGTATCTACAACTTTATTTTGTAGCCTAGGTATCTGTGTGAACTATAGACTTGGTAATTTACATTTCATCTTGTCCACCAATTCCTTATAGGGTAATAGTTTTTCATCTTTAGTTTGGAATTCATCTAGGACCTATTTGATGATGAGCTACAAATCCCTGAATACTTGCAATTTTGTAATAGTCCATTAGATAGCTTTGTCTTGAGGCCGAAAATGAGGGCCTCATATTCTAAAATTTTATTGGTGTAGGGAAATCCTAATTTGAATTATTTAGGTATGTAATCACCTTGGAGAGTGACAAAGAGGATTTATGCTCCTAATCCATGAAATGTGTAAGAGCCATCAAAATATAGCTTCCATGCTGGTTGTTCTTTGACCATGCATAGATGTTCATTAGGGAATTCCATTACCAACATATATACATCTACTAGAGGTTCCTTAGCTAGCCGATCAACAATGACCTTCCCCTTTATTTCCTTTGTATCTATGTATTGTATGTCAAATTCACTCAGGAGCATGACCCATTTTTCCATTCATCTTGTAAGTGTTATTTTTGAAAGTAGGTACTTGAGCGGGTCTACTTTGGAAATGAGTTTTATGGTGTGTCTAAGCATGTAATACCCAATATTATTAGTAGTGAAGACCACTTAAAGACATGATTTCTTCATAGGTGAATATTTTAACTCATAGCTGATAAGTGTGTGACTGATGTAGTAGATGGATCTTTATTTTCCATTATCATCAAGTTGGGCCAACAGTGTCACTAGTGCTATAGTAGTTTTTGAAATGTAGAAGATGAGAGGGAATCTTAGTGTGGGTGGCACAAGAATGGGCAAGTTGGACAGATATTATTTGAACTTCTCAAATCTTTGTTGACAGATTGGTTCCCACTTAAAGCCGATATCCTTGCAAAGCATGTGTGTGAACGGTTGATATTTGTCGACCAATTGTGATATGAATCTATGAATGTACTATAATTTTCCTTGTAGGATCCTTAGTTGTTTGAGTGTGCGGGGTGGAGGCATATCCATTATGACCTTGACTTTCTTGGGATCAATATCAATGCCCCCTCTTCATTATTTACTTCTATATTATCAACAAGTGGTATCAAAGCCTTGGTCCCTTGGAGGAAGCTTAACAAATTGAGGGAGATGTTATGATGGTAGCCGAAAGAATGAAACTACAAAAATCCTTGAAAAAATTATCTAGGTGTGGAAAGGAGACGAAAAGACTTATGGAGGAGCTTGAAGAAGAAGAAAGAGAGGTCAAGACATTAGAAGAAATCCTTGCTAAGAGAATGTCAAAGAATCCTTGAATAGTCTCAATTAATGGATCTGATAGTTCCAACATTAAAATAACCACAAAGGAATTCATGGCAGCTGCCAAAGTTAAGAGAACCAATTATGAAGACTCTTCTTTTACTTTCTCTTTCATTGTTGTTAATGATGAAGATACATAAGGTGGAAAAGGAGAAAACAAGGACACTGATGGTAACTATTCATATCCTTTATCAAGTGACTCAAATAAATCTTTACACCATAAATAGCATAAATGAAGCACTACCAAGAAGCAAGAGAAACCGAAAGGTAAGAATTCTATAATCAATATCTCTACTATGACTTCTACTAAAGACATTATGGTTGATACTCAAAATGATTATAAGGAAACTAAAACTAGTGTTATCTTTGAATAATCAACAATAATAATCATAGTAAAGGAAAACTAGTTCAATCCCAAAATTCATGTGTACTAGTGATTGCAAGTTGTGATAATATTGAAGAAGAGACAAAGTATGTGTAAAAACAAATGATACCAAGATGTATAAGGTTAAATCATAGAAAAGAATAGATAAATAATAATAGAAATAAAATATCTCAAACAAGAAGAGGGACTATGTAGGATCAAATATGCTTAATGTCACATATAGAGTCTAATAATGCTATAGAATCCTATAAAGGTGACTATTAGATTAAAGGAATACAAGATAATATATCAGAGATTAATAAAAATAACAAATAGATTCCTTTTCCAAAACCTAAAGATATTGTAAATGTTACCAAATTGATATTCAAAGACAAGTCTAATACAGAAGGAGAGGATATATCAACAAAGGAAAGTTTAACACACAATTCACATATGGAAGAAACTAATTACACTAAGAATTTTATGCTAGCAACAAGAATGAATATTGATTATTTATTGGATATTCTTCTCATGATAATTTTAAAGTTTATTAGATACATATCAAATCAACCATTCTAAATGAAGAATTGGATTGATATTTACCTAAGATTGGTTACAAAACTGACAATCCTAATAATTTATACCTAAAGAATTTGTATCACAAATGAAAAATGAATTCAAAATGATCATGTTAAAAGAAATAAAAATTCCTCCTGGGACTATAAGTCACACAATCTGATAGAGGAATGTTTATGATTCAAGCCAGGTATGTGAGGGAATCACTAAGGAAATTTGGATTGGTTGAATCAAAACTAGTAGGAACACCTATGACAATAGGATACAAACTATCAAGAGATGATGAGTCTCCCAAGATAAATGAGTCAAGATATAGATGAATGGTTGAAGTATTATTGCATCTAACTCATATAAGACCTGACATCACAAGTGTAGTATGTTTTGTTGTAAAATTTCAATCTATTCCAAGACATAATCACGAGGTAGTAGTAAAAAGAATATTGAGATATCTAAAAGGGGCAATAGGTTTTAGTTTTTGGTATTCCAATGATAATAATCTTACTTTGCATGCATTTAATAATTTCTAAATGGGTAAGTGATATTGATGCTAGAAAAATTCCAAGTGGTGATGCACTCTTATTGGATAATAGGTTAATCTAATGGATGAGCAAGAAGCATAATGAAATTTCTCTATCTACTACGAAAGAAGAATACACTGTTGCCTTTGAAAGTTGCAATCAAATTAAAAGGATGAAACATATGTTATCTAATAATGGGATTTTATTTGATGAGCCTATGACTATCTAATATGATAACTCAAGTGGAATAAATATCTCTAAGAATCTAGTACAAAACTCCAAAACAATCCATATCTTAAGGGAGAAGGTAAATGAGAATGAAGTAAAGATGGAATTCATACCCACTAAAGAATATGTTACTAATAATAAGAGATTTGAATATTTTAGAGGCAAATTATGGTTCATGTCCCCTCCCATTCAAAACTAAGATGCAAAGGAATGCATCAATCCAAAAGATTTTAAAGGAATATCTTTCAATATGGATTGATGTAAGGAGGATAATACTCAGGGGGAGTCATAAGCATGGTAAGGTAAGTATGATTAGTTTTTAAAATGAATTAGATGTAGAAAAGATGTATGAATTTGAAAAAAAAATAGTGAGCTAGGTTTTTGATGTGCAATCAATGATTGGGTGACTTAAAAGTGTGTATGTAAGAAGGTAAAAGAGTTGGACAAGATAAATGAAGCAAGTGAAGGAAAAGAAAGAAAACATTTCAATATGGAAAAGTATGTTAGATAAAATTAGATGGTACACCTTTTTCATTAATGTCAAAAGGGGACAGAAAAAGATGTAGAAAAATAAGAGAAGAGTACCAAGTCTAGTTCCAGTGAAGAAGAGATCAGATGAAGAGATGGATGAAACAAATTTATAGACTTTCACATAAGAAAGAGGAAGTTGAGTGGCATACATACTAGTGGGAGAAATTGATGGAGAGAAGAGTGTGTAATTAGATTGGAACCAAAGGAAAATAGCTTCTAGGGGAAGCTAATTGGTGAAGAAGTTGAGTCAGAGGGACTCTAGTAGATAATATGATTGGTTGGTCTCATGGGGAAACTATTGTTTTCTAGTTCCATTATTATGTTTTATCTTTTTCCCATCACATTTTTCTATCAATGGGGATTGTTAGAAATTGGCATGTTGGATGTGTCTCCATTTATGCCAACATATAGGAGGAATTAGAGGGATTTCAACATGTCATAAGGTTCATAAGAATTGACTAGGAGATCTACTCACATTGAATGCTAACTAAATTGTTGAAGGATAACTAGGAGAATAGGATTTTCATAGGTCTATTGAGGTCCATATATTGAAAATAAAGAGTTGTGCATGTGGGATTTAGTTGATGAAGGTTAACACTTAGTTCACTCTAAGTTTTAGAGGATGACATGAAGAATTGAGCATATTTCAAGGTCAGAATTAGTGACATATAGATATAGTGACAGAAAATGTTAATAGGAAGGTTGAAAAGGCTTTGGTGTGTTGAATTAAAATTGAACTTTTTATAGTGCACTTAGGAGTATGTGTAGGACATACTCAAATGTCCTTAATTGAAAGGGTTAGTACTTTAGAGGTCTACATAGCATGTAATTATATTTTCTTAGAGGATGGAATGAGTGTTTATGAGGAACAAGTGAAAAAGGGCTAGAAAATTAAATGGTTGTGATGGATTTGTATAGATTCATATTTATAATGATGCTACAAGATGTTCTTGAAGTATGTTCATGATGAGTTGGAAATATTCATGGAGCCAAAGGATTATATTGGTAGAATTTTTGGTCAACAATAATATTTTTATTATTATTCTTGTTCTTGGCTAACTTGGTTGGTAAATTGTATTGGTAAGGAGTAAACCATGAAATCCGATAGATTTATGAGGTCTAGGTGATTGCTAAGTGTTGTTTGGATTTGATGGTCAGAGATGAATTTGATAATTATATTTGGAGTGTGGATTTGAAAGGAAGATGAGTTAGAGTTTATAGACCTAATTATTTATATAACGAGATGAATTAGGGAAAATCTAGTTGTAAATTCTAGAGGGTGCTAGCAGAGGAAGAGTCTGATTGAGAGATGATTAGAAGAGGTTGAACAAGATTTTGAATAGGGATCTGCATTGTGCTACATTAGACTTGTATCGAACATGAGGTATATTTTATTTTCATAGCTCACAAAAAGGTTTCAAATCATTGTAGTGATTAGGTTGTAAGCTAGTTAGTCTTCCTTAGGGTTGGATCCTAAGGGTTTTTGTTTGAACAGTAAGCCTGAATATAGGTGCATTGCCCATATACTATAATAAGTTTGTAATTCTAACAAGTTATTTACTTATTGTGGGTAATAAGCCTTATCATGGTTTTTCCCTTATCATGTTTTCCATGGTAAAAATCTTGTGTCAAATTGTGTGGACGTGTTTCTTATTTGTTTATGTATGCATGCTTATATTCTATTAATTCAAATCAGATTTAAGGATACATAAGGTTAAGAGTATTGGGGTTTAAGACTTCATAATTTTAAGGTATTGAAAAGAACTATTTAACACCCCCCCCACCCCTCACTTCTTAGTTTTTTACTTCCATATTATCAATTATATACTCTATAGAATAAAGAATCCCATCAAAGTTGAAAAGAGAATCATTAGGAAATGGCTCAAAATCAAGATCTTGATATAAAACCATAATTTAAGTCCAAAGAGCATGAAGAGACTAAAAATCAATGATAGAAGTCAAAATGTCATCATAGACATGTATAAAAATGACTCAGATATGACATGATCTCACTCGCAACTTGAAGAAAAATATTAGTAGGTTTACTAGGGAGAGAGACTAGATCAAGTAAATGTGGAAAAAAGTTAAGCCATATTAGATGAGTAATAATCCTATCTCTTCATTTTTCATAGTCCCCTCTCTTCAAAATAATCAATGAAATATGTAAAGGGATCCCCATGAACTAAGGATAGCACCATCATATATATGTAGAAACTCCAAATATGATAAAAACATCTTAGGAGGTTAAAATCAACCTAAAAATTTGAATTGATGGAGATGGTGGAACAATGTTTGTAGTCAAAAGTAAGAGAATCTAAAGAATCAATATATGTGGCAGTTACATGTGCCTTATCAGCTCTAGTTGTGCTACCAAGTAAATCTATAATAAGTTAAAATATAAATTTTTTAAGATTTGAAATACCGAAATCTGATCTCAACAAGGGATGGCATAGAGTGTGAATATGAATATCTACATATTGAATGGATTTGATATCATGTTTGAGCAATGCTCCCAAGCTAGGATCATGAACACAAGAAATTTCAAAAAGCAAAGGATATATAATTCATGAGGAAATGATATTGAGATAAGATGATTAAATTAAATTAACTCTACCTACTCGCATAGATAATTAAATTAACTCTACCTACTCACATAGAAATGTGTAATAAGACTATGTGCCTATGTTAGACTTAAGCATGATTAATTAAACAATATTTAATTCAACAATTTTCTCCAACAGAACTAGTTATAAACAATTATTTTATTAATTACCAACTATGCTTTCAATTCGATGTAAAAATTATGGAGACATTTTTGTGTATATCGGTGGTTGACTTGCATAATAAGATTCTAGGAAGCCTCTTGGCTTAATTATAGAGAATAGAAAACATTAATGCATGCTTCAGATTGAAGAATGACACTGTAATACATTGTGACAAACCTTAGAAATAAATAATTGTTATGCATTAGAATTATAAGTATATAATATGTGCTTCATTACTAGAATATTAAGTAGTCATCTAAGAGAAACTTAAAATTAGATCAAAATTATAAAGGATTTTATATGTTCATTGCTTAAAGATATTTGATTTTACATTTAGGATTTATTGTTGACACATACTTTAGGTTCATATTGATATTTTGGAGTTAGAGATTTTTGATGATTTATATCAATTAACTTAGAGTTTTACATTTAATATTATAATGTAAATATATAATTTTATGTGTACTTATGTTTTTATTATTATTTTATTTAATTTAATTATTATATAAAAAAATTAAAATCTAATTAAAGTTTGTAAAAAACTTAATTAGATTTTAGCTCTAATGGATTCCAGACTGTTATAAAAAAAACTAACAAATGATGAAGGAAAGAAAATAAACAGAATAATGCCCTCACCATCAACCATGTGAACACCTCCAATGTTGCCACTCTCGACATAGCATAACCTTCCCATAAGAAATCACCTCCTCTAGCTTTGGATGTTAATGAGTCCTCTGATGGTAACACCAAATGCGAACCTCCCCACAATTTACCCACTAATTTTTTTAGGGAAATTAGTGATGACTATGTGGTGGAGGTTATCCCTGTGAATAAAATATCTACCGATGCTATGAATCAACATCCCAGGTTTTCCATGGATGTCAATATTGTATCCCCCGAGGCCTCTGATGATGAGGAACTTGATCTTAAGGGTGACCTCTCTTTGGCTAAGCATGGGGGGAGACCACCTGGCTCTAAAAACAAAAAACTCTTCCAAAAAAAAACCTACTGACAACTCTTCTCTAGAATTGGCCTCTGATGGGAGGTCAATGGACCTTTGTGCTCATCTCTCAATTGTTTCCCCATGAATTGCATCTCATGGAACATAAGGGGACTTGAATCCCTAGAGAGAAAGTTCATTATCAAATGTTACTTAGACACTTTTAAACCCATGGACTTCCTCATGTTACAAGAACTTAAAGCTAGGATTCATGCTTGATTCTAATCTTAACTACATTTGGAAAGATTCCATTAAACTTACTATTGAACACTCTAGAGGTAGGGATGGGGTGGCTTTATTGATTAATCCTAAATGGGAACTTTATATCTCTGATAGAGGTTGTTCCCTTGCATCAGGGCCCTCTGGATCACCATCAATTTTAACAATACAATTTTTGGTGTTTGTTCCATTTATGCTTCCAATGATTATAGGGAGAGAGTGAACATTTAGGCTTGGCTAGCCTCTCTTCCTAGCATACCATGGCTTATAGGTAGGGATTTCAATATGGTTAAATCTGAGGAAGATAAGGTTGGTGGTCTTCCTTTTACTTGGAGGGATTTGGAAAGATCGCAATGGAATAGGATGAAGAATGAATAATACCTATTCAATCCCTTGTCTGGGAATAAAGATACCAATCTAGGACTATGGCATACTTGGTGCAATTTCCAACAAGGCTACTCGAGGATTTATTCTAGACTTGACCGGTTTTATCTTAACAAAAAAAATTTCTCTGTTACCCCTGATCATCTTGGCAACTATGTCAAGGTCACCCCTACTTCCCTATCCAAACACTATCCTATATCTATCAATCTCTACTTCAACATCTCCCCTATTCAATACAACCCATCTAACTCCAAATTAATTCTAAATATTAGTCTTCTTGAGGATGAAGATGTGTTGGTTGCAATAAAACTTATTAGGATCATCAACAAAAATAAATTTACTACCAGATCTCACTCTGATAGATGGAATATGAACATTCTCACCTGGAAAAAATTGCTTAAAACTATTGGTCAAAAAAGGGCCAAAGACTTTAGGTGTACTAAAAAATTACTCACATCTGACCTTATGGAGGATAAATCTAACATTCAAGCCAATCCTGTGAATTTTGATCTCATTTATAATGTTATTACCGGGTATGTGCAAGATCATGGTATGCCAAACTAGGCCCTTAAGTGGCAATGAAAATTCAGAAAATCAGGCTTAGGCAAGTTGACATAAAAATTTGAACAAGTTATAAATATTATATAAAAAATATGTAAGAAGAGAATCTGTAAAAAATTGAATATAGTTTCTAAGATACTAGGCCTTTTTTGAAAAAAAATTATTCTATATGTTGAAAATTTCAAATTTGAATGTAGTAACTTACAGAAATTTCAGGAAAAAAAAAAGTAGGTGTATGTCTGACCACCTTAAACACAATCAAATGATAATTATTTTTTATAGGATTCTAGATATAAGTAGACTCATGTTTTGATGTGACACATATTTTTTGGTAATGTTTTTCCAAGTAAATAATTAATTATGATTTTTCTTCTACAAGTTTTCCAAAATATAAAAACTCTCGTGTTTGACCATGTTAACTTAGTCTAAACTTTATCAAATTGAAAACATTTTTTATTTTTCTTGTAGTAGGAAACTAATAGAATGTGACACATGTTTTGGATTTCAAAAGTGTTATACAATTTGAAAGTTATAGCTATTTTTCAATAAGTCTATCAATTAGGACTAGAAAGATAACAATTAGGTGTATGTCTGACCACATTAAACGAAATCAAATGATAATATTTTTTTATAAAATTCTAGATAAATGTAGTAGACTCATGTTTGGATGTGATGTATATTTTTTTGTATATTTTTTCCAAGAAAATAATTAATTATGATTTTTTTGCTATAAATTTTCCTAGATATAAAAACTCTCATGTTTGACCACCTTAACTTAGTCTAAACTTCATCAAATTGAAAGAATTATATATTATTATTGTATTAGGTGAAGCATAGAATGTGATGTATATTTCATATTTTAAAAATGCTATATTGTTTGAAAGTTATAGTTGTTTTTCAAAGAGTCTATCAATTAGGACTTCTTTTTCACATCGCCACTTTTTGGCATACCATGATCCTGCACATACCCTACCATGAAAGATGCCCTTAGGAAGCACCAAAATATCAAGATTAGAGGAGTGAAGGTTAGATCCCATGCTAATTAGCTGCAATTTGGGGATTAAGGCTCTAAATTATTATTCATTCTTCTCAAACAAAACCATGCCAAAGAAACTATTGATAGAGTTATTGTTGAAAACTACGAAATAACTAACCTTGATGACATAAAGATTGCGTTTGCCGACTACTATAAGAATCTCTTCAAATCTGAAGATATTAAGGAGGCTAAGAAAATATCCGTGGATGAAATTAAAAATTCCATAAATTCCTTCAAAGTTGACAGGGCCACTTGGCCTGATGATCTCCCTGCTAAATTCTACAAAGCCAATAGTAAGTGGATTTGCAATGATTTACATGACATCTATATGGAAGCCCTTAATAAGGGTACTCTAGGTGACTCAATTAATAGGGGTATCATCAAGCTGATCACCAAAGATGGGGACAAGGCCCTTATAAAAAATTAGAGACCTATTACTCTCCTTAATGTTTCTTATAAAATACTTTCCAAGATCCTGGCCACTAGACTTGAGAATATCCTGCCCAAGTTTATTTTCTCTTCTCAAATGAGCTTTATAAAAGGAAGCTACATCCTTGAAAACCTCATTACCAGTTGGGGAGCCATGAACTAGTCTAAAAATTCTCACCAAGATGCTGCCATGTTTCTCCTTGACTTCGAGAATGCGTATGATTGAGTTGACTGGAGCATTATCCTCATGATGCTAGATGCATTTGGTTTTCCTACCACCTT
The DNA here is from genome assembly GCA_027943335.1 of Chamaecyparis obtusa. Classification (NCBI taxonomy): domain Eukaryota; kingdom Viridiplantae; phylum Streptophyta; class Pinopsida; order Cupressales; family Cupressaceae; genus Chamaecyparis; species Chamaecyparis obtusa. The sequence continues at coordinate 394,597 of BSBK01003563.1, read as the reverse complement.
TTACAATTATGTCAAATTACTTCTAAATGATGCCTATGTCCAAGTTGATATTAATGGGTCCCTCTCGGATGCCTTCCCTCTCAGTAGGTCCACCAGACAAGGCTGCCCATTGGGTCCTCTCTTTGTGATTGTTGTTGAAGCCCTCTATTATATTCTTAGAGATAACTCTATCACTCCTATTGTCAAAGGTATATCTCTCACTAACAATGTGGAACTTATAAGCTTTCAATTTTTAGATTATACTGCTAATGTTTTTTGATGCCACTAATGATAACTTTCAGGCTTTACAAAATAAACTCATTTTTTTTTGTTCCATCTCTTCTGCTTGGCTGTCACATTCCAAATCCATTTGTCTAGATTGACAGGAGCACCCTCCTTATTGGTTCAATAGGTTTGATTTCCAATGGGGGGGCCTCATAAAATCATCAGATACTTGGGCATTTCTTTCTCTGTTGAGCCCTCTTTAAAGGACATATGGGTTTGTCTTAGGAGAAGATTACTACAAAGTTAAATAAATGGCATAATAGATCATTGTCCTTGGCTAGAAGACCTCAAGTATGCCAAAAGATTATGCCTTCTTATAATATATATTACTCCTCTGCCTGGTTATTTAATGATTACCAGATTTTGGAAATTCAAAAGGCCATCAGGAATTACTTATGGTTTGATGGCAAGGGGAACATAAATCTTCATTCTGTTAGATAGGATTGGTGTCACACTGATAAGATGCTTAGAGGGTTGGGATTCAAAGATCTCAAGCTCTAGGGCATTGCCCTTTCTGCCAAATGGAACTTCCATTCTTTGGTTGGGGATGATCCTTGTTAGAAGTAATATTGAAAGGGGCTTTTCTAAAAAATCTAAATTTTGGAAGAATTTGCCACTTAGTGATCTTATTATTGGTAGCTTCCCTATTGTTGTCCAAGGATCTATTATTTTTAGATCTATTTGGAAAGCTTGGAATCATGTTAGAATGTATATATCTAACAAGGATTTTTTTGATCATAGCTAGATCTTTGGTGAAAGGTCCATTCGATGGAACTTGCACCTGTCTAGAAAACCACTCACCCTCTCCCAAGGGTGCTCTGCCAGATATTGGAATAGCAAGGGCATTTCTCAGTTGGAGGATCTCTTTGAGCATGATAAGATCATCAGCTAGGATGATCTAAAAAATAAGTTTTCTATCTCCACCTCCCAAAAGAAAACTTATAATATGATTCTAAGAGCCTCTAAGGATTTACCTACTAAATGTCAGGTTGACTCTCATAGATTTTTGAAGTGTAAGTGGCCGGATGGAACTATTCTATCCAAAATTAAGGCCAAAAATATATACAATGTGATCAATTCTATATGGTACTCTAACCTTGAGATTAGTTCTTGGAAGAAATATTTTGATAAACTTTAGAAAAGCCCTATCAAACCTAAACTTAAATTATTTAAATGGCTTCTATTTCTTGATAGAATTCAAATAAGAAAAGACTCATCTGGGACTGATTACTGTAATATTTGCAAGTTACCTAAAACTGGTAGACACATTTTCTTCGATTGTATTTTTGCCATAGAAATTTGGCTTATGTTCGGTATTACTTTTCCTACGTTTCTCAATATATTTGAAATCATTACTGGTCATATAAATTGTTTTAAAAAAGATACTAATTTATTTTGGAGTATTCTCTCTTCTAATATTATGTTGCAAATTTGGAAATGCAGGAATGAAGAAAGGTATCAAAATAATCCTAGATTTCTTACTGAGATTTTTTGAAAAATCACATGCTCTAAAATCTTGTCACAGGTGCACATCCCTATGCTTGTCGAAAAGGAAAAACTTAAGAGGTTCCTAAAGACTAGTTATGCTACATTCTTCATCTTTGAGATGATAGATGGCTACGCATAGAAGAATCACATGGACAATCTGAAGATGTTCGAGAAGGCACTGAGGAAGCTGAACTTGGAGATAAGAAAGAACAAGAATACAACTAATGATCAAATTCTCATGCTTCCTCAGATTCAGGAGAAGAGAAGAATAGTTTGGATGGAGGGCTCTTTGGGGTGGACTGCATAGGTGGATGATCATACTGATATTTTGATTTAGTTCCTTTGTCCTACTCTCTCATGTTGATATACCACTTACTTGTGTAGGACTTTCTATTATCTTGATACTCTCATGATTAGGCACCACCTCTATTTTTGGTGTGCCTCAATGTAACTCTTGTTCTTGTTTTTTGTTGATCTCCTTATATCTATATAAAAAGAATTAAATTTTGTAAGGGAAAAAATATTTATATAAAAGTTAAAAATTACTTTAAACTAATAGCTTAAAAAATTTAAAGAAGTATTATACGGGTGGCTGCAAGAAGTTGGGTGCCAATTTTTGGCAAAAAGTGGAAGAGTTTTTCCTATTTTTCAAAACTCGTGTCAATTGATGTCAAAAATTGAGGCACTTAGAGATTGAATCTCGGAAAACTTCACTAATAGAAATTATAGTACTCGGAGTTAGCTTTTCAAATATGTAATTTATTTCAATACCCACATTACATAAATTAATTTTGGTAGGCATATTTAAAAACCACTTTTTCAGAATGCCTGTTTCAGGACCATACCTCACCCGTGTACGGCCACCCTTTTTTGACACAAATAAATCAATATATGTTAATCCTTTTTAGGAAAGATACCTAAGACACTATAGATTAATGAGTATATTTTTCCTTTTTTTTTTTTTTGTATATATTTTTTTTAATTGATTTTTAAATGACAATAAAGTATATTTTCAAAACCTCTAGTGTACGGCCACCATAATTTGATGAAACGTTCATATTTTTCAAAAACAAAAAAAATTATCTTGAAAAGAATAGAATGTAGATTGATGCCATATAATGTTTTTTTGCAGAAACCTTAAAACAAAAAAGTTATTAAAAGTTTAGTAAAGCTCTGTGTTTCACATTTTCATACCTTTTGCTATTGATAAATATAGGAAAAATAGTAAAATTTATTATATCGTCAAAAAATTTACATTTATAGAATCAGGACAATGAAATCTATAATGGGTTTTCATTTCATCAAAAAATTCAAATTGAAAGACGCTCAAAAAATTTGTTGAAGATAGAAAATTAATGTTAAAATAACTTAGTCAAATTTGTGGAGGTGAAGACATAGGGTCGGTGGGCCAAGCCTAAATCATGCCTATCCCGTACCAAAAATCGAGGCAAGTTCAATTTTCCCGCCCCAAGTTTTTAGAAACGGGTGCCCGATTTGAAATTTTAAAAAATGGGTGCCCGTTTCAAAAGTAACCGTTAACAAAATGGGCACCCATTTTGTTAAAAAATGGGTGCCCGTTTCTAATGAGTCAGTTGGAAAATGACAGGTGCAGAAGTACAGAGGTCCAATGATTGAATCATTATTCAATCATTGTACGATTGTACCCGTGCACAGACAGAATGTCTTAATTAATTTAGACCTAATTTTGTCTTGTTCTGGATTTGACACTTGTTGGATTAAAAATTCATCCAAATATGGGATCAAAGCAACGTAGAGAGAGACAAAGGATAGAAAATAAAGAAAAGGAAGCAAAACGTCAAAGAGAAAGAAGAGCAAGAATTAGAGAGGGTAGTAATGCTAGAGCTTCGAGTTCAATAGTAGCTTTAAAGGAAGAGAGCATTGAGAACACTGTAATGGATGAAGAGCCAAAATAAGGAAATACAAATCAAGAAAATACAGGTGCATCTACTAACCCAGTATTGGGTACTGGTATGTCTTCACAACCCTGCATATATTCTGAAAATGAAATTCGTGATTTTTTTCAAGCGGGCTACGAAATAAATGATTTGGATTTTATTCATGGAAGTATAGTAAGAAATGAAAGTCAAACACCTGTTGAAAAAGAAATTGAAACCCCACCTATGACTGAAAATCAAACCCCAACTGATGGTGAAAATAAAAGTACAGCTAAAATTGAGAGTGTGGATGTAGACATGGAAACACCAGTTGAAAATGAAACATGTTTAAATGATAATGAAATGGGTAATCTTTTTCAATTGAATAGTGGTGTGTTAGACAATCTTCGTGGCTTGGTTTCATGGAGGCAGATTAGGACATATGCTAACAGATTGTTCAAACAATTTTTTTATAACAAGAAATTTGGGTTTCAATGTCAATTGATGTTACAATTAATGAAAATGATGAAGATGCGAAAAGTGATGAAGAGGTTAGGAGTCAATGTGAAAGAAAAAAAAAGGATGAGTCTTTGAAACAAGTTGTTTCGACTATTGCTAGTGCCTTTGATACAATTGGAAAGAAAAGTCATTCTAAAGATAGAAATGCGGCACGACGAGCAATAACAACAGCTTTAGTAAACAAATCAACCCATGATAAAAGAATGATGAGTAACATAAGTGGATATCTTAATATTCATCGTAAAACTTTGGCAAAAGCTGTGAAGAGAAGAGTTGACTTTGAAAGTGATCCAGCTAACAACTTATGGACCTATAGTGGCAGACTCCCGAGATCTGATATGAAACTTACTAGTGAAGTGAAAACATTGATTGAAAGATTTTGGAAGGATAATACAAGAGTATCGCCAAATGCCAGGGATGTTCTAAAATTAAGAGTTGGCTCAAAAATTCGTGAACCACATCCAAAACACCTTTTGGACATGACTCAAACTGAATTATACAAAAAATTTGTAGATGAAAAGGTGTTATCAATCAGCATAAGTCAAAGATCATTTGAAAAGTGTAAACCTTGGTATGTAAGGGTAAACAAGGAAAGAGTCACATGTTGTTGTAAAACTCATGTCCAATTTCGTTAACATTATGATTTATTTTGATCTATATGTGGTACCATGCATACTAAAGAAATGTTACAGGAATGTGGTATCCAAATTCTGCCTCAAGTTATAAAGGAGTTCATCTCAAGTTTGTTTTGTAACCCACATAATGACCAATATTTTCTTTTCAATGCATGTGTTGTGGTGTATGCAATATATGTGGCAATCTTGCATTATTAGATGAGTGTTTTCATGAAACTCCTACAACTGAATTCAGACAACAAATGATTGATGTGCAAAGATTTAAAACTGTTGAATATCCATTGAAGGATGGAAAGGTTGGAAGATGATGTGACCTAATAAATGAAAGCATTAGTGTTCACGCATTCATGAATGAATTCAAGTGTAAGATCATACCTAAATATGTGAAACACTCTCATAATGCTAGATGGCTTGATGAACAATTTCACATGTGCAAGAATACATTCCCAGTGGGTAGTTTACTTTTAGTAGTTGACTTTGCAGAGAACTATACTCTTGCACCACAAGATGAGATCCAATCTCAATATTATAATTTAGTACAAGTATCCATTTTTGTTCATATTGTCTATAGGCATGCACCTGATAGTAGAGAAGATGATAAATTTTTTTTGAGGGAGTACCACTTCTATATGAGTGATAATAAACTACACTCATCAAAGTTTGTGTAATACTGCATGGAGACATTTTACGACAATTTAAAGGAGAGACAAATTCAAATGACACAACATCTAATATGGTCAGATAATTGCACAGGTCAATTCAAGAATGCTAGAATATTTTATTGGTTGAGTAGGACACATAAGAAAACCAATGTCGAACATATCTAGAGTTTTTTTTAAGCTAGACACGGGAAAGGAGAACATGATGGTGCTGGTGCATGTGTTAAGAGAGCCCTTTCAAGAGAACAACTCAAGTTTGAAGAAAAATCCAAATTTAAAAATGCACGTGAAATTGTTGAATGGTGTAGTACAAGTTTATCTACAGGATCAAATCAGAATTCTACAATCAAACGTATCTTCTGGCTAGTAGAAGAGAATTATATCCTTTCAAGATATGAGTGTGATATGATAAATGGGTCAGCAAAATGGCATTCATTTAGAAGTTCTAATTCTAACACTTGGACTAGATGGACTAGGGAGCTAGCATGTTTTTGTCAATTTTGTGTTGCAAGTGAATGGGAACAATGCGAGAGTACAGAATGGGTTGAAGAATGGAAACAAAGATCCTTAACACCTACTGAGACACAAGTTCCAGGCGATTCAACTAGTGAAGACCCAGATCATGCATTTGCATCAGAAGATTATGATCGTGTTTCAGATCTGATACAACCCGGTATTTATTTATTCAAATTTACATTTATAAGTGTAGGTTTTTTTACATACATCCATATGAAACTAATTATTTTTATAGGGCATGTGTATGCTGTTGTTGCACCTGAGGATAATGATGAGCGGACTGAGTACTGGCTTGCTAGATGTGTGGAACCTAAGAAAAAGTTGATATGTCATCAAGTAGATGATGATGGTTTTCAATATCCAATTGGGTCTGTTGTGGTTGTTGGTACATGGCTACGAAAATACCTAGCAAGAAGAAATGGGTTACCAGCATTTGAGGACTACCAATCAGAAAAAAAAATTATGCAGTATTCTCATTTAGTGGTGGCAACGAATATCAAATTAGAAAGATACAAAGGGAGGCCCACCAATAAAGTCTTATGGACCCTTTCGATGGAAGAGCATGAGGCAATCATAGAAGCATTACAAAAAAGAGAGGATGCAGATGGTACACTAGGTTGAATCAGATTTAGAGACATGTGAGTGCTTTTTAATTATGTTGAAAGTTTATATAGTTAGTTCTATTAGACATTAGACATGTACAAGTTCAATATATTATTATGTCAAATTTGGAGTTAGTTCTAATTAATTTCTTGTTTGAATAGGTATCAACTACAACTTTACACATGTGTGACACTCATATGTGGATGGTACACTCTAATAAATGACATGTGTACATGTGTAAGTGTTTTTTAATTATGTCAAGTTTATAGTTAGTTAGATATTAGACATTAGACATGTACAAGTGATAGATCTTGTTATGTCAAATTTATAGTTAGTTGTGCATTAAAGACAATTTTTCTAATTAATTTCTTATTTGAATAGGTATAAAGTGTACAACTTTACACACGTGTGACAGTCATATTCAGGAGCCCTAGAAGATGATACATTAAATTATTTCATTGAATGTTTATTTTATTTTTAATCATATTGTAATTGGGCTAAGAAGTGGGGTTTTCTTACTAGTTCTTTCCCTATGGAGCCCTTGAACTAGTTATATATATATAAATAAAAATATCATTTATTGATGTGTCATGTGTTATGATTCCTGTATACTTATTAATTTGTTCAGTTTTTAATTCAAATTCTAAAATTAATTTGATGTGACATATAACTTGAATAATTTGATGTGACATATTAATTAATGATATCCATTATCTAGTTATCTAGTTATCTAGTTATGTAGTTATGTAGTTATCTTATTTTATCTCTACTTATCTGATTCACATTATATTTATTCACATAGAGTATTTACATGCAATCCATCTTATTAAAAAAATCTTAGATCTAAAACAAATATTCTAATTTAATCTATGACATGTACATATATCGATCAACCAAAAAAAAGCTAATCCACATAACATGTCACTCTAGTCCATATATAACATGTCCAAATAACTAGTCCAAATAAAACATGTCCATAAAACATACATCATTGGTCCAAATAAAACAAGTTCATATATAACAAGTCCATAAAACATGTGAATAGTCCAAATATAACAAGTCCATAAAACATGTGAATAGTCCAAATATAACAGGTCCATAAAACATGTGTTCATAGTCCATATAACATCTAGAAATAGTCCATATAACATCTGAATAGTCCATATAACATGAAAACACAAGTAACATCTAAGAGCCTGGATCGCCCATCTGATTTGTCATCCTCTTCACTCCACGTGAAGAGGACGGAGATGTATCATCATGCTGTACACCATCAAGTGACTATAAACATAAATTATGAAGAGATAACATAAGAAGTGGGTTTAAACAAATAATTCACTTACAAACAAAATAAATATTGAATATACATATATCAAATAAATTACCGTGGAACCCTGCTGAGTAGTTTCCTCTGTGGGAGGAGGACCTGGAGTAAAAAATGTCGTTGTGGTAATGTCCTGTACAAAACAAATTGCAAATTTATTATAATAATATTCCCTAAAAATGACATGTGCATCATGATTCAAAAATATTGGAATTTAATATATTAATAACTATGACCTCAAAGGATGGTGAGGCCTGCATCTGGCTGGGTCCTACACCATGACCACATGAAACTATACTCAGTAATGGTTCTGAGGGTACATCAGTAGGGAATGATGTGGTGAAGGCCTACATAATTGTAAAAAATAGAAGTGAATTAGAATATACGCATAAATACGTGAGCATGTATAAATAGTTAAATTCAAATTAAAATGCAATATACATACAAGCGGTATATGGGGAGTGTCCTCTGTGACCGATGGAAGAGTACCCATCGAATTGCTGCCAGGGTGGTATGAAGTGTGACCCTACAATATATATTTTGAAAACAAACATTATTAAAGTAAAGTTTCAATAGTAAATATTTCTAGGGGTCGAATAGACATGATAAAAACACATACAGTGAAAGGCGCACCGACATCTGAAGTAGTTGAATGGACATGGTGACGGTCCATGGATGTCATGGTCTCCTCTACCCCTGTCTGACAAAAACAACATATTTTGGTTGATATGGTTTGTGTGTCTGTACATATATATGTAGACAAAATATTTTATCACTATTATATAGATTACCTCTGCGCTAGATAAATCCGCTGCGTATAGAAGGTCAAGAAATGATGACAACTCGGTAGGTCGATCCTCTGTGTCATCATATCCTCCATGTGTGCCCTCTGCATCATCAAATCCATCATCTGGCCCCTCACTCTGTGGACTAGTACATATGTCCCCGTAGCTGGTGCAAACATGTGCTATGCTCTGGGGTGCCCTAGCCATCTTGAACTGCTCAGCTAAATCACCCGAAAGGGCGCTCAATGAACCAAGAGCAGAGGTGACTGCTCGGTGGTGTACTGGCGCTAGAATTACAGGAGCCAGATAAGAAACAAGGGGCTCCTCATGTGGATTATTTATGACTCTATCACTCAACTTCGCCCTAGGCCTGTCCTGAGGCATGCCTCTACCGACCCCCTGAAATGCTCTCATGTCAAAATAATTGGGTTTTTTACCCAATTCAAACTCAGCCCACAATTTTCTCAAAAAGTACATGGGGACCTTGTGATTTGCATGTGGTGGATGGTCAAATACCATCCACCACCGCTCCCAAAAGTGCTGTGAAATCAACGGGTGCTTGCACCAGCGAATAGATATTCTTGATTTTTGGGGGTTTATTTCTTCACCTGTTTTCAGATTCTTAAACCACGGAGAAAAATTTGCTTTGGTGATTTTAAGATCCCTCACCTCTTTATAGGTGAGTCCATCAGCATAGAATGTTCTCATGGAATCTCTCCATGAGCAATAACTGTCCAACTCATCATCGAGGGACTGGATAGAATCTACTATACCTTGCATAGTATTTGCAAGGCGTAGTAGATGTGCAGAGGGGTGGGGGTCATGTCTAACCGTCTCAATGTCCCTAACAATAGAGGCGATATTACGCCTCATGTCCTCTCTAAGCTGCTTTGCAGTACGAGGAGGTGGTGGAGGTTGGGGTGGTGGTGGTGGTGGGGGCTGACCTCCTGAATGCTCATCCATAATGTGTAAATTGTACATATATAAAGTATTTGAACGTGTAAATGAAAAGTATTTAAACACATGAATAATCTAAACATATATATCTCTATCTTCACATGTACACATTTATAAAGTATTTGAAAATGTAAATGAAAAGTATTTAAACACATGCATAATATATTAGGTCTTAAGGGTGATAGTAGGTCCTATTACATCTTACGAGTACATACTCTAGCTCCTATTAGGTCTAAAGGGTACATAATAGGTCCTATTAGGTATTAAGGTTACATACTAGGTCTTAAGGGTCATATTAGGTCTTAAGGGTACATACTAAGTCTTAAGGGTCATATTAGGTTTTAAGGGTACATACTAGGGTTTAAGGTTCATATTAGGTCTTATTAGGTCATATTAGATACTATTAAGGGGTTATATTATGTATATATTAGGTCCTATAAAGAGATTTTACTTTGTAAATGTTTATTTCTTTTCAATAAGGTTATATTTTATATTGATTTAGTTGGTTTGTTAATATAATATTCTAAACTTGCTACGATGTCTTTGTTTAAAGATATATAATGTATTCCTTTATTGGTCAATTTGAAAATAATTACTTTTGAGTACATTGAACATGACGAGAGAGGAGACAGAGAGAAGAAAGTTCAAGGGAGAGAGATGAGATAGCGGAGAGAGGAGAGACCTAAGAGAGGACATGAGGAGAGAGGAGAGAGAGAGATTGGAGAGAGGAGAAAGAGAGAGAGAGAGAGAGAGAGAGAGAGAGAGAGAGAGAGGAGAGAGAGAGAGGAGAGAGAGAGAGAGAGAGAGAGAGAGAGAGAGAGAGAGAGAGTTCAAGGCAGAAAGATGAGAGAAAGAGAGAGGAGAGAGAGAGAAGAGAGTTAAACGGAGAGAGATAAGAGAAAGAGAGAGGAGAGAACATTAGGTTTTCGTTTACAATTGTCTACATTTTAGGTTTTCGTAAATACAATTTTATACATTCTAAGTTTTCATTTTCAGTTTTTAACAAATACATGATTTCTAAACAAATTGAAAAGTAAATTAAAACATAAATAAATGAAAAACTATAAACATACATTCATTTTTAAAATAAATTCGTATAATGCTATTTAAAAACAAAAATTAACTTTTTCTATGTTTTAGGTTTTCGTTTACAATTTTAAATATGTTTTCAGTTTTCTACGTTTTAGGTTTTCGTTTTCAGTTTTCTACGTTTTAGGTTTTCATTTTTAGTTTCGTTTTAGGTTTTGTTTTCAATTTCATTTTAGGTTTTTGTTTTCGATTTCATTTTAAGTTTTTGTTTTTTGTTTTCATTTTCAGTTTCATTTTAAGTTTTCATTTTCAGTTTCATTTTAAGTTTTCATTTTCAATTTTCTACGTTTTAGGTTTTCATTTTCAATTTTGTTTTAGGTTTCGTTTTAGGTTTTCATTTTCAGTTTCATTTTAAGTTTTTGTTTTCAGTTTCATTTTTAGTTTTTGTTTTTAGTTTTCTACGTTTTAGGTTTTCTTTTTCAGTTTCATTTTCAGTTTTCATTTTCGGTTTTCCACATTTTAAGTTTTCATTTTCGGTTTTCCATGTTTTAGGTTTTCATTTTCAATTTTCTCCATTTTAAGTTTTTGTTTTCAGTTTTCTACTATTCAAGTTTTTGTTTTCTACTTTCTTACATTTTAGGTTAAATTGTTTTCAATTGCACATTATTTCTAAACAAATCGAATAACAAATAAAAACGTACATTTCATAATCTAAGAAAATACATTCATTTTTAAAATGCAATCTTAAATAGCTATTTAAAACTAAAATTTAACGTTTTACTACTGAAAATGAACACGAAAAATAAAATAAAACAAGTCAAAATGATAAATACGTACCTGGAACTTGAAAAAATGTGTTTGTGGGGTCGACAGGCGTCTAACAATCGGGTAGGCGATGTTGAAAAATCGTAGATCCGATTCTCCTGTCGCTAGAAAATGACAGGAAACGCTGTCAAAAAAAAAAAAATACTTTTCAAAAATGGGCACTCATTTTTTGTCAAATCGGGTGCCCATTTTGGCTCGGTTGACCGAACCGAAACGGGCACCCGTTTTATTAAAGATCAGAGTGCCGAACCAAAAGGGGCAACCGATTTGGACAAAAATAGGTGCCCGTTTCTAGTGGTGCATTTTTCCAAGTTGTGGACTTCCACGGAATTGGCACCCAACTTTTTGCACGTACCCATACATATATACAAAAGTTATTTTGAACTATTAAAAAAAAATTTCATGAAAAGTATATCCCAAATAATAATTTTATTGAAAGTTCTTTCCAAACAACACTGTTAGAAAATTTTTATTTTTTTTTAAATTCCATTAAAACCCTTTCTAAATATAAAATACTAAATAAGGTGAGAAGGATTTTGATCAAAACCCTTTTCCTAAATGGCAATAAAAACTTAAGTCATTAGAAACAATATCAAGGTGCATGTAAAGGAAAACAAGTAAACATTTTTATGATAGTGGATTAGTGGCATGAGAAGTGCTGATTGTTCTTTTCTTGGAGTTTTACTCCCATTTGAGAATTTTTTGGAATTTATTTTTTTCTCTTCAATTGCACATGTGATTGCAACGTTATTTTTTTTCTTCACGTTAAGTTGTTTTCTATCTTTTCATTTGTTTGCATGTAATTACATTCAAAGTTGCATTTAGTAGCTTTGAAAGCTTTCTATTGGGGAAGAGTAGCAGTCATCCTTTATGCTTTATGTTTTAATTATCATTCTTTCTTTGTTTATACAATCTTTTAATTAGTAATTCTCAAGAAATAAACAAAATGGTAACAAAAACTCTATTGATAAATATCACATGTACAAATAGCTCTTCTTTTATATGAGCAGTAGCTTGAACTTTAGAACTTTAATTGGAGGATTGTGCAACTTTATTGGTATCATGAAGATTTGTGGATAAATATTGACACTTTTTATGTATGATTATTGGGGTATATTTAAGTACAAATCAAGTGACACTTTGAAATGATAGATTACATACCATGTGTAGTTACTAACTAGAATCTAGAATAATAACCATAAGAAACTAAATAGCATTTAAAGACAACAAAAAAATTGTCAAAATCTAAAATTGTAAGTCCAAAATCAATTGAAATGACTATTGACATGATTCCCTAAATTATTAATAGTAATAGTCGTGAGTTTGGAATAGCCAGCTTTGAAAGAAGCAGGGGATTAACAAAGTATCTGAGATACAGAAAAAATAGAGTATATTAGAATAGAACAGAGAATATAAACTGAACGAAATAGAGCATGTGATTGCACAAAGAAGACAGATAATTGTATGCTACAACATACAAATAATTACTATTGATTTAATTAGCAAATACAAGTATGGAACTCTACTCAGTTTACTTGAAATTACAAATCTCTATTCTGAAGAAGAAAAAAACTCATATTAGAGTCACATGTGAAAATACTTTTATAGCCAACAACTTCAACAAATGATGGACATAGGAGGTTGTGAAGACTTGCAATACACTCCAAGTAAAGATCTTATTTGGTGCAGAAAAGATAAGTACAAATTAGATTCTAAAACCTGATCTTGACCAAGCACAAGGAGATAAAGAACAAATCAGATTTCCTGTAGACCAAGATAAATGCAAATCTAATTTTCTCCTAGCCACGTCAAGTTGGATTTTATGCATTGATGGTGGGAGATAAGAGTCAGTGGTGGCAAGGGAGAAATTACAATTATCTCCAACACTCCTCCTTACTTTCTACCATATATTCTTAAGTAGAACTTTAGTTACAACATACAAACCCCTATATTTTCTCTGTGAATTTCAAACAACTCCTTTGCCAACAGTTTTATAAATATATTTGTATATTGATCTTTTGATTTGCAAAACTCCATACAAACTTGATTTCCCTTTACCAATTCTCGAATGAAATGATACCTAGTATCAATATACTTACTCTTTTAATGAAAAACATGTTTTTTCGCTAATGCAATAGCAGATTTGTTGTCACAATAAATCTGAGTCGGCTCTTCCTGTTCATGTAGCAACTCAGTCAAAATCCTTCTCATACACACAGTCTGACAATTTGCTACTATCACTATAACATATTCTACCTCAGCCGATGATAAAGTCACAATAGGCTACTTCTTTGAAGCCCATGCTACTGCACCTAATCCAAAACTAAATAGATACCCAGATGTGCTTTTCTTGTCATCAACACTATTTGCAAAATCACTATTAGAATATCTAGTCAATTTAAAATATGAAACTGATGTATACAAAATACCAAAAAAATTTGTTGCAGCAATATATCTTAAGATTGTTTTTCCAGCTTGCCAGTGAGTACTCATAGGAGACTCCATAAACCTAGATATTAAACTTATAGAAAACATTATATCAGGTCTTGATTTTGTCAAATACATGAGACTTCCTACCAATCTCTTATATAAAGTCAGATCAACATTTGACCCCTCATCTTTCTTTCTAAGTTTTCTACCAGTTATCATTGGTGTTGTAGTTGTCTTACAATTCAACATCTTAAACCTTGTCAAAACATCTTTAGCATACTTAGTTTGACATATAAAAATACCATCTTCGGATTGAGTAACTTCAATAACAAGAAAATACTTCATCAATCCTAAATCAGTCATATCAAAATCTATTTTCATGGCAATCTTAAAGTCATCTATAGAAATATCTCCGACAAAAATTAGATCTTCAACATACAAGCAAACTATCAAGATTTTTCCTTCTCGATTTACCTTTGTATACAAGGTTGGCTCACTTGGACTCCTGTTGAATCCTCTGTTATTCAAGTATTCATCAATCCCGGTATACCATACTCTAGGAGCTTGTTTCAATCCATATAATGCCTTATTTAACTTATAGACCTTATCTTCTTTCCCTTCAATCTCATATCTTGTAGGTTGTTTAAAATGAACCTCTTCTTCCAAAAATCCATTTAAAAATGCAAACTTTACATCCATTTGATGCATTTTCCATTTGTTTTGTGCTGCAATAGCCAACACCATTCTCATTGTGTCAAGTCTGGCTACAGGTACAAAAGTTTCATTATAATCAATACTAGGATGCTGACTAAATCCATGAGCTACAAGTCTTGCTTTGTATTTCTCAACCTCACCTTCAACATTTAACTTAGCCTTATAAATCCATTTAACACCTATACTATTTTTATCTTCAGGTAAATCTACAAGATTCCATGTGTTATTTCTCTTTATGGAATCAATCTCTTCATTCATGGCTTTTACCCAAACCTCTTCTTTTACAGCTTCATTAAAGTTAACAGGATCATATGCAATCAATACAAAATTTGAAACTTGATCTAATTCTTCATTCTGATCATATAGCTCTCTTAAACTTCTCATCTTCTAACCTTTGATTCTATTTCTTAATGAAGCTAATGTGGGATTTGATTCATTACTAACCTCTGATTATGTTGTTTGTTGTCCACCATGAGTGGATGGTTCACCATGCTCTTAAGTTCTAGGCATTCTGAACTATAATGGACCAACACTTGGAGGTTGTCTTTCTGGAGTACTTACTAGAGGTGTATGTTCTTGTGGAATCATTTTTCCATCTTGTATGACTTTCTCATTTGCATCATCACCTCCATGAGATAAAACAACTCCCACTTCCATAGATTTATCTATGCTTCCATGCCATGACTCCTTTTCCATGAACTCAACATCTCTACTAATAATAGACTTCTTGGTGATGGGATTATAGAGTCTATATGCCTTAGACTCTTCATTGTATCTAATAAAAATACACTTCTCACTCCTATCATCTAACATCCTTCTCATCTCTTTGGGTACATGCGCATAAGCCACACACCCAAAAATCCTCAGATGAGATATGCTACAATACTTACCACTCCAATCTTCATGAGGAACATGGTTCTTCACACTCTTAGTGGGAATCTTATTTAGGATATATACTGAACAAATAATTGCTACTCCCCAGTATTCATTTGATAGATGCTTCTCCTTCAGCATACTTCAAGCCATGTTCATAATGGTTTGATTCTTCTTTTCATCTACTCCATTCTATTGTGGAGTAAAGCGAGTAGTAAGTTGTTTCTTGATTCCATGATTATGAAAAAACTCAATAAAATCATTTAGCATATATTTACCTCCTATATTTGATCTTAGAACTTTAATATATTTTCCACTCTCTTTTTCAACCATAACTTTAAACCTTTTGAATATACAAATTTTTTTTTACTTTTTCTTCAAAAGATAAACTCAAGTCTTTCGACTATAATCATCTATAAAGGTTAAAAAATAACTCATACCAGTCAAAGATGGTGTTTGCATAAGTCTACAAAAATCTATGTGTACAATCTCTAATAGAGATTTTGCTCTATATGAAACTCTTGAAACAACTTTCTCTCTACGATGTTTTGCAAGTATGTAACTTTCACATCAGTTTGCCAGTTGTTGAATACCAGGCAACCCTTTCACCATCAGCTTTTTCTGCAATAAATCTGGACCACCAAAGTGTGAATGGCCATATCTTAAATGCCACAACCATGATTCATCTAAACTCTTAACTTTATAAGCATTCAAGAAGTTAGAAAGTTCATTTCTTATAGTGAGTGGAAACATTCTATTCTTAGTCATCTCTACTCTTTCTATTAACTTCTTGCTTGGATACTTATTAATGATTGTACATACCTCATTTTTGAAGAACATTCTATACCTTTTCTCTATTAGTTATCCAATGCTCAACAAATTGCATTTTAAACTAGGTACATAATACACATCATCTATTGTTCTCTCACCACTCTTGGTATACACAAAAATCACTCCTTTACCATTAACATTCACCTTGTTATCATTTCCCAACTTTACTTGAGACTGAATACTGGTGTCTAAAGTGGTAAACAACTCTCTATTTCCAGTCATATAATTACTACAACCACTGTCCAAAACCAAACATCATTTGAAGTTTCTTGGGTTACATTACACGTCAGAAACATGGGTTTTTGATTATCTTCATATTCCTCTGTAATATTTGCAAACTACTTACTGACATCTCCTTGCTTCTTCCAACTCTTATTAGTAAAATGACCATACTTTTTCCAATAAAAACATTATACTTTTGACTTATCATACCTCTAGTTTCCTTGTTTCCAATTTCTATTGTTACTCCCCCTCAAGTTAGAAGGGCTCCTTTGAAATTTCTCTTCAGATTCTGAATTAGTGCTATTGTCTCTTTGAATAACAGTTGTGCCTCCTCTTCCATTGTTACTAAATCTTCCTCGACCTTTTCCTCTACCTCTACTAATTTGTATTTGAATTTTGAAAAAAATCTCCAATGGATTATCATCATACCTTGTCATCCTTGATTCATGTGCAATCAATGAACCAGTCAATTCATCAATATGCATTTTACTTATGTCCTTAAACTCTTCTATGGGAACAACTACAGTCTCAAACTTCTTTGGTAAACATGTAAGAACTATCTCAATTACTCTCTTATCTGAAAGGTCATCACTGTATTGTCTTAATTGATTGACAATATTCATGACCTGTGTCATGAAACCATCCATAATCTCGTAGTCTTTCATCTTCAAGTTCTCAAAATCACTCCTCAAGTTTTGCAACTTCACATTCTTCACCTTGGATATACCTTGGTAACAAGTTTGAAGTGTGTCCCAAGCCTTCTTTGAAGACTCTGCACTAGACACCTTTGGAAATATAGTCTCATTTAAGCCTTGGTGAATAAGACCAAGAGCTTTATTATCCTTCCTTCAATTCTCTTTCAATAGATTTCAATCAACATTTGATAGAGACAATTATGTTGCTCGATTAGGAGGCTTTGGATATCCATCAGTCACAAATTCTCAAAGACCATTAGCATGAAGAAATGTTCTCATTCTAATAGACCAAGAATCATAGTTTTTCTTAGTTAAAATAAGAACCCGAGATTGGGGCAAACTATTTGAAGCCATCTTAATTTAGATTTTAAATGGTTGTAATCTTCCGCTGGTTGGTAGTACGTACAACTTCTTGAGACAGTAATCTTCAACTCTGATAAACACTCTTCACCCTTAAAATCCTCAACCTTAGCTTTGATACCAATCTGAAAGAAGCAGAGGATTAACAAAGTATTTGAGATACACAAGAAACAGAGTTTAGTAGAATAAAACAGAGAATATAAACTGAACTAAACAAAGCATGTGATTGCAGAGAGAAAATAGATAATTGTATACTACAGCATACAAATAATTACTATTGATTTAATCAGCAAATACAAGTATGGAACTCTATTGAGATTACAATTACTTGAAATTACAAATCTCTCTTTGAAGGGAAAAAAAAAAACTCATATTAGAGTCACACGTGAAAATACTTTTATAGCCAACGGTTGTGAAGACTTGCGGTACACTCCAAGGAAAGATCTTATTTGATGCAGAAAAAATAAGTACAAATCAGATTCTAGAACCTGATCTTCGCCGAGCACAAGGAGATGAAGAACAAATCAGATTTCCTGCTGACCAAGATAAATGCAAATCTGATTTTCTTCCAACCACGTGAAGTTGGATTTTATTCATTGACGATGAGAGATAAGGGTCAGCGGTGGCAGGGGAGAAATTACAATTATCTCCAACAACCTTGGATTACAGATTAAGGGGAATCGCTTTGCTTGTAATATGGCAAGTGGACAATAGAGCAAAATGATGTCACGTTAATATTTGAATTCTCTTAATCTTGTCAAATAAGTTTGTCTATCATTGGCTTATAATTGTTTTAATTATTTAAAATAAATTTTAATATTCTACCCTTTGAGATGTGTGATCCATGAATTATGTCATTCGAGCACTGAATTAAAAAGGGAATTTTTAAAATTTGTGAACAATTTTGAAAATTTTGTATGAAATCGATTGTTATTTACAACCCAAGCAATCATCGTATCTTGTTAGAGATTAATGGAATTAAATATAAATGTGACTTGAAGCACATTTCTTTTTGAATGGAAAAAAATCTATTTTCTAAGGCTCTATGACAACAGGCAATGCTTGCAGGACAGTGAAAAAATTCCTAATATTTGGGTGCAGCTGAGGGAAGAAAATTTAGACATGATACATATACGTATTATTATTCAATACAAGAAAATTAATAAAAGTATATTTGATAATTTTTCAATTGTATAATGAATTGTTCTACATCATTAAACATTTTACATAAATGAATTTAAAAAACAAAACTGAAAATCAATAAGATTGAATGCTTAATGCTGAATAATGATTATTTATATCTGCCATTCAGAATCAAACTTGAAAGATTAGTGAAAAACTGTACAAAATTGTAACATGAAAAATCAATATCTATCAATTTATATATAAAAAATCATTAACTAAATTCCTTTTTTCCTTGCTGAATTTTAGATTGTACCATGGATATTAATCAATGAACAGACTTTCTCAGTTTTCAGAATTTGGTAATGGAGGATGAAGGTGAGGGGAGATAAAAAATATGGAAGCAGGGCTGTTAAAAGTATTTGATCCCCAAGGTCTTCCACCACAGGATATAGAGCCATGGGACCCGGACTGGAGCTCGGAACAGGTGGTAATGAGAACTCTTGAAGAACTTTTCCTGATACAAGCTTAACGGAGCATGTCGACGGTTCACATGTTGAGGACAGCAGACGAAAATGCAGATGCAGGTGAGAGCAATAGGAGAGCAACAGGACGAGCAAGGTGGTAGCTGTGCTGTGGCAGAACCAGAAGATTTACCAGGAGAGATCAGTTTCTCATCTTTTGTTTATCTAGTTTTTGGTTTTTGGTTTGAATTCTGAATTTGATGCTATACTGAAATAAAGTATTAGGAGGACTTTATCAGGCTAGGGAGTGAATTCTCCATACATTCACAAACTTGTTTAAAACTTTTATGTTATTTGCTGAACTCTTTATATTAAGAGATTTTGGCTTTTGCCTTTTATCACTCAAAAGAAATCAATGAAGAGATTTCCAAAATCTTAGCATAGATATTCATCCCTTTTAATGGAGAAATTTGTATATTGCCATTGAGCATATTGTCATTGAACCTTAGTTGTCCTAGATATGGAGGCCACATTAATGGCATGGACCCACTCAATTCATTCCTAGATAGATCCAAGATAGATGCAAAGAGTTTGCCTCGTAGCAGATTTCCTGACAGAGTTAGGAAATTCATGGGCGGACTAAATAGTCAAACAGGGAATTGCTCCAATTTCTCCATAAAGATTGCTGACCTTATGTGAGATTTGAGCTGGAGCATTGCAGGATTTCAAGCTTAATACTTTAACTGGAATTCAGGAATCCAAGTCGTGCTTATATTTACTACACAATTGGAAAGATATAAAGCATTTAATCCACTGAAGTTATGGAAAAAGGTTTCTGAAATTGTCTGGTTTAGGGTAAGGGTGAGAGTGCTAATAGAAGCCAGAAATCTGTGGAAAGAATGCTCTCACTGAATGGATTTTCATCAGCCGCAAGGGTTTTAAGTGAGTAGAAATGAGCGAATGAGGATGGAAAATTTTCACTTAGCTGGCTGAAGGAAACATCCAGGCAAGTTAGAGAAGTAAGATTGCCTATCGAAAGGGGGTACTGGACACTTAGTAAATTGTGAGAAATAACAAGATTATTAAGCAGGGAGACTACCCACAGAAGATGGTATGCTTAAAGGCTGTCAGCATCAATGAAATAATCCTACTATAACAAATGAATCGCGATCTCATTTAATATCCTTATGCTTAAAAAGAACTTGTAATGCAAAGCCGTCAAAGCTAATAGTCTTCTTTTAAAATCAAGCCACCATTATCCATTTATTATTAGTTTCCTTACATAGAAAAGTGCTATGATATGCAAGCTTAACAATAAATTTTCTTTTTTGGGGCATATCAGAGCAAGCATGATACAAATAGATTTTATCTTTTTTTTAAAAATCAGATATTAGAACTACATAAAAAATATTCAATTTAAAAAACAAGCTCTCAAAAAAGTTCTGGTGGAGAGCTAATCGTTCATAATTTCCTATTACGCACAAAAGGAAACAGAGGCTTCAAAATATTATCAACCCTCTTGAAGTACTCCTTTTTCCACCTCTCTTTGATTGAAAGCAATAAAACTACAACAATGAGAAAACCTGCTCCATATGACCATCCTACTCCAATTTGATACCAAGGAATCTGTTCGCTCTCCTCTTCATCTTTGTGTTCACCAACACTTATGGGAGGAGGAGATCTGAATTTTGGCCAAGAGCAATTTTTTGGAAGTGGGCATCCCTGCAAATATGGATTTTCAGAATATGATGTATTTTCAAATGTGATCATCTGTCCTCCTTGTGGTATACTTCCAGCTAGATTATTGTTGGACAAATTCAAATATGCCAAATAGCTCAAGGATTGAAGCTCTGTAGGAATATTTCCTGTAAACCTGTTTGAAGAAAGGTCCAATGATTCAGGTCTCTTCATATCTCCCAAACTATGTGGAATATCTCCACCAAGATTGTTCATAGATAGATTTAGTAACATCAACCCCTTCAACTTTCCAAAATCAAGAGGAACATCTCCAATCAGCTGATTGTTTGAGAGATCTATGCTAATGAGTGTGGATAGAATATATGGATAGAATTGTTTAGTACCTTTCAGATTCATATCCAATCCACCAAGAGCAGAGTTTATCAAAGGGTTCTTCTCAAATTCTAATTCACCATGTAACACATAGCCATCTTCTCTTACCATACTCATTGCTTGTAAACATACAATGTTGTGTGGAATAGATCCTGACAAGTTGTTGGATGAAAGGTCTAGAATTTGGAGCTGCTTCAGGTTGCCAATTTCTGAAAGAATGTTTCCACTGAATTGATTGTCCTTCATCACGAGCACTTGAAGAGATGAAATATTTCCAATTGACTTTGGAAGATGACCTGTGAATTTGTTGTGCCCAATATCAATTGCTTGCAAAGCTGTATCATTCCTAAATGAGGGAAGAAAGGTTCCACTAAGTTGATTATTTGTTAGCACTATGGACCTGATGCTATACAACACAATCAGCCCTTGGGGCATCCTTCCCTCTAGACGATTGCCTCCTAGATTTAAGTTTTCAACCGTTGATCCATCTTCAATTAAACACCACGGAATCATTCCACCCAACTTGTTGTTTTCAAGGTGTAACTTTAACATTATCAAATTACAGAAGCTTTGAGGGATGTTGCCGATAAACAAATTGTCATCGAGCAACAATATTAGAGGAAACCACAAAGGTGGTGCGTTTTTACTTCTTGGCCACACGGAAGGTATGTATCCACTGAATTCATTGTGAGATACATCCAGGACTCTCAACTCAGAACTCGGACCATTTGGAAAAAGGGACCCTTGCAAATGATTCCGTGAGAGGTTTAGATATGATATAGAAGCAGTGGTAGCCCATAACCAAGAGGGAATTTGTCCAACAATATCTTTGTTAGCTAATGTCAAGGATTTCAATGAGAACTGAGTTGAAATCCATGGTGGAATTTGACCATCCATGTGACATGACACAAGTTCTAGCTTAGAGAATTGGAAGTTTGGAATCCAGAATGTACTAATATTTAGTGTGCAATTGGATAGAGATAAATCCCATAAATTGGTTAGGTTATGGAAAAGAGTCTCTGAAATTGTGAGCTCGTGGTTTAGTGAGAAGTAGAGACCTTCAATAGAGGATGGAATCGCCCAAGAAGGCGTACTTTCATTAAATCTATTTCCATTGGCTTTGAGTACTGTAAGGGAGGACAGCCCTTCAAATGACAAAGGTAGAGGTCCACTCAATCGGTTGAACGAAACATCCAAGTAGTAAAGCAAAGGGAGAATGCCCCATGTAAATGGAATTTGTCCACTTAACCGATTCTCTGAAAGGTCGAGATATCTCAAAGAAGAAATATTATTAAGACAAAATGGAAGGCTTCCACTCAGCTGATTTCCTTTCAGACTAAGTGAAATCAGATTTGCGAGCATACAAATGCTGAGGGGTATAACTCCACTCAATCTACTAGCATCTAAATTTAATGAATGAAGATAAGGGAGATCTTCCAAACAAGAAGAGAGCATACCTGTTGTGCCAATGTTCCATATGTATATCTGTGTAAGAAAGGGAAGTTTGCACAGACTATCAGATATGACTCCTCCTTTTATGTCGTTTGGATATAAAGATATCCTCACTACATTGGTCCTGTTCTAATTACACGTTATCCCATTCCACTCACAGCAGTCTGTTCCATTTGTCCATGGAGTTCCAAGATAGCTCGGAAGGGAGGAGATGTTTAAGGAAAGAAGAGCTTCAGATTCTTGCCAGGCACATCTACATAGACAAGGCCATTGCAATTAAGTGCAGAGAAGGCCATTGCAGGGATGCTAATCGTGTTGACAGTAGTAGAGCATATTATATGTAAGTTTCCGTGCAGAAGATAGTCAATGTTCAACTAGTAAAGCCTGCAATTGGTCCTTGCACAACCGCGTTAATGGATAGATTGTAGAAATTTGGGCTGCATTCATTATAAACGACAATTGTGAATTCAATCAGTCAAATGATGAATGGTGCAAAGAAGGTGGGTTTGGTAGCTGGCATCATTTTTTCTCTGGAAGCGGACAGAATGCTTTTTCCAGATGTTCTAAAAAGTCAGGTCAAGCCAAATTCCGTACTCTGTTCTACATTATTTTCAAGGGGGAAAGTCATTCAAGCGTTTACTTGAAATTAAGTTTCATCGTCAGTGCAATTTGTAAATTTATTCGAAAGTTCAACATACATTGAACATTTACATTATTAGCATCGACTTTAGCTGCGAACATTGGACCCTCTGCCTCCTCCCGCTGCGACGGTTTTCCCAGTCGTCGCTGAATCAACGTTCTGCTTCAATGAAGAAGAAACTGAGAGGAAAGGACCTGATGGAAGACATCGAGGTTGCTGCTCAGACAGTGCCTTATCATGCTGCTTTGGAGTCTCTTTCTGCTGGGGCCCAGAAGCCATTGTAAACCGAGTCAAACATTCAGCAAACTCCCCTGAAGTCTCCCAGAAGCAAATAATAGGGTACCCCTTCAATCAACCGAATCATCTGGAGGTAAGACAATTTCGTTTGAGTGATTAGCAGAATTTTTTTCATGATTTTTTTATTGAATCATATAAAAAAATTTAATATTAATATTTTGAATCATATTTTATGATTTATCAGTTCTATGGAAAAGTTCAAAAGAAGATGGAAGAAACTATGTTACAGACTTAGATTATATAAAAAGAGTTGAGAGAAAGGGAAGAAAGAAGAATAGGAACCAAGGAAATCAAAAGATCGAAAAATTAAAAGAAAAAAAGAAAAAGACTTTTAATAAAATAATAACAAAATAAGAAAACTAATAAAATACAATCAAGAAATAAAAATCAAAGAGAAGGGATAGAAATCAAAATAAGAAGATGAAAAAATTATAATATTTAAAATTAATAAATAGAAATAAAAATTACAACTAATAAAACAAAACTTAAAACGCTGAAGTAGTAAAATAATTAAAATAAAATAAATACAACTAGCTATTAGATCTAAAATAATAAAAATTAATAAAACAAGGGCTGCAAGCAGCTCGAGTCCCTGCCTAAGGTGGGGAAGGAGGTGAGGGTGTGGGAGGAGGAGGAAGTGTAGGAATCATATCGTGGGCAAGTGAAAGAACATTTAACTTTTTCTTTGTCATATGTTGAGTCTAATTATGTATGACAAGAGGTTTTTTATGTAAGAAGGTGGTTTGATTAAGAAGAAGCAGATGCAGCAAAGCCACTAGCTACTATACTATCACTACCAATACAAATGAGTGATTTAAGCTAATGCCTTGATATGAATAAGAAACAAATAGATCCAGCACTCAGACAAGTTTAATCTTCACTGGCCAAACAAAGGACTTACAGATCACAATGCAACTAATCATTTAGGAAAACATAAATCTTCCTAACCCTTTTAAGGAACTAAGGAAAACATAAATCTTCCTAACCCTTTAAAGCAACTAGGAGAAAACATAAACAAAACAAAGAAGGGCTTTTCACCCTCAATGCTCATAATTGTTAGATGGCGCCTTAGATATGCACAAGGGGTATATTGTATTCAATGTAACCTAAAATTTTAGACCGTGCAGAAAACTTCAAATTTTAGATACAGAAAGGTCTGGTTCTTAGGTGGTGTCCTAGACATACAAGTACTAAGCTAGAGATATAAGGAATTTACAATGTTATTGAATATTTTTAGCTGTATGTGTACTTCTATTTATTTCTATAGTATTATTATTGAGTTTAACACTATAAGAGTTTGTTTTGATCCATTGGACAAGGTTACTTGAATCATTTGCAAGAGATATCATTGTTTGGAATAGTTCATATTGTTAGAAATCTTAAATCATCTAGCATCATCAATTGAGAGATATTAGAGGTTATAGAACATACACACACATTTTCATAATTTAGTACTCTGTATGACCATTTTCAATGTAAATACTGCATCATCATTTAATTATCACATATTTGGATTTATATGAGCAAGGAAATTTGGATTCAATATTTTAAGCCAGGACCCAATTTACTTGAAGAAAACAATAAGAAAAATGGTAGAAGAAGAGTGTGATTTACATTTACCTCATTCACTAGCTCCTGGAATGCATATTTACAAAATCAAAAGAATTTGACAGTGAAAGGGGAGGTTTTAAAAGGTAGGACACAGTGAGTATCAGTGTTTGATTGAAAGCATAACACACATGATTGCATTGTAGAGGTAGAGCACAAAGAAACAATGACAAGCAAAATCAACTATTTCAAATGTCAAGACAGTGCCATGCAATGATAAAGGTACTAATGAAAGAATGCAATGTGGGATAGTAAGAACGCAGTGAAATATGAAGGTTGCAAAAAAGACTATTATAAAGACCAAAAGATTGTTAGCAATAATGAGATGATATATTGTGGGATCAATAAAACAAGCACAGAATGATTTAGCAATCATTTGAACAGAAAATAACTGACTTAAAAAACAAATTTCATATCCTGCTTGCACAATTAGACCTTGAAATCTCTCTAGATGAACATAGATATGTCTGAAATTTCTTTGATATGTAGCGGAAAAATTCATATCTGCAGCATTCAATTCCAACCTGATGAACTAAAACAGCAGCACAAGGAATGAAAAACAGAGCATAAAAACAGAGCAGCAGAACAAAACTCAAATATATCAATGAAGCACACTTTATTATCAAAGCACTGTAATTTTTCTTCATGTAGTTACAGCTGAGAGGAATGCTCTATTTATAGAGCTCATACATATTTCTAGAGGATTCTTGAGAAGCTTCAAGAAATGAAGCATTCTAGAGATTTCTGCATATTTTTAAATTCACATATTGTACAAAGAGAGAAGCTTCATGAGGCAAGAAAGTTCTGGAGTGAGCATTAAATGCCCAGCTACTACATTTTAGAATAAACATTATTCTAACACCTCCCCATAATGTTTATTCGGAGAGAGTAGAAACATATTTGAGTTGCAATAGATCTCTAAATTTCATAAATTTGGCTATGGATAATGCTTTTGTAAATACATCAGCAACTTGATCTTCTGTTCCACAAAATTGTAGCTCCACCTCTTGACTTTCAATTAAATCTCGAACAAAATGATGATGCACTTCTATATGCTTGGACCTTGCATGATATACTGGATTCTTTGCTAGCTTGATAGCACTTTGATTATCACAAAATATTGTAGTTGGAGAGTCTTGTGGATGATGCAATTCTTCAAGTAACCTCCTAAGCCATAATGCTTCTTGAGATGCCTTTGATGAACCAATATATTCAGCTTCTGTAGATGAAAGTGACACCGTTGATTGCTTCTTGCTGCTCCACGAAATCGGTCCCGATCCAAGATGGAAGATATATCCTGAAGTTGACTTTCTATCATCAATGTCACCAGCATAATCAGAATCTATATATCCAACTAAAGTAGGCTCTCCTCCATATTTGTATTCAATGCCAAGCTGGTAAGTACCCTTAATATATCTTAATATTCTTTTAGTTGCTTTCCAATGTTCAATGTGTGGATTTTCCATGTATCTGGATACAATACCAACCGCATATGCAATATCTGGTCTAGTTATAGTAAGATACAAAAGATTTCCAACAAGTTGCCTATACAATTTTCCATCTACTTTCTTTTGAGTAGAGTTATCACTCAACTTTAATCCAACTTCACATGGTGTATTACATGGTTTACAATCACTCATATTGAATTTTTTAAGTACATCAAGAGCATACTTAGTTTGAGAAAGCATGATCCTTCCTTTTTCTTGCCATACTTGCATACCCAAAAAATAGTGCATTAGTCCTAAATCAGTTATTTCAAAAACTTGTTTGAGTTGATCTTTAGTTATCTCAATATCATGTGTGTGATTTCCTGTAATAATCAAGTCATCCACATATAGTACAATGATAACAACTTTATCATCACTATATTTCACATATACATCTGGATCAGCGTTGCTTCTTTTAAATCCAACATCTAGAAAGTACTTATTGATTTTTGAGTACCATTCCCTTGGTGCTTGTTTGAGACCATAGAGTGATTTTCTTAATCTACACACCAAATGTTCCTTTCCATATTTAATAAATCCTGGTGGTTGTTGCATGTAAATTTCTTCCTTTAAATCACCATGCAAAAATGCACTTTTTACATCCATTTGAAAAATTTTCCAACCAAACTTTGCGGCCAAAGCAACTATTGTACGAATGGAAGTCATCTTAGCTACTGGAGCAAAGGTTTCAGTATAGTCTATACCTTCTTCTTGTGAGAAACCCTTAGCTACTAACCTTGCTTTGTATTTTTCAATAGCTCCATCTGATGTGAACTTGGTTCTATAGGTCCACTTGCAACCAACCACATTTTTTCCTTCTGGAAGTGTTGTTAGTTCCCATGTTCCATTCTTTATTAAAGAATTGTATTATTCTTGCATAGCCACTTCCCACTCATCTTTTCCTTTTGCTTCTTCATATGTGCTTGGAGTGTCAACCTGCATCACCTTAGTCATAAGAGCATAGTTAGCAAATATATTTCTAGGACCTTCTTGATAAATTTCTTGGATGCTTCTAAATTTCTTTGAATTTTCATTATCACTTTCACTTGATTCTTCTACTTGAGTCTCTTCCCATGTAGTAGTTTGCACACCTTGACTTTGACCTTTAGTAGAAGTAGAATTTTCTTCATCAATCAAAATTGGAAAGAAAGATAATGTTGGAGAGTTATCATTCTTAACATCTTCATCAAACCATACATTTCTTTTAATATAGATTTCATTAGTTCTAGGATTGTATAGCCTATATCCTTTTGATTCCTCACTATATCCAACCATTATGCACTTCTCACTCTTCCTTTCAAGTTTGCTCCTTCTTTCATCAGGAATGTGAGCATATGCTTTACAGCCAAAAATTCTAAAATGAGATACTGTAGGTTTTCTTCCACTCCATGCCTCTTCTGGTGTTATGTTCAAAACCGCCTTAGTAGGTGTTCTATTCAAAATATATACGGCAGTATGAACTGCTTCAGCCCAAAATTTAGCTTCTAGATTTCTAGAATGAAGCATACACCTAGCCATTTCTATTATAGTTCTATTTTTTCTTTCAGCAACCCCATTTTGTTGGGGTGAATAAGAGACAGTTGATTCCTTCTTTATGCCATGTTCTTTACAAAAAACTAAGAAGGCCTTATTCATGTATTCAGTCCCTCTATCAGTTCTTAGTATCTTTAAATACTTTCCACTTTGTTTTTCAGTCAAAGCTTTAAACTCCTTAAACTTTTGAAATACTTCATCTTTCTTTTGTAGAAAATATACCCAAATTCTTCTACTATAATCATCTATAAAGGTGAGAGCATACCTTGATCCTCCAATTGATGGTGTTTTAAAAGGACCCATTACATCACTATGGACTAAATGTAGAGGAGTTTTTGCTCTCCATGATTTACCTTGAGGGAAACTTTCCACATGTTGTTTTCCCATTGCACATCCTTCACATACCTTGGGACTCAATGATATCTTTAGAAGCCCATGCACCATTTGCAATCTCTCCATAAGCTTAAGACTTTGAAAATTGACATGCCCCAAACGCTCATGCCATAACCTGCTCATATCATCATATTGGGCAATAGCACACATATGTTTATCTCCACATTTAGAAGTAAATTCTTGAAACTTATATAATCCATTCTCCATTTTACCAATTGCAATAACTCTGTAATTATTATTGACATCCTTGATTAAACACTTATCACTGTAGAATTCTATTTTATGTCCTTGACTTGCAATTTGAGATACTGAAAGTAGATTTGTTTTTAATTCAGGGACTAACTTCACATTTTTGAACAATCCATTATCAACTTTGACATTACCGGTCCCTTTAACTTCTAAAGCACTATTATCCCCCAAATATATTTTCTCTATATTATTTTCACTTATTGATTCAAATTGATTCTCATTATGAGACATGTGTTGTGTAGCACCAGAATCAATAACCCAATCATCTTTGAAAGTATTATTTTCTTTAAGAGCAACACAAAATGCATTTCTTTTAGAATCACCAAATTTTGGAGAATTATTTATCTTTTTCTCTGTATCTCTCTTCTTCTTAAAACACTCATTTCCCTTATGACCCATTTTACCACAATAATGACATTTCCATTTACTTCTATTATGATCTATATATGAAACACTCTTATTTTCATTCTTCCAATTTCTTTCTTTAGATTGATTATCTTGTGACTTCTTATAATATTGTTTTCCTTTCATTACAAATGCTTGAGATTCACCATCAAATGATTCTTTTTCTTTAACTTGTCTTTTCTCTTCTTGAACCAACTTAGCACACAATTCTTCTGATTTAATACTTTTTAATTTATCCGCAGTATCTAAACCCCTTATAAATGATTGATAAGTTCCTGGAAGACTTTGTAATATAATTTGCACAAAATCTCTATCATCTATATCTTTTCCAAGAGAAGCAAGCTCATTCTTCTTTTCCTTTAACTTACTTAAATGTGAGACTATCTCTTGTGAGCTTGATAATTTCATATTATATAACTCAGTAGTGAGAGATAAGATCCATACATCACCTGAATTTTGATATAAATCCTTCAAAATCTCCCATACTTTGACTCCACTTCTCTCATTACGAACTTCCGGAAAAACCTCTTCTGAAAGTGTAAGCTTGATTAGTGCTGCTACCCTCTTGTCCCTTTTATCCCAATTATCTTGATCCTTTCCTGGGTTTGTAGGCCTCTGTTCACTTCCAGTTACAATATCATAACAATTTTGAAGAGTTAGAGTGATTTCAACATGAGATACCCAATCATAATAATTTTTCCCATTTAATTTAACTGTAGGCAAAGTTACACCAAGTGACTCCATTGTTAAATTCTCTCCTTTTTGGATGAGAATGAAAGATATTTGGAAAACTTGAACACCCAAACTTGAAATTGAAAAAATCTCACCAATTTGTTGAAGAAAAACCCTTTCTTTTGCTGCAATATTCTTCCTTTGATGTAGTTTTCTTTTGTCCCAAAACAAACTGCTGTTCACTCCTTGGTTAAAGCCTACAACTGTAAAGATTCATACCAAAAAAAACATATATTCAATCCAAAGCACCATATATTCACAGCCCAAAAAACTGAAACAGCTCTGATACCATGATGAACTAAAACAGCAGCACAAGGAATGAAAAATAGAGCATAAAAATAGAGCAGCACATAAAAACAGAGCAGCAGAACAAAACTCAAATATATCAATGAAGCACACTTTATTATCAAAGCACTGTAATTTTTCTTCATGTAGTTACAGCTAAGAGGAATGCTCTATTTATAGAGCTCATACATATTTCTAGAGGATTCTTGAGAAGCTTCAAGAAATGAAGCATTCTAGAGATTTCTGCATATTTTTAAATTCACATATTGTACAAAGAGAGAAGCTTCATGAGGCAGGAAAGTTCTGGAGTGAGCATTAAATGCCCAGCTACTACATTTTAGAATAAACATTATTCTAACAACCCCTAAAAAAGTTCTTGTAATAACACAAAAACAAAATAAAATTGCACATATATTAAAGAAGAAGAAAAGATTATAACTTGATTAATCTAGAAAAAAATATTAAAAATATAATTACATGACTATAATCAAAGAAGGAACATTATCTTTCTTTGAGATAAAATGAGCTTAATCACATACATCTCAATGGCTGCTGGACACATTGATATTCAGAAAATACAAGACTAGTATAAGATAAGGTATTGATATTGTTATTGTACAACTCTCATTATCATGATAAAATCATTGCTTGCATTAACTTTGATCAAACATGGTAACTAAACTATAGAGAAGATGCAAAAGATACATATCAGGAGTGTCTTTCATCTTTTATTTAATCTGGGACAGAACGCTAAATATACATGCATAATGTGCAATATTTCTATACAGAGGAAATGACAATATAACAGAGATACAAGAATTTAGAACAATCATTGACAACAATGAATCAAGTGTCATATTTAGAGCATGAAAGACAATTTTTGAGATCGTTGACAATTCGTTTAAATAGTGGTATGTGACTCGAGAGCACCAAGCATATTGTTGTTATAAGGTATCCCTCTTTGAAGTTTAAAAGCATGTACAAGATCATGAAGAGAAAAGCATTGGGAAATGTTTTAGAAAACCCTTATTGAATATGGAAAATGGGCAACAATAAGCTCAGAGAGAGGAACAATGTACAATGACTAGAAATAGGTTTTCTGTTATAATTATGCGTAATGTACCAAGCTATAAGGAAATATAAAAGGATAAGTACAATCTATGGATGCCATGGTCATGTCATAAATGCTGAAAGGAACCAAAATCATTAAATAATGATCAAAAGAAAATCATGTTTTGAAGAGCAGCATCATACTATGGAAATGCAAGTAGCAAGACAGTGGAGACATCATGTTATTTCCGTACCTCCATTGTGACCCACCATAGATATAAATATGCAACCCCCATCTGCTATCTCTTTTGCCCGGGCATTTAAAAACTATGTGAAGTCTGTGTCAAATTGCTTTAGATAAGCACCTCCCACTGCCTCCTTAGAATCACTTGAAATGTACACACGAGTAGAGCTTCTTTCTCAAATAGTCTCTGACACCTGCATTTACATCTTGTCACAACACAACCATATAGAATTCAGTCATAGACAATTTAGGGTTTATTACCCACCTTTGAAAGCCAATGGAGTGTTGGTGTCCAAAATGACGCTTATGCTCTAATAGGCTGCCAGTATACCCTCAGATTGATTTTAGGGGTGGTTAGCTCCAAAATGTAATGAGGTCTTAGGATAACTGGACCAACTCTAGGGACAAGACTGCCCTCTTCTGCTTTTGGCTCTGCAAAACCAAGGCGGGTGCACCTAACCTAGTATAAAATACACTTCATACACCAAGAACTAGGTTTGAATAATAGATAAATGGATAGCAAGAAAGTACTGAATGTTAACCACACACTCATTGACTCTCCATTGCTATGGGGTAGAACCACAGACAACCAAATGCTGAAAACTTAAAGAATGGTTCTTAATTTATGTGTTTGAATCATAACAACCAATCAGGATATGTCAGCAAAGAAGTATTTATCTAGGTCAGTGCCTCATCCATTGGGCAAGGTTTCTTAGATAGATTACACGCACACACACCAGAAATATACCTGAGATTCAAAGCCATAAACACATTTACAGTCTCCTCTACTACTTACAGAGTATCCCTACATAGACAAGAGATAAATCTAGGTCCCATCTGAAGCATCATTTAATCTAATCCTGGATTAGAACTCAAGAATGAAGACCTATACATAAATTATTATGCAGTGAACTAGAAAGTTCAAAATTCATCTACGTTGACACAAGGGAGAGATGAGAATCAAGTGCCTGTATTAAGTGTGAAGAATCCTCAAGTTCATACAATCCACCCAAAGGAACCTTGCTTGCAAACTCAGCTTAGACCTGTAACTTTCTTTCAAATTGCCAAAAAAATCAAGACAAGACATTACAATTCAGACTGAGAAAAGGACTCACAACCCAAAAGTTTGAATACCTAACTCCTAATAACCTCAAATGACCATAGAAATACCTTTATACTAGGGTTACAATGCAAGCGCAATGATCATTTCAAATTCAAAAACACCTAACCCCCACCGAGGAGTAAACACCGACATGACAGGGGTCAAGCCACAACAACTGACAATCCATTCTGCCCACTTCGGCTGCTCAAAAAATGAATTTTGGTACCTCCTGCCACAGAAAACACTCAACAAGTTCAAATGGTCACATGCATTTCATGGGCTTTAAGTTTCTTAACCATTTGCCCCTAGTTGCGCAATTGCGCAGTCACAACTCTCACCACCACAGGAATCCGAGCTCCAATTTTATGCTTGGTTGCATGATCACATAGCCCAGAAATGGGCTATGCGAACATACGACATGCCATTTCTCCTTTCCTTCACATAACTGCCAACGCCAGACCGTGGCCACAAAAGGTTTTGTCGCATGTTCGCAAGCCAGAAATCTGGCTCACGTGAACATGCGACAAGCTGCTAACATGCATCCTGCTGGCTTTTAAATCACCGCCGAGATACCCTAACCTGGGCCCATGTTCAACCTGTTGACCTGCCAGCACGGACCAACTGAAGATTGCCATGACACCCCTGCCAACGGGACCACCAAGCAAATACAGATGGGCCCCAGCACACGTGGCACCCTGTCGCATGATCGCATAGCCCGAAAATGGGCTACGCAAACATACGACAGCCTGCGAACATTAACCATGCTGAGCATAACCGCTACCGCAATCGCCACCGCAACCACCACCGCATGGAGTCAATAGCAAGGGGTTTGTCGCATGATCGCAAGCCGTGGAAATGGCCCTTGCGATCATGTGATAAGGCCATGAGACCGCCACATCACCCACTTCTCTGCATCTCCCGGGCACACTAACGAAATGCCACCACACTGTCATGGACACGCGTCAACCGATCGCATGATCGCATAGCCAAAAACTGGGCTATGCGATCATGTGATAGTCAAACCAAATCCACCACATCACCACCTCCGGGACCATAGAACTGCTTTATCTTTTAGAGGATCAGACGGTTGTCGCAAAAGCGCATAGCCTTGACAAATCCTTAGCGCTTTAACGACAACCATTGATGGTCTGACACGTCAGGACCCTCTAACCAATCCGGAAACTAGGTCCCACCACACATCACACTTGTGCACTAAGGCAAAGTAGACTGCCAGGCAGCTGAACAGGACTGGGACCCACACGGCTAGGTGGCAAGCGGTGGTATGATCGCATGTCAGAAAAATCTGACATCTGGCCATGCGATAGACAATCAGGAAGAGTCTAGACCCACCATTCAATCGGACTTGCGCAGTTAAGACCGAGGTTGAAAACACTCAAAGATTTCGGCACCAAAACACAAGTGCACAAAAGCTAGAAGGCAAAGGTCGAAAACAACAAGGGTTGTCGGCAAAAGATCAAAAACACACAGAGTTAATGATAGACCGAAAGATAGCAGATTTTTAAAGCTGTTTCCCGCAGACCTTAGAATTTTAATAACTTTCTGTGTTTTGCGAATTAGCAGACATGACATGGGCTGAAACAAGGCGACAACATTAAAGAGCACAAGGCAGGACACTTGACAAACACTTGTAGGGGAGAGGCCAATTTCACGAGATTTTGCAATGACAAAAAAAAGGCCTAACAATGGCTCTAGTTGGGGACATGTATCTCATGCAGATACAATGAGAAAACAAAATCTACTGGAAGAGTAGACCACAAAATTTCGGACCAAAAACAACCCTAAGTGACCTAGGGAAGAATCCTAACTACTGCTCATGGAAAAAGATACTTCAAGAGAAGTAAAACTTTAGGAATTGTCCATGAACAGGCGATTCCAGAGTGCCACCAGTTAGATCTTTTAGAATATATGAATCAACTCCCCATTTACTTTCAATGAGATAAGGACCCAACCAAATAAGATCAAACTTACCATGTCATCCCTTATCCTCTAATCTGGCATTCCACATTAGAACAAGATCACTAGCCCCAAAACTCCTTTGAGTGGCCCTTTTATCAAATAAGCTCTTACACTGTGTCTAAAGTGTTTCATTTCTTTCATGTGCATCTCTTCTTACCTCCTCCAAATGGATTAACTCATCCATCCTTAGTCTCATTTCATCATCTAATTCTTCATCATATGCCTGGATGAATTTATACATTTGCAATAGATTGTTCTGAGGTAACCTAGCTCCAATCCCATAGACTAGATCAAATGGGGCACAACCTATGGCCTTCTTGATGGTCACTCTGTCAGCCCACAATGCCCACCATAACTTTGAGTCCCAGGCTTTCTTATTTCTGTCCAACACCCTCTTGAGAATCTTAATAAGGCTTTTATTACTGGATTCAACCTGGCCATTTCCTTGTGGATGATATGGGGAAGAAAATGAAATGTGTATCTCATAATTCTTACAAAAATCATCAAAATCCTGAGATCTAAAACACATTGCATTGTCTACCACTATTGTTTCTGGACATCCAAACCTAGTGAGAATATTCTGCATCATGAAATCAATAAAACTTTACTAGTGGCCCTTCTAGTGGGAATAACTTCAACCCATTTAGTGAAATAGTCTGTTGCCACTAAAATGTAGGAATGCCCACCACTAGACTTGTTTGGAATCTCACCTATGAAATCAATACCCCACTGCTGGAAAGGGGCCTGAACTAAGACTGGTTTGAGTGGTAAACTTCCACCAAATTTTAGCTTACCTACAAACCTCTGGTATGCATCACACTTCCTTACAAACTAATGTGTATCTTTAAAAACTGTAGGCCACCAAAATTCAGATCTAAGGATCTTGTGGACTGTGGTCTTTTCCATGTAGTGTCCTCCACATACACCTTGATGCATTGATTCTAACAAAGACTTAGACCTTTCCTGGTCTACACATTTTAGCAATACACCTTCATTGCTTTTCCACCATAACTCACCATGTATAATGGCATATCTCACAGATTGTAGCCTGATAGTTCTTTTCTTATTTTCACTCATGTCAAGGGGAAGAAACAATTTTTGCAAGTAATTGATGACATCCCTGTACCAATCACAACAATCCAAGTCACAAACATATGGCCTTTCTTCCTCCTCTAACATGTTCACATGGTTTGCAACCAAATTACTCTGTGCCATCAACTTTGCAAGACCAAGGCCTCTTACCAATTTTGTAATCTGAATATCTATATTGAATTCCTGGATCCTGTTGATCCATCTACATCTCTTACCTGAGGCCTCTTGTTGCACTAGAATATCCTTGACAGTAGCATTAGGAACATAAGCAACCACCCTAGCTCCCACAAGATAACACCTAAAAGCCTTGACTACTTTGAATAGGGCATAAGTCTGCTTCTCAACTATATCATACTTTAGTTCTGCTACATATAAGGATTTTCTCAAAAAGGATATGGGTTGTTCATACCCATTTGAGTTCTTTTGCAATAAAATTGCTGCAACCATATGATAAGAAGCAAAAGAGAAAATCTGCATGGGCTTACCATAATCAGGGGTCCTCAAAACAAGGGCATCTTTAATGGCCTGTTTGATATTCTTGAAAGACTCATTTGCTTCTTCATTCCATTCTACTTTTGCATTTTTCTTCAACATTCCAGAGATGGGAATACAAATTTCTGCAAAGTTAGTAACAAACCTTCTTAGAAAATTTACTTGCCCAAAGAAAGACTATACTCCTTTAACATTCCTTGGTGGTGAAATCTTGTCTATTGCCATAACCCTTTTCAGGATCAATTCTCACTCCATCCCTAGACACAACATGTCCTAAGAGCTTGCCTTCCACCACACCAAAAAAACATTTCTTTGGATTCAAAGAAATTCCATATTCCAGAGCTCTAATAAAAATCTTTTCAAGATGCTCACAGTGTTGATCCTCCTTCTCTGAATATGCCGTGAGATCATCTTGATATACCACTAAAAACTTATTTATGAAATCAGCAAAGGCCACATCCATAGCTCTCTGGAAAGTAGCTCCTGCATTTGTCAGACCAAATGGCATTCTGACATAAACATATGTCCCCCAAGGAGTTTTGAATGCAGTCTTGAATTGTTCTAACTCCCTGCCATGACCTGATTATACCCAGAGAAACCATCCATCATTGACATCAACTCCGATCCAGTGACTCTTTGCAGCATGTTTTCCATATTAGGGAGACCATAGTTGTCTTTCAAAGAATTGACATTCAGATTTCTAAAATCAACACACAACCTAATGTCACCATTCTTTTTCCTAACTGGAACCAAATTTGACACCCAAGTAGAATGTCTGACAGGCTTGATAATGCTAGCATCCATCATCTTTTTAAGTTCATCTTGCATTTTTGGTGCCAAAGTAGGGTTCACAGGCCTTAATTTCTTCCTAAAAGGTTTAGTTCCTTCCTTTAATGGTATCTCATGTTGAAAGAGATCTTCTCTATATGCCTTCAAATCTTCATAAGACCATGCAAAGACATGTCTTAATTTTTTGAGAAGATCAATCAGATTTCTTCTAGTTCTTTGAGATAAACATTTACCTATGTAAATGTTCTTTGGTTCTTGGCTTGTCCCTAGATTCACCTCCTCCAAATCACTTACCCTATCAGCAAGTCTAGC
Source organism: Chamaecyparis obtusa (assembly GCA_027943335.1). Taxonomy (NCBI): domain Eukaryota; kingdom Viridiplantae; phylum Streptophyta; class Pinopsida; order Cupressales; family Cupressaceae; genus Chamaecyparis; species Chamaecyparis obtusa. The sequence goes on along the minus strand of BSBK01003563.1, from coordinate 357,178 downwards.
TACACAAGCCCTCTCTTTATTATCAAATGCTCCCTCAAGAGAAACCAATCCCCTTGGGATCCTATTTGACTTTAGTTGCAAAACTTCCTTCCCAAGAACACTTTCTTTTCCATCTCTGATGTCAACATAGGTGCTGAAATCCATTTCCTGACCATCAAAGTGAGACTCACACTGCAAGAACCTCAATATATCCTGATCATCAAAAAATACTTGCCAATTCTTAACATTATCTGGGATAGAAGGCCTGGACTTACACTCAATTCTGGATATTCCCGCAAAGGTAACATCCTCTGGCCTTAAGGCTATGTTTGCTAGTAAATCTGCCATCCTTTTTTGGCTTTTATCCACCCAATCAATTCCAAAAGCACTGAAACATTCAATTTCATCAAATACAACATTCCTATACTATTTTAGCCTTTGGTTCTTAGATGCATACTTTGATCTAATCTAAGATATTACTAACTCAGAATCACCAATTACCCTAAGATGTTTGATCCCATGTTTTGATGCTTGTTTCAAACCAATCAATAGGGCCTCATATTCAGCAACATTGTTTGTACAAGAAAATAGGAGAGTGAAAGAAAACTTAAAAGTCTTACCACTTGGGGACACCAATAACACTCCTGCTCTAGCACCTTCCCTAGAACTTGCTCCATCAAAATATAATGTCCACAAGACACTACCCTCTACCATGTTACTCTCATCATTGGCCAAAAGGATAGGCCTTACCTTCTCCTGCATCTCATTCCTCTGGACTTGGAATGAGCCAATGTCAATGTCAACAAAAAAATTCATGCTGTCCTTTTCATTTTCCTCAATCATATGTGGGGTCCCGGCTTCCCTTGACACCTTCACACTCTCTCCTTCAATGTCAAAAGTGGCAAAGGACAAGTCACTTTGAATACTTCCTCCCATGGAGGCACTCCACTTTCTAGATAACAACATTCCATATTGACAAGGAATGTCAACTGCAAGAACACTCATAGTCAACTGTTTTTTAGGAAATACAACTAATTTATAAGGCAAAGCCTTGATGGTACCAATAACTGGCACTTCTCTTGAGTCCATAGCTTGGCATCTTCCATGAGCTATATCAACCTTTAGTCCTAATGATTTCATGATCTCTACAGGCATGATAGTGTTTGATGCTCCAGAATCGATCATGCAATTCTTCAATATTTTACCATTAATCACAAGGGACAAAAAGAAAGGATCAACTATCCCTACTGCATTGTTTACAATATTTGTATCGAAGAAGATTTGAGGGATCTTAGAAACAATTTCTTCACTCTTACTGTCGGGTGTTTTTTCCAAGGAAGCCACATGTTTGTCATTTCTACTCACTTCTTGGATTCCTGCAGAAGAAACACCATTTACCCAATTTAAGGCCTTGACCTTATGTTCTTCTATTCTTATCATTTCCAACAGTGGAACCTTGACAGTGATCTGTGAAAGCAATTTGGACATATCAATTGGAACATACTTTTGGTCATTCATGTCTTCCTCAAAACTAGTGACAACCTTATCCTTTGTCAGATCAGACTTGTTCTTGAGAGAAGATTCTTCTCCATTTTGAGAAACAGGGACCACAACATCTGATGTTTTTGCCCTATTCCCAGGTGTTGTAGCAGGCATAATTTTCCTTTTACCTTCACTTGGTTAGTATCATCGACACCCCTGCCCTTTTCTTCATGTTGTTGTACACTATTTTATGTCCTCTTGATGAACATACTGCCTGGCTTACCAGTTGCATTTCCAACTGTCCTATTCCTCAAGTTATAATTCCTTCTAGCCTGAGTAACCATGTCTGCAGTGATCTGAGAAATTTCTTCATCTGAGGGTCTTCTTGAAGAAACTTGCTCCTCACCCCTCACTGTACCACATCCAACATCATCAAACTCTTCTTCTTCATCATCAGTAGAGTCAGCTTCATCCCATGCATGTGAAGAAGTCATGCCACATCCTTCCTTATCATACTGGTCCTCACCTTCTTGATTATCAGGTAAATTCAAAGCAATGACACAATGCTCTGGACTATGAGGAGATTGACAAATGACACACCATGGAACCTCATTAGCTAAATTCACTGAATTTCTCTACAAAGGATCAGGGATCCTTCCATCAGGCCTTTCCTACTTGGTTGGGAGAATGGGCCTGCCATCTTTCCACTGAGTGTTGTAAGGGTAATTTTGCATTCTTGGCTGTCTGCTAAAATTGTTTGGAGCTGACCTCTCCATAGTCACATCTCTATTGTTTCCCTTTTCTCTAGGCCTTAAACCTTCCAAAGCCTTTAAAATTTGTTTTAAATTATTATCCTCTTTGGGTTTAGAGTCAGCAAACCTTCCCATTTCTTTCTTATTCTGCATTTGAGGCCTGAAATCATCTCTTCTCCCTATCTTTCTTGATATTCTTCTATTGCTCTCTATGTTGATGACCAATTTGTAAGCTTCCCCAAGATTTCTAGGGTTCTTGTCCCTCAAGAGGTATCCCATTTTTGCATCAAAGGCATTCAAGTATGTCACAAGACACACCCTGTCATCTAGTCTGATAACCTGCAAGAGTCTATGCATAGCCTTTTGGAATCTTATATTAAATTCAAGGACCTCTTCATTCTGATTCTTCTTTATGTTATTGAATTCATTCAGGATAAAACCTTCATTAGTCGTATCACCATAGTGTTCCTTGAAACAATTCTTGAATTCATTCCATGACCCTATACTAGTATGGGGTAACCCTCTAAACCAATCCCTAGCATCCTCAATCAGGGATTGTACAAATAGCTTCATTATAACATCATTAGGCTCTATATTATAATCATCTATTACATCTATGAAATTTTTTAGATGTTCTTCACATGTGATGACATTATTTCTAGTAAATTTAGGAAGCTTCTTTCTAATTTCATCAGGGATTACATTAGGATAACCAGTAATACCAAAGAAGACAAGTTGTTTGTACCTTTCATGAATAGGAGCTCTATGCAGTGGATCCATCCCTTGAGATGTAGACGTCCTTGTGTTTGAACCATCAGGAACTCTAGCGGCACCCGGTACACCATTTGTTTGAGCTGCATTATTACCATGAGTTCCACCTTGTCCCAAAAAGGAAACAACAATATTTGAAGGTCTTGAAGCATGCCTGAGAAAATCTATCTTCTTTCTAATTTCTGTAGCAGAAGCCTCCAACTCTACTTTCTCCAGTTCTTTATCCAATATTTCTTTCTTCCTTCTAGCTATCTCCAAATCCGAATCTAATCTCAGTCCTGGATTTGATTTCCCATCCATAATAACTTGTTCACTGATTTGAATCCCAACAGCCTTCTGTTTGCCTTTATCTCTTGACCTAGTTTCTTCACATATTTTTTGAACAATAGGTTGTTCGTCTACTCTTTCAAGCTCTGGGACAGAATTAATTGCCTCCAAATCTAGTAACTACCTCTTTAGCTGATCAGCCCTTATCATGGTTTGTCTTACTTTATCTTCTTTGTCCCTTTCTCTTTGCTGCCTAATGGCAAGCTATTCTTGAACTCTTCTTTCTAGTTCATAGACCTCCTCAAAGATCTCCTCTGATTCAGGGAGTGTGGTCTCTGACTCATCATATCCCACTTGAAACTCTTCCTCATACTCGTTCAATCCCAAGTCAACAGCCTCTTTATACTCTGAATTATTTTCTTCCTGACTAGGCTTGGCTTGGATTTCTTGTTTGGTATCTTTCTTGTTTCTCCAAGTATGAGAAACACCTCTTCTCTTCTTTCCTCCCCTTGTCTGACTAGGCCTAGAAGTCCCTGGAATGCCTTCTTCCATTATATCTTCAAGATGCTTCTTTCTTCGAGACTTGGAACCTCTATAACTCATCCTGCAAAATAAATACTGACTAGTACTACTTCAAAGATATTTGAGCCGCCACCCAAGTGTATTGGGAATATCACAATATAATTTCTTCACTCTAGAAATATTCAAATGAGTTAGAGAGACAAGGGACAAGAACAACCCTATTTTTTCCAATGATGACCTACTGGTTAAGATGAACATGCATAAAACTTCCCCAGCAGAGTGGTCATCTTGTTGGTGTCCAAAATGACGCTTATGCTCTAATAGGCTACCAATATACCCTCAGATTTATTTTAGGGGTGGTTAGCTCCAAAATGTAATGAGGTCTTAGGATAACTGGACCAACTCTAGGGACAAGACTGCCCTCTTTTGCTTCTGGCTCTGCAAAACCAAGGTGGGTGCACCTAACCTAGTATAAAATACACTTCATACACCAAGAACTAGGTTTGAATAACAGATAAATGGATAGCAAGAAAGTACTGAATGTTAACCACACACTCATTGACTCTCCATTGCTATGGGGTAGAACCATAGACAACCAAATGCTGAAAACTTAAAGAATGGTTCTTAATTTATGTGTTTGAATCATAACAACCAATCAGGACATGTCAGCAAAGAAATACTTATCTAGGCTAGTGCCTCATCCATTGGGCAAGGTTTCTTAGACAGACTACACACACACACTAGAAATATACCTGAGATTCAAAGCCATAAACACATTTACAGTCTCCTCTACTACTTACAGAGTATCCCTACATAGACAAGAGATAAATCTAGGTCCCATCTGAAGCATCATTTAATCTAATCCTGGATTAGAACTCAAGAATGAAGACCTATACATAAATTATTATGCAGTGAACTAGAAAGTTCAGAATTCATCTACGTTGACACAAGGGAGAGATGAGAATCAGGTGCCTGCATTAAGTGTGAAGAACCCTCAAGTGCATACAATCCATCCAAAGGAACCCTACTTGCAAACTCAGCTTAGACCTGTAACTTTCTTTCAAATTGCCAAAAAATCAAGACAAGACATTACAATTCAGATTGAGAAAAGGACTCACAACCCAGGAGTTTGAATACCTAACTCCCAATAACCTCAAATGACCACCGAAATCCCTTTATACTAGGGTTACAATGCAAGCACAATGATCATTTCAAATTCAAAAACACCTAACCCCTACGGAGGCGTAAACACTGACATGACAGGGGTCAAGCCACAGCAATTGACAATCCATTCTGCCCACTCCGGCTGCTCAAAAAATGAATTTTGGTACCTCATACCACAGAAAACACTCAATAAGTTCAAATGGTCACATGCATTTCGTGGGCTTTAAGTTTCTTAACCGTTTGCCCCTAGTTGTACAATTGCGTAATCATAACTCTCACCGCCACAGGAATCGAGGCTCCAATTTTGTGCTTGGTCGCATGATCGCATAGCCCGAAAATGGGTTATGTGAACATGCGACACACCATTTCTCCTTTCCTTCTGCATAACCGTCGATGCCAGATCGTGGCCACAAAAGGATTTGTCGCATGTTCGCAAGCCAGAAATCTGGTTCACGTGAACATGCAACAAGCCGCTAACATGCACACTACCGGCTGTTAAATCACCACCGAGATACCCTAATGTGGGCCCATGTTCAACCTATCAACCTCCCAGCACGGACCAACCTATCAATAGCAAGGGGTTTGTCGCATGATCGCAAGCTGTGGAAATGGCCCTTGCGATCATGCGACAAGGCCATGAGACCTCCACATCACCCACTTCTCTGCATCTCCTGGGCCTACCGATGAAATGCCACCACACTGCCATGGACACGCATCAACCGGTCACATGATCGCATAGCCAAAAACTAGGCTATGTGTTCATGCGATAGCCAACCCAAAGCTGCCACATCACCGCCTCAGGGACCACTTAACTACTTTACATTTTAGAGGATCGGATGGTGGTCGTAAATGCGCATAGCCTTGACAAATCCTTCGTGCTTTAACGACAACTTTTGATGCTCCGACACGTCAGGAACCTCTGACCAATCTGAAAACTAGGTCCCACCACACATCGCACTTGCGCACTAAGGCAAAGTAGACTGTCAGGCAACTGAACAGGGCTGGGACCCACACGGCTAGGTGGCAAGCGGTCGCATGATCACATGTCAGAAAAGTCTAACATGCGGCCATGCGATAGCCAATCAGGAAGAGTCTGGACCCACCATTCAGTCGGACTTGCGCAGTTAAGACCGAGGTAAAAAACACACAAAGATTTCGGCACCAAAAGAAAAGTGCACAAAAGCTGGAAGGCAAAGGTCGCAAACAATGAGGGTTGTCGACAAAAGATCAAAAACACGCAGAGTTAACGAAAGACTGAAAGATAGCAAGGAAGTCGAAAACATCATGGGTTTTTGAAAACACTGTGGGTTTTCGACACTATGGCAGATTTTTAAAAATGTTTCCCATAGACCTTAGAATTTTAATAACTTTCTGGGTTTTCCGAATTAGCAGACACGACATGGGCTAAAGCAAGGCGACAACATTAAAGAGCACAAGGCAGGACACTTGACAAACACTTGCAGGGGAGAGGCCAATTTCACGAGATTTTGCAACATGACAAAAAAAAGGCCTAACATGGAGACTAAGAGAAGAATGGCAAAAATGTAGGCTTTTTCATGGGAATAGACGTCTGAAATATGACCCACAAATAGCTGCTGCAAAGTAAGATCTCACTGCCACTGGATTGTTATCACTGTTACTGTCTGCATCGACACAGGCTTGTTGGGTTGGAGGCATCATTTGAAGCAGTGAATTGAAATCATTTGAGGGAAGATCAACAAAGTCAACTTCAAATTTTGATTCCTCCCCTTCTCCAAGTGAGCATTGCACAACTATGACTATGGTGTCTGCCACAAGGAGAGTATTCCCCCCTGTGGCATCCCCGAAATCTGCAATCCTAAATATGCCTTCTCCATTCAATTTCACTCTCATCTTTTCATAAATTGCGTGCTCCAAAATTGGTACCACAACTCGGATCATCTTTATCTAAACTCATCAGTTGACAAGAGCGAACTCCTATTTGAAACTTTTAAATAAAAAATATCACAATGAATTGCAAAGCTCTTTCTTTTGAATTGGACAACCATTGCAACTGATTTTGAAATAAAATAGATTGTGCAATACTGTGAATAATAGGAAAGAAGGTACCTGAACTGATAGAGAATTAAGAGCATAACTAGAATCCCCATTGCCACCTTTCAAATGCAATGCAGAAGAAATACGGCATTTGCTAATTTCCTTGTCACAACTTTCTAGTTTCCCTTTTGTGCAGTGGTTAATCGAGTTTAGCAAGGTTTTGTGTCATCTACAGCGGGGAACACCAAGAAAAATAATGCTAGGCTAGAAATAAGATATCCTAACGAACATGGGAGAATACAGAGAAAATTGGTAATAAGAATGAAGCCCAATAAATCCAAGGAGATAACATACTTGTAGCATGTTGTTGTTCCTGCTTCTGAAAATGCAATCCAAAAATGAAAGGAGACCTACGTTTGTTCAGAGTCAATGGCACTTCCATGTATGAAAGGGAAATAACAGGACATTTTAATAGAGTAATAGGGAAATACAAATCGATGTGCTCGAGGGAAAGGGAAACCTAGATGCAAATGGCACATTTAGCAACCTACAACACACCACAGGAAACCCCAGGGAGAGACACGTACCTGCAAAATTGCCACGAATCCCTCGAGCCCTACAATGAAATGCCATGAACAATTTCTTTAATATTTCAACAGGAAAAAAGAAAAGACTACCGGGAAAAATAGGTAGAGCCAATAGGAAAAAAGCAATTTACATTTATGACGTCAAATTAATTTTGAATTTGTTCCAAAACTATAGTTTTAGATAGGATTATTGAACACCGCACAAAATTCAAGAAATGAACTAATGCTTCAAAAGTATATCAAAAACTTTAGTCTCCTGTCTTAATGACAGGGACTAATAAGATGACTGTCAAGTGACTACTATAAAGGAAGAATACACATTACTAAATAATATAATTAAATGAAAAACAAGAGGATGACACATAGATTACCACACAATGCAATGAATTAGAATATTTTACCTAATATTATAATACGAGAAAATAAAACAAAGATAAAAGAAAAAGATAAAATTAACCGTGCAAGGAATTAAGGAGTCAATAACAAAGTCAAGGAAAAAAATAAAAATAAAAGAATGGTAAAATATAATAATATTAAATAAATATTATGAACTAAAGAAAATGAAAATGAAAATAAGAATTAAGGAAAACAATATTTAATAAATAAAAGAAATCTACAAAGTAAAATATTACCAAATACTAATGTTAAAAATTAAGATAAGAAAGTGGTCAAGAGTACAAAGGAAATAAATATCATAAAAGTAAAGAAGAAATAAAATGGAAAACAACAACAACAACAATAATAATATAGTAGATTTAGGAAAAGATTGAGTTCAACAAATTGTTGATCAAAGTGGACTTCATCCCACTCTTGTTGTTCCAAGTTTCTAGTTTTTAATAAATGCACTCTCCATAAATCCAAGGGATTGAGGTGCTAGTTAGTTATTCTTTGTTTTGGTGAGGATATTTATTATTTAATTTATGTGGCTTAATTTTTTTGATTAAGTAATGCTTTGTTTATATTAGTTTATGTTCTTTCATTGAAGGTTTGTTCCTACAACTGTAGAAACTCATGTCTGCAATTATTTATGCAGCCAACGGAGACTGTCAACTTTAGCTTGCTTAAATGTAGAACTTTTGTTTCAACATGAGTTAAGCTAATTTTTCCATAGGAATTTAGAAGAAAGTTGCTTATGTATTTCATTTGAAGTTTTTAGTTCAAGACTTATTTGATTAAAGTTTGAATAGTATGGTTTTAAGGATTCTTAGTTCACATATAGTGCTACCCCATCTCAAGTGTATGTCCCTGGTCTAAAAAAAAAATGAAGTCTTGATGGTAGGATTCAATAGCTACCAATTAGGACATCCAGTTAGTAAGTTGAGGCATTAGACTCAGGCTTTCGTCCATTATCAAGAACCAACACTTCCTATAAGCACACTTTTCTTTTAGGATTTTTTTATTTCATGGTTAATTCTAGATCAAGGGTTTAACTTACGAAAACCCCTTTCCACAACATTTTCTCTCTTTTTTTGTGTGTGTAGGAGATATGTGGCACCACTACTAAAGGAGACACCAATATGTCCGTTAGTGAGCTTCTATTTGACAGTTTTTTCGACCAAAAATATAGGGACTAGGGAAAATTAACCCACCCTAGATCTCCAACTCACATCTTGTACATCCCATTTGGTTGAAATTGGTGTACATGATAGTGACCATCTCTATTTACTAGATTTGGTCTCTAAATTGAGTTCTAAGTCTACAATTGGTCTGTGCATGTAGAAAACTCTTTTATCTAACCATATAGACTTAGATCTAGCATTTACCAATTTAATTTGCATTGTCATAGTCCATTTTAGTGAAGGATCATTGCATATGCCTAGCACTTAAGCCACCTTGAGTGCATCATATCATCTTCCTTCCAATGTAAGAGGAGATCTAGGCCTAAGCTTCCTAGTTTTCAAATGAAAGCTAGTGAACACTACTTCCTCCCTTACATAAGTTATATTTCTTTAGGGTTCAAATCACAAGATGAATTTAAAAGAGTTTGAAAATGGTTTCACAACCTACAAAGTTTGGAGCACTAAACTATGTTATGAAATGTGTCTTAACATTGTCTCCTAATTAAAAGAAAAATATGTAGTTCTTGGACTATAGGACACAAAAACAAATCCAATTTAGGGTTATAGAAGTTGATTTTGGCTCCCACAAAATTTTTAAACAAGCCTTAATTAGAGAAAGTAGTTCATGGTGATATAGAGGTCCATAAGACCTTAAAATTTCTTTAAAAAATCTCTACCATTTTCCTATACTAAAGTTAGGTCCCCCACAAAAAATAGTAGGAGCATTTATCGTGTATAAGAGAGTTGTAAGTAAGAGTTACACTTATTGATCAACCTATTATATATGTTCTAATGTGTCATAAGACATTGGGTTAAATGGAGATAATGAATCCCAAGTTTGTTAGTTGATTATGATGAGCTTGTGATTAGTGTAAGGAATATGCTTTTGTTATCCTATAAACTCATATTGAAATTTAAGCATTGTATTTTGACCTAAAATTTGAGCACCAAATTTAGATAACATTATGGGTACCTAATTAAAATTTCTTGGTTTAACCTATTACTTTTCTTATTTATTGGGTACTTGAGATGGAGGCTTCAAAATGATTTTTTAGGTATAGTTATTTTTCTTGAAATCCATTAGATCTCATGTTCATTATACTAGATTCTAAATACTTGGACTTTGCAAGTGTATCATAATTATTGACCACTACAATACAATGAATTGTTTTTAATGTAAGGTTGAAGGAGATTGTTTGAGGGGGGGGGTGGATGGGTGCATGGGTAAGGGGGCTAGGGAGTATGACAAGTGGGGTTCTCTCAAAAAAAAATTGGCTACATAAATAATGTTATGGTATATTGCATTTGTATTCATTTTCTTATAGTTGTATGATCAATTTAAGTTTTGTAGATAAATATTTTCATAGATTAATCTAGGAAGTGCATTTTACACTTCTACTTTCAAATTTTATGCCATTTATAGAAGGGTGAGAGGTTAAGAAACAATGAAGGGCTTGAAACAAAAAGAATAACCAACTGTATATAAGGTGATAGTCATTTAATAGAGGGAAGAATTTATCTAGTCTTAAAGGGAAAGGAAGAAATGTATTTACAAATAAGGACTCCAATAACTTCTTTTTTTAAATTTAATTCAAAACCTATTTGAATAGGTGGTCCTAATTTATTATTCTTGATTTTTATGTTTATAATAACACAAGCAACAAAATACTTTTATAATCGATATGTAAATGGTCAGTAAATTTAAAACAAATAATTACCAAAATGTCTAAGAACATGAATTAAAGAGAATTTTAGTTTATTTCAAGAATAAAAAATCCTAAAATTTGCTAATGAGTATTGGAAATGGTTATGTGCAAAATTAGGCTGGTCTTCTACTCTCCCAAGTGATATCCTATCTCTTTTTACATCTTGGCCAGTGCTTTTAGGGGAAAGTCTATGTGGGAATTTATGGATTATCTGACCATCTATCTTGATTTGGGAAATATGGAAGGAAAGAAACATAATGATCTTTCAAGGAAAATATATGGATAAAACTTATGCTCTTAATAAAATAGAAGTTTCCATAGTAGAAGTTATGAATGCTCATATTCAAGCTCAATCTGCTCAACATAAGTTCTATACCAACTCGAATGATAAGATGTTAAAGAGTTGGTTCAGTCTTAAAACTCCTACTATGCTAGGAAGAGGTTTGAAAGCAAATGCAGTTCTGAGAGCTACTTGTGTTTGGTCAACTCCATCCCCGAGCTGGTTCAAATTAAATTTTGATGGGGCCTCCAAAGGTAATCCAAGTCTATCTGGTGCTGGATGCATTATTCATTCTTGTGATGGAAAGGTATTGGAAAAACTGGTGAATAGGATAAAATAGGATTCACCCTAAAATATATGGAGAAAATATGAGATCTAATTCTAAATTCAAATTCCCAAAGGAGAGATCCAAATTGATCAACTAAGAGGTTAACGCACAATTGAATCAATCTATGGAGAATATGAAAGAGGAAGAAAACCTTATATTTCCCTATAAAGTAGTTATGCTTGAAATTTGAAATAATTGAATAGGAAATACTAACCTCAAAATAGGGAAGATCTAGAAAATGCCAATTTCTGATGTTTGTGTGTAATTTCAAGAAATTCTACAACCTGTTTTGGACTAAAAATGTCAGGACGAAGAAAACCCATAAATCTTTTATCTTTCTGACAGCAAGTAGTCTTTGACCCTCATAAAAGGTCAAAGCCTACATTTTTATTTTGAAGGTTGAATTTGACCTTGTTCACAGATCTTAGAAGTTCACTGAAAAGGGTATCCAAATCCAAGCTTAGATCCATAGTTTTGCACCTGTACCTACAAGAAAAATAGTTTTGTTGTTTGTTTGAGGGGTTTGCCTTAGTCAAACCCCGGTTTAGAATCAACCTTAATATTAAAATTGAAATGGAGAATGCTAGCAAGTAGTAGAAATAGATCTAACAATGAAGTTATGACATTCAATAGATATGCAATTGTATTTGAAATGTAATCAAGTATGTTAATATGAAGGCTTGGACATAACATTAACAAATGTAAATCTAAACCTCCATGTTTGTATGCTTGGAATCCACTTTGAGGGAAGGATGAATGGATCTTGGAGATGAACAAAATGATCTTGAAGGAAGATCACATGACGATGATGGCTAGATCTAGGGTTTTAATGATGAATCTTGCATGCTTGAACCAAATCCCTTCAAATGCTTGAATGCTTGAATCCTTGATCTTTAATGGAGAACTTGAATGGAGAAGAGGACTTGAATGCTTGCTTGATCTTTGTTTGAGACAAAACTTGATCACCAATGTCTCCTTGAGAGTGCTTGGTGCATGAAGGAATGAGATCGATAAAATGAGAGAGGAAGGGCTCCTTTTATAGTGATCTAGGGCACAATCCTCTAGAGGGGCCACCTTGGAGAATTAAATCCCAATTAGGTCCTAACCCTTAGAAATATACCTAGGTTAAATGAAATTAAGGATTGACCATTTTGAAACTTGAAATGGCCAACCCGGAGGTGGGAAAACAAATATCTTTGAAACCTGACACCTGAAAATCATGGGAACTTGAAATTTGAACTGGGGGTCAGGGACAAGGTTGACTCTGCCCTAGGTCAGAGTCGAGGTCAACCCTGACTTAGGTCAGAGTAGAGGTCAACTTTGACCCTCAAGGTCAACTTTGAGCTAGAGGTCAAAAACCTCAGGACCTTAGCCCATAAGGCCAAGAAATGTAGAAATAAGGTGAAATCAGGTGGAAAGAGAAGTAGAATGTGGGGAGAAAGGCAGATTCAAGAAAAGACCTGATCAAGGTGCTTGACATGACCCCAGACCACTCACTCGGAGGGCTAAACACTCTTAACATGGAAGTGCTTCCATTTTAAGATGATATAATTGGCAAGACCTCTAGAGATAGGTGCTAACAATATGGCAGAATTCAAAGCCCTTCTTTTTGGTCTGTCAATTGCTTACGAACTGGGCTTGGATAAATTGGAGATTTAAGGGGATTCATTGATCACTCTAAATTTTGTTTGGTCAGGCTCTACACCTAATTGGTGCCTCGAACCTACTTTGGATGTTATTTTAAATCTGATAAAAAATTTGAATCTATAACCGTCAATCACATATTCTGTGAAGAGAATTCATTGGGAGATGAGTTGGCCAATAAAGTAGCTTGTGGAGTATTTGTGAAGATCATTCAAGATGAGGAGGTGGCTCAATCACTCATTCCACAAGTTCAACTTGAGATGTCCTTACAATACTCTTCCATCAATAGTTATGGGTGCAGTTGGTTCAGGTCAAATCTTGTCACATGGTCAGTTGGGACAGTGATCTTCATCATCATAACAATAGTACTTTTGGGCATTTGCTGGATTTGGATCCATTGCATAGCTGGTTAGTTCTTTTCCTCCTTTTGGGAGTTTTTGAGAAAGTCTTCAATGACTTCCTCTTCCTACTGTGAAGGTGGAGGTGATGGGATGGATGCCTCATGTCAGAAGCGATTACAAACCATAGATATAGAGTGAACACAGATATTTATGTTGGTTTATTAGCCAACATCTTGGTGGCAGGGGCCCATAAGAATCTGGCAGAGTAGATATGCAGGCTCCTCTTTGTGATTAATTATCTACTAGGCCTCCATGGTGCCATTGCGAATGTAGATTCAGACTTAATTACTTTCTTTCCACGGGAGCTAGCAATTATCATGTCAGCTAGTTCAACTTTCCCTAGTTTTGGATCTAGCATAAGAGAGAATTTTTATGGTGGCCCTCCTAGGAGGCTTTTCATTTTACAAGATTGAGAATGGGAGACTCAACCCATAAGACTAACTATGATGAGGAAAGGAATCAAATTCCTCACTCGATTCCTTGATATCGAAGGACTGGATGAGCCTTATGGAGATGGCTTGGATGAGGATCTGGACTAGGTTTTCCAGTACACGTATGATGAGAAATTGGATGGGCTAGGTAGTAAGGATTCGTCAGATGTAGAGGAAGAAGAAGCTGATGGAGTTAAGGATGAAGATGTCAAGGTTGAGGAGTTGGTTGATGATGAAGATGAAGATGATGAGGGAGAGGTTGGGGCTGATGAGGAAGCTCAGGGTGATTCAGAAGAGGGTGATGTGGACCAAGAGAACTCTATTGGGTCACATTCTGATGAGCATGCTAAGGAAGGGTCTTCTGCTTTGAGTAATAGCTCAGAGAATGACTCTACTTCTGCATCAGATTAGTATCAGCTACCAAGCTTTGAATAGCTTGTTTTTTGGTTAATTCTATTTAGTTTTTGCAGTCTCGCTAAGTTTCTTTCTGGTTTTCTTCTTTTAATCGGTGTTTCTTAGCAATATCACTCAATTTTTGGACATGCTCACTCTTAATGTTGCAGGTTTTTTCCTGCTTGCATTTACTAAACTATGTATATATTTTCTTTAAATTAATACACTCCATCAGCTATGACCCCTTATCGATAAAAAAAAACAATAACAAATTCTTATGACATGAAGAACTCCCTACTAATTTCAATTAGACATTTGATAATATAATAAAAAGAGCTAGTACAGGAGTTTAGAGGAATCAATGAAAGCTAGTCCAAGAAAAAGATGCAAAACTAGTTTTAGTTACTAAAATAACACAACTACCCTTCTTTATTAGTGTAGAGAATCTCCAAATCACTCTAAAAAGGAGTGTCAATTTTAAAGATAAACATGCAGATGAGGTTGGCTTTACTAGATTCTTTATCAAAATATTGTTAGTATTGCAGTAGTTTTTAATGTCAAGCCTCTAAAATTTTCAGAATCATGACTTTTTAAATAGATATTTTATTACTGAGAATGTAAATAGCTATTGCAAACATGAACATAATACACTCTAGGATTTTATCACAAAGCATGTTATAAGGACAAAAACCACTATATTGTATATTCAAATGTCTTCATGGAATTAATTACTCCTAAAATCATAGAAAAGGAGCAGGACAAAAATGGTATTAGTGTCAACAATGGAAAAGGAATAGTCTGCCATTCCATGTTAGTAATAATACATGAAAGCAACCGATAGCCTTGAGGGAAAAGTATTAACATCCTTCAAGAAGAAGCACAAGCTTCAGTACTATAAAAGCAAAAAGTATTAACTCTTCCAAGTTTTCTTTTCCAACACCTTCTTCAACCTGCCATCTAGCCCCACCTTGCCAAGAAGTATTTTGTGTAGCTGACCTGTTTAAGGGAATTCTTCATTCCCTCCCCCTTTTTAAGTGTTTTCACCTGCACAGCAACGCCTTCATATTTTTTTCAATGAATGTACAACTGTTGTATTTAGCGGCACTCTATTCTCTCAAATTCTTTGGCTTAAAAAATAGTGGGAACACAAGCTGTTAGATCCAATCACTTCTAACTCCACAACCATTTACTATATTGAGTGGATAGTTTATGCAATATTCATATTTTGTTGCTAATATTGACTAATTTTTGCAGAGGCCACTGACTCCCATGGACACAAACACGAAGCAAGCTAAAATCAACTACTGCAAAATGCATTTTCAAGAAAAAATGTACAACAACCACTTCAACATTTCTCTAGAAAATAGTAATCAATGTGACCAATGGAACATTCAATTCTACTGAGGTCTTTTCTTATTTTTACCAAATAGTCAAAATAATTATTTGAATGTATTTGTTTTAATTAATTTTTTTTTAAAACCATTTCTTATAGCTCTCTCTACTTCTTTCTTACCAATCCCCTCTTATTCAGTCACTTTCTCCAAAAAAACACACTTGTAATTCATCTAATGGGATCGCCAGGGCAGCCCAGCCAAGGCTAATGAAATATTGTACTCTTATAAATGCATTTAACTTTTATCACAAGAAGTGAAGTACAAGAGTGTTGATCTTTGTTCATGTTGAAGCATATAAGAACATCTTTTGTTCAGGAAATTTTACATTTGGGGTCCATTTTAGCTACAAACAATCTTGTAGACTACAAACATTGCAGTTATAGATTTTGTTATTTTTTCCTTAAAATCTGCAATGATGTTTAAGGTGTAGCTTTAGCTTCATTATTTTTGCAGCTTTTTTGTAATATTTCTGTGCTGAAAAGAAACATTTAATTCAAATAAGCCATCAACAGAATAGTCTATTTTTTAAACCATGACATCATTGTCCTTTTATTATTAATTTCCTCGGAAAGAAATGGTGCCATAAGAACAAGTCAAATGCTACAACAGTTTGAATGGAAGCCAAGCAATAATTTTGTGCTTATAAGCATGACAGGCATTTTTTTACTTCAAAATATTAAATATAGTCAACTTGAAAAATAAACTCAACAAGCAATTCTGGTGTAGCAATAAGCATTCATAATTTCCTATTCGGCAGGAAAGGAAACAGAGACTTCAAGATATCATCAACTCCCTTGAAATATTTCTTTCTCCACCTTTCTGATACTGAAATCATTAAAATTACAACAATCAGAAAACCTGCTCCATATGACCATCCTACTCGAATTTGATACCAGGGAATCTGCTCGCTCTTCTCTTTGTCTATTTTTTCACCATCACTTACAGGAGGAGGATGTACGAATTCTGGCCAAGGGCAATTTTTTGGAAGTGGGCATCCCTGCAGATTTGTATTTCCAGAATATGATGTGTTTTTAAATGTGATCATCTGTCCTCCTTGTGGGATATTTCCTGACAGATTGTTGTTGGACAAATTCAAATATGCCAAATAACTGAGAGATTGAAGCTCTAAAGGAATATTTCCTGAAAGCTTGTTTGAAGAAAGATCCAACGACTCAAGTTGACTCATATCCCTCAAACTATGCGGAATAGTTCCACTAAGATTGTTCATGGATAGATTCAAAAATCTCAACCCCTTTAACTTTCCAAAATCAAGAGGAACATCTCCATCCAATTGATTGTTGGAGAGATCTATAACAGTGAATGTGGAAATTATATATGGATAGTATAGTTCTGTACCTTTGGAGGTCATATTCAATCCACTAATGGAAGAGTTCACAATAGCACCACGGAAATTATACAGTTCGCTCTGCAACATATATCCATCCTCTCTTGCTACAGCCATTGCTTGTAAAAGCATAATGTTGTTTGGAATAGAGCCTGATAAGTTGTTGGACGAAAGGTCCAAGATCTGGAGCTGCTTTAGGTCGCCAATTTCTGAAGGAATTTTGCCACTAAATTGATTGTTCTTCATCACCAGTACCTGAAGAGTTGAAATATTACTAATTGACTTTGGAAGATGTCCTGTGAATTTGTTGTGCCCAATATCAAGTAATTGTAAAGCTGTATCATTGGTAAATGATAGAAGGAAGGTTCCGCTGAGCTGATTATTTTTCATCACCAAGGATGTGATTTGAGATGAGATGATTAGCCCTTGGGGCATCCTTCCCTCAAGATTATTACCTCCTAAATTTATGTCTAGAACTGGTGATCCTTCTTGGATTAAACACCAAGGAATCATTCCATCCAACTTGTTGTTTTCAAGGTGTAACCGTAACATTGGTTTAGATGAATTGCACAAGCTTGGAGGAATGTTGCCAGTAAACAAATTGTCATTGAACATCATAATAACAGTAGGCGCATACGGAGGTTGTATAAAGACATCATATCGTGGCCACACGGAGGGTATGTATCCGCTAAATGCATTGCTAGATACATCCAAGACTGGGATCTTAAAATTCAGAGAATTTTGAAAAAGAGACCCATGCAAATGATTCTTTGAGAGATTTAAATTTGATAAAGAAGCAGCGATAGGATATAACCAAGAGGGGATTTCTCCAGTGAGACCATTGTTAGCTAATGTCAAGGAATCCAACGAGAACTGAGTTGAAATCCATGGTGGAATTCGACCCTCCATCAGACATGACACAAGTTCTAAGCTAGAGAGCTGGAAGTTGGGAATCCAGGATGTACTAATATTTAGTGTGCAATTGGATAGGGAGAGAAACCATAAATTGGTAAGGTTATGGAAAAACGTCTCTGAAATTGTGAACTCGTGGTTTAGTGAGAGACGGAGAGAATAAATAGAGGATGGGAAGGCCCAAGAAGTGGTACTCTCATTAAATCTATTTCCATTGGCGTAGAGTTGAGTAAGGGAGGACAGCCCTGCAAATGACAAGGGAAGCGTCCCACTCAATTGGTTGAAGGAAACATTCAAGAAACCTAGGAAAGGGAGACCGCCCCTTGTAAATGGAATTTGGCCACTTAATCGATTCTCTGAAAGGTCGAGATATTCCAAAGAAGAAATATTGTTCAAACAAAATGGCAAACTTCCATTTAGTTGATTCCCTTGAAGACTAAGATAAGTGAGATTTGTGAGCATACAAATGCTAAGGGGTATGGCCCCATTTAATCCACTATCATCTAATTCTAGACGCTGAAGATAATGGATATCTCCTAAACAGGAAGGAAGAGTACCTGTTGTACCAGTGCTTTGTATGGATATATATGTAAGAAACGGAAGTTTGCACAGGCTATCTGATATGACTCCTCCGTCTGCTTGGATTATCTCCACTACATGGTTCTTGTTCTGATCACAATATATGCCAGCCCACTTGCAGCAATCTGTTTCGTTAGTCCATGGAGTACTATAGTTATTGGTGACTGGTAAAGTGAAGTTTAAGGAAAGAAGAGCTTCGTATTCCTGCCGAGGACATTGGCATCGACAAACAAATAGGTTAGAAAAGAAGATGATTAAAAACAGTACAGCAGTAGTAGTAAACTTGAGCGTATCCCTAGCCATTGCAGGGATGACAGTCATGTTGCAGAGGAGAGCAAAGAAATCAGATAAATGGTATGATGATAAGGTGGAGCATATTACACGTAGACAGCTACCCAAAAGATGGTCAATGTTCAACTCGGAAAATAACTCCGCGTTAAGGTGTTATTTCAGAGAAAGCAGGGCTGTATTCATCATCAACGACATTATTTATTCAATCAGTGAATTTGTAAAGCGTGTGGAAAACTAAAAAGCAGGCCTTACCTAGGGGACACTAGGTTTATTTTTTTCTTAATTGTCATTTATAACATACGGTTTACTTGGGTGGACAGCCACGCGTAAGCCTGTGAAATGAAATGACATTCTCAAAGAAGGCCGGGTGTCTTCATCATCAACGACAATAGGTATATTAAATCGTGACTTAGGCGTAAATGGGCACCTACCAAACTGCAATGACATAACGTGGAGCCAGGAAGGTGCATTAGTTCCTTTTTGTGACGTGGGGCAATAAAATGGCTTTGACACAACATAGAGTAAATTTTACGCAAGGGATGCTTTGCAAGAATAATCAAAGCATACATCAGATTTGCGAAACGTCAGATCATTAAAAAGATATATTTCGTTAACTGAAAACAAAGGAAAATTATATACATGTACAAGGGGTTTCTTTCTTTACTCCTCTTTCTTTAACTAAGCTTAGTCATGCAAATACTACTCAAGCATGGTCTCCTTTGCTCATGTTCAAAGTTTTTTTTTATTTTATTAATATAATTGAATAAAGCTAAGGTTTTCTTTTAATTGAATAATGTTAAGGAATAAATTATATAAGAAAGGCAATCAAATTATTGCTAAAGTATACTAGTTTTCAAAGTTATATTTAATACATCAAAATTTCCAAAGAGAAATCTCTCCTAGGGAAGTGTAGTTCTTTGAGTTCATTTTTTACATGTTCATTTTTTATTAAGATAGCTTTTTTAAAGTAATGTTATTTGTATTAAATTTAATTTTTTTCTTTTTTATTTTAAAAGTGGTTATTATTTTTTAGGCTGAAGGTGTTTCATATTTGAAAGAGTCGACCCAATATTTCCATCGCACGGTAGGTAATGTTGTAAAGAACAGGCAAGATGATTGCAACAATTTGAAGCATTCATTTCTTTGAGGAAAATTTACACAACATTTATTTGTATCCGCTACATTTCTCATCATTAAGGTGGTTGTCTTCAAATGACCAAAGTACACATATATTACTTGGGACGTCCCGTGTCCTGAAACGTTATTTCTAACTTCAAAGCAGAAAATGCTCTCATGTGGTGCAAATACAACATAGGCCACCACTAGTTGAATTCAAATGTATCTCCGAACATCTTTAACTTGCTTGCACCCGGACGGTAGGATCAACATCAACTTGTTTTGTGATCGATTTCACTGGCATGGCTTCATAGTCACGATTCCTAAATACTCATTGTCTGTGCACATGTGAATGTTGTTTATAGTTGTCGTGTCTTTTTTTGTTTTAATTTGTTCTCTAATCACATTTTGTAGGCGTACTCTTTCAAATCTGCTTCAGAAACTTTTAAGAAAATGCATTTGGCATGTGTAAAGCTATGACAAGTTTTGATCCATCAAAGCTTAATAAAAGGGGTTTTCTTGTCAGATTTTCTAAATGAAAATGCTCTAGTATGTGCATGCACCCAAAAATGGTCGCCTAGACTTTGGGCCCCATTTATTTGATTTATCAATCCTGAATCAATTTTATCAATAATCAACATTTTCAACATTATCAATTTCTTGATCAAGTCTTAATTTTGATCATATATTGAATTTTTATCCTATGGGCTAACCATTTTATCTTAAGTTTTTATTTAATTAAAATAAATATTTCCTCCCTTTTTATTAAATAAAAAGCCCCACCTTTTCCTCTTATCCTAAGTTGCACAAATAAAGCATTATTCTTATTTATAAAAAGAAAAAAAGTATTTTTTGTCTCATATGGACACAAAAGTCAACTCCTATTTTCCTATTGGAGGATACTTGTGCACATGGATTGCTCCTCTTTCAAGCTCCACCGTTGATGAAGTCTTTTTGCCTCTTAATCTCCATGGTCCATTTCACCTCATTTCTTATAAAAGGAGAGCTCTCTCCTTCATTTGCATATCCATCCCTTTCATGCTAATCTTATGCTGTAGGTTTTCTAAGTTATTTGGAGCTCTCTTTGAAGACACTTCTGCATCCAAGCTTTGAAGATCTTTGTTGCATTTCATCTAGTTCATATTTGCTTTCTTAGTTGCATAATCATGGCATATTAGCTTAGTTTCCTTTTATGCAATAGATTAGCTTCACATAGCTTAATTAGAGGAATTGTAATCCATTGCTATTTCTTTTCATAGTTGCATTGTACTTTCATTTTGATAGATTAATTTTGCATATTCATATTAGTTTGCATTGCATTGCATATCTTGATTCCATTTGGGGATATTGGCATTGTTTCCCTTGTCTTCATTGTGAATCTCTCATTGTGTGGTTGACTAGCAAGGTCATATGCTTCATAGCTCTAGCTGAGAGCAAATTCATAATCTTGCAACTCCATGCATAGAGAGCTATGTATCAATTTTTGAGGCCTCATTCTTGAGTGTTCTTGATTGTAAGGATCCATAGAAGTGCACTACTTTTGTGTGTATATTTTTGGCACCCACCGTGGGGAAAAGTAGCTTAACTTTGTCCTTTATTTTTTGCATTTTCGCAAAAAATTTCATCAATTTTTGGCTTTATTTTCGGTCTCTATTTTTTCTATCTCAGAGTATCGCGTGACATTTTTCCAGTGTCATGCGACAGTTCTTTGTATAGAGGTGTGACACTTTACCAGTTAAAAGTGTCACCTCGTGTGACAAGAAGTGTCACCCTATTTGCTGTGTTCTGTCGCCTACAAGTTTTGAAGTCTGTCGCCCCGGGAAGAATTATCGCACCAGTATACAGAGAAGTGGCGCACGACAGTTCTGGTGACTGTACTGTCACGTGTACCTGACAGTGAGTTTTTTTTTAGACCCTTTTAGCCGAGTTTAGATTGATTTGTTTGTTAGCTTGATTTGCTATAGCTTAATAGATTGAATTTCCAGATTTCAGTTGGTTTACTTGCTTTCATATGCACATCTCTTTTGGGTTAATAAAAGAACATAGATTTGCTTTTGGTAGTTTGTGAATGGTCTTTGGTTTCCAATATCAAACATCTCATTTGAGTGATTGAGGGCATGGATTCATTCCTTGTTTGCATAGGGGGTTAAATGTTCCACTTTTTGGACTCACCCTATGTTTGCTTGAAAAGTTAAATATTCCATTGATTCCCTTTTTCATTTGTGGGTAGTATTGATAAGAAACTTTAGATTACTTTTGATTGAGCTTGTTAGCTAAATTGGGTGTTGGACTCACTTATTTCTAATCGCCCCTCATTATTTTCCCTTTGGGTGCAATGTCAGCATTCATACATGGGGGAGGGGTCTACTTGAAAAGAGCGTTAAATGTTTCACAAAGTTTCCCCCCTTTTGTGCTTTCTTGATCTCATTAGTTTTCTAAGGTGTGGACTCACTTTGAGCTTGTGTGAGGAGTTAAGTGTTCCACTTTTGGACTCACTTTGAGTTTGTGTGAGAAGTTAAGTGTTCCACTTTTGGACTCACTTTGAGTTCATGTGAGGAGTTAAATGTTCCACTTTTGGACTCACTTCACATTCACTTGAAAAGTTAAATGTTCCACTTTTGGACTCACCTCACATTCACTTGAAGAGATAAATATTCCACTTTTGGACTTGCTTCACATTCACTTGAAGAGTTAAATGTTTCACTTTTGGACTCGCTTCACATTTACTTGAAGAGTTAAGTTTTCCACCTTTAGTGCTTTAAATACTTTTGATAGTGGATTGCTTGGAGCTAATTGGATTTTAGGATTGTTCTAACCATTGTGGAGCTAACAAGTTGTGCTTGTAGGTGCTCTCATTGCTTAATATTTTCCAAAATCACATGTCAAAGAGGGCTATTAATGGTTTTTGCAGGGCTTCCCTAAGCATAAAAATTAAATCAAGTGCTTGTTTAATTGATTTTTTTATTGAGTGCGGCATATACTAGTTGTTTCATTTCATAGGCACTTAATACCTTGTTGTAAGAATTTTTAGGTGGTAGGAGAGTATGCTCTTCACCCTTGTGGTGAAACAGAAATCTTCACCCATCTTGGGATTTTGAAAGCAAGGGAGTAATTGAATCTTTGCTTGGTGTGTTTGGGAGAAATTCTTGAGATAGGGGAGTATGCTCTTCACCCTTGTGGTGAATCAAAAACCTTGAACCTCAAGAGTTAATCCACTTTTTGTTTAGTTGTAAGAATCCTTTAGCGAGCCTTCTCTTGAGCAATTAAGAGGAATGACCTAAGTGGGGACAAGCCTTTTGCTAGCTATTCTGACTCACTATAATCTCAAGGCTATCGAGGACACAAAACCTTGGTAGACATAACACTTGTCTTCACTTGATGTGAGTAGCTAATGGAATTGCGACCATAGGGAAAGCATTGAGCAAGAATGCTTAAGGTACTCTTGAGGCCGTGAGGTCCTAGTCCTTTATGAGGAGCAAGAGGGGTGTTATGAATGGAAGCCCTTACTAAGAACCATAGGTTAGAAGCCACCTTTATTTAGCTGCTTATCTTCTTAGTGCAAGGATTGATCCAAGTGGACTAACCTGGATCACCCCAAGATACTCACCATATGTATCCCTTTGGTTGTGTTGTTTAACACTTCCACGACAAAGCTAATATCTCTTGTGGGCAACCACTTGGTGTGAGGCAAGGGGACAACAAGTTATGGGCTAAGTTGGTAAGTATTGAACCTTGTCTTGTAGGTAGATATTGCTTCAAGTGTTTTCGAATGTGCTAAACCATTGTAAACATTCTCAACATACAACAATCAGTAGCATTCATAGGGTGCTTTTTCAATTTTTGATATCACAAGTGTTTGTCTTGGCAAGTTTTCTTTTTCCCTTTTTTCAAGTGCTTGAAGACACGTTTGATCCCATACTATTTGCAAACCTGTCAATTCACTGTTGTCATTGTGATTACATTCAAAAAATCAACCCTCAAACTAAAAATTTTGAACAGACTGTCTCAAAAACTAAGATTTTAAACTTCACTGGTCAAAGAGTCGCACGACACTAAAGGTCTGTCACGCTTTGTTTTGAGAATTATCGTGCACCAGTTCGCCCCTACAAGTTTGTCGCCCCGTTTGATGAAAAGTGGCATGTTGATAGCTTGGAAAGTGTCACCTGACTTAAGGAGAAGTGTCGCCTAAATACAAACTGTCGCATATCTTGCCTGGAAAGTGTCACCTGGGCAGTTTCTGCTGTGTTTTTTAGTTTCAGTCAATTTCAGTTGCTGCTAGTTAGATTAAGTCTTGGAGTAGGTTTCTTGCTCTATTATTGAAGGCCTGTTTTGGCTCTAAATCTCTAGTTTTTTCCCTATAGGAATAACATCAATTGATTTACAAGGTCACTTGGGAAATAATTGTCAAGTTAGAAGGTTATTCTTGGTAAAAAAGTTTATCTATAAAATTGTTAGCTACATTCTTGGAAAATTTCAGTACTCTTATTGTCCAAGTCATTTTCATTTAATCTCAATTTCAGTTATATTTTGGCCTAGCCCAACCTCCTGATTCAAAAGTGCAAGGGTAGTCACCCTTTGATTTGAAGTACCTCTTTGACAGTGTTGGTAAAACCCCTTTTTTCTATGTTTTCATTTCATTTTGGACAATAGAGAACTTTGATTATTCTATTTTGGTGTTGACTTTTTGGGAGGTCATCTTATCATTAAGAATCTCTTTCTTTCATGTCAGTTACAACAAGGTACCAAGTCCATCAAGGGAAGCAACCCCCTGTTGTCTTTAGCCAGTTACCACCAGTTAAGACTCGTCAACAGCACAAGGGAAAAGAACCCCTTTTCGATCAATCTCCTAAAAGTGAATCTAAGGTTTGTTTTAATCTAAAAGGTAATCCTAGTGAAGTGAGCACCTCTTTAGCACCACTTTCATCAAGTATGGACATGATTTACACTTTCACTCGAAAACAAAGAGAAGCCATGAATCAAACTCTTGAGGATATTTTCCAATAGCACAGAAGTACCAGAGTGTATGGTGGTTCTCCTCATGCTAGTCCACTCGGGTCACCCCCCAACAACACAAGGTATCTTGATGCTCACCAACGAGCTGAGAGACATTATAAGAAAACTCACTCAGATTCAAGGTCACAACATGAGGACCAGAACAATGAATCTAGTGACCATCACATCAATGCAGCCAACGCAATAAGACATTCAAGACAATCTTCTCCACTTAAAGATACCTCTCGATATGCAAATACTAGATTGAAAAGCATTGAAAGGGAGAAGCAAGCCTATTTAGATTAACAAGCTGCCAAAAAAGAGAAATTTAGACAACTAGAAGAAGAGGAACGTGTATTATTGGACATAAGAAAAAGAGTCACCCAAGAAGAAGAAGATAGGTTCTATGCACAACAAATCCAAAATCAATTTAATGGGAGGGGTACCAATAGTGGGACCAACTCACCCCCATCTACCCCTTCACCAAGTCCTAGGAGAAGGTCAAGGACGCCCTCAAGATCCCCAAGTCCTAGAGGTAGAAGGACTTCAAGATATGATCACCATAGGAGACAGTCACCTCCTACACTTTCAAAGTAACCCTCCTAACAAGCACATCATGGCTCACAACATGGATGAAGTTATGCCAACTTCAATCATATAGATTTTATGACTATGCAACAAGAACCATCCTTTCAAGCATATGTATAAAGGTATGTGGAACAAAACAAGGATCAGTTCCTAGAAAGTCTCATCAACAAAGGTGCTAAGGTCCCATATAATTTTGATGTGGACCGAAAGGTAAAGAAGCAAGATCCATCAACTAATGAGGTGATCAAACAACTTCAAAAGGATATAGAAAGGATGAGGGCTCCCAAGAGCACATTTAATTTGGATTCCATATGTCCCAACCCAATTGACAAGGGTATGGTGTTGGTTGAGTTTCCTAAGAAAATTGAGTTTCCAACCTATGACAAATATGATGGCGTTGGTGACCCTCATGACCATGTTAGACAGTTCTATATAATGAGCTTTTATTTTCATCATGAAGATTCCGATTTGATGAGATTATTCCCAAGGAGTCTCAAGGGTCAAGCCATGAAGTGGTTTACTAACCTTACTCCTCCAGTTAAGACATTTAGAGAGCTTGTGGAAAGATTTGTTCAACATTTTTCTTACAACTTATCAAGGTCGGTGACCATGCTTGATTTGTGCAGATTCAAGCAAAATCGAGGGGAATCCTTTGTTACCTTTCTATAAAGATGGAGATGGTTATGCTCAAAGTATCCTAGGACAATTCCTGAGGAAGAAAGAATAGACATCATTGTGAGCAATTTAGTACCAGAGCTAAGGTATGAGGTCAGGAAGATCCCATTTAATTCTTTTGATACCATGGTGGAAGTGGCATGTCGCATAGAGGATGTCCTAAAAGAAAAAGGGATTTTGGCTAAACCAACTAATAACAACAAAGGCCAAAACAACAACACTAATGGTAATAAGGACAAAAAGAACCCTTATTGGAACAAGAATAAGCAAGTGGTCAATGATGGAGTTGTTGACTCATCTCAACCTAAGAATGAAGGAGTTCTTAATCTCTCCAATGCAGTCCAAGCCATGAAGTTGCAAACATCTTCAGCACAACAAGAGAATAAACCCAAGTATCAAGAGAGACCTAAAATAGAAAAGAGGCAATTTACTAAACTTGGGGACTCCTATGCAGACATTTTCAAGATGTTAATTGCTCATAATTTGGCGCACCCCCAAGATCCTACAAAGCACCGCATACCAGATCCTAAGCCTCATTGGTGGGATGAGAAGGCTTTTTGTGTCTTTCACAGTGGAATTGGACATGATATAAAAAATTGTTTTAAACTTAAGCATCTTGTCCAAGATCTTATTGAAAGTGGACGATTACAAGTTGATGGTTTAACCACTAATGTGGATCACAAAGATTTTAAAGAACCCTTGCCCAAATATGAGAAAGGAGAGAATTCTAGCAATAAGAATGCTAAGGCTGCTATTAACTACACCTACACAAATGCGAAGAATGTTATTAACATGCTCGAAGTTGTTGATGATAATGTCGACATGATGAGAGGGAAAGACCCTTATGGATATGATGTAGATTCGACTCCTATACTTGATGAAGGTCCCGTTGTGGTCTTAAGAGGTCCTCACTCATGAAGGATGTCTCAACCCCTCAATGTTGTCACTAGGAGCCAGTCTCAAGCTCCCATTGTTATTAAAGGTCCTAGCTCTAGTAAATCTAAGCAGCCCGTGTCAAAAGGTGCTCTCTCTAAATCTTCCATTGGTCCTGATTTGAACTATAACCTTATTGATCAATTACAATGCACACCAGCGTAGATATCTATCTTTGAGCTTTTGGAATTGTCCCCTAAGCATAAGTGTGTCCTTGAGGATGCCTTGTGAGCGGCTAATGTCCCTAATGATATAGATGTAGATCAATTCCAGAATATGGTCAACCACTTGGCTAGCCCTCACTACCTTACATTCTCAGAAGAAGATGATAAGTCATTAAGCCAAGTGATGCTACCTAACACTTGATGATGATAATTAGATGTCTATAAGCATTGTGACCTTGCAAGTCAACCACTTTCATAGTAGCTTGCATTTCTAGGTTCATGTTAGTTTAGTTTTGCATTTTTTTGCATATGAAAAGATCTCTCCTTTTCATCTTACGTGGACTTGTCGGTTGATTGCGCTCCCCTTTCGCTTCTTCCTGATCATGTCTTTCACTTCTTGTCTTTCATATCACATCCTTTTCTATGACACTTTTTTCCCCTTTTATAGCATTTTGACTTTTTGACCAAATTTCAAAACACCTCAGAATTGCGTGAAAATTGCACTCCTGGCTAATTTCGACGTTCTAGATCCATTTTTAGACTCGAAATCAAAATCTGAGGTCATCCTGATAGTCAAAATTTCATTTCAAAATCTTCCCCTTATTCTAAGCAGTTGATTGACTTTTTGAGGTATAATTTGATTTTCGGTGGAATTTCTTCCTTCCATGTCTCTCAAATTTTCTAGTCTTTCATTCACTCTATTTCTAGTCTCCTGTTTCTATTCTTCTACATCCTCACTGGGGCATGTTTTTTTTCCTAATGGTTATCCTATTATCCTTTACCTTTAATTGTGATTTTATTTTGATTTGATCAATCTTTATCAATTCCCTATCTCTCCTCTACCTGATTTCAATTTCAATTCCAAGGGGGTAGTATCTATTGGATTTTAATCCTCGATTCCTTGATTCTATTGATTCAGACATCTTTTGTGAGCTTTTGCTCAAATTTTAGAATCTTATCTCTTACTTTGAATGTGATCCCGAATCGACCTCATGTTCAAAGGCCTTTGTCTATATTTGTCTGGGTGTGATCCCGAATCGACCTCACATCTGAGTTGTTTTGTGATCCCAGATCGATCTCACATTTCAACTAAATTCTTTGACTACATGTGTTCCCAAATCGATCACACATTAGTCAAAGAAGGGAAAATGTATGCACCCAAAAATGGTCGGCTAAACTTTGCGCCCTATTTATTTGATTTATCAATCCTGAATCAGTTTTATCAATAATCAATATTTTCAACATTATCTTGATCAAGTCTTAATTTTGATCATATATTAAATTTTTATCCTATGGGCTAACCATTTTATCCTAAGTTTTTATTTAATTAAAAGGAATATTTCCTCCCCTTTTATTAAATAAAAAGCCCCACCTTTTCCTCTTATCGTAAGTTACACAAATAAAACATTATTCTTATTTATAAAAAGAGAAAAAATACTTTTTGTCTCATATGGACACAAAAGTCAACTCCTATTTTCCTATTGGAGGATACTTATGCACATGGATTGCTCCTTTTTCAAGCTCCACCGTTGATTAAGTCTTTTTGTCTTTTAATCTCCATGGTCCATTTCACCTCATTTCTTATAAAAGGAGAGCTCTCTCCTTCATTTGTATATCCATCCCTTTCATGCTAATGTTATGCTGCAGGTTTTCTAGGTTATTTGGAGCTCTCTTTGAAGACACTTTTGCATCCTAGCTTTGAAGATCTTTGTTGCATTTCATCTAGTTCATATTTTCTTTCTTAGTTGCATAATCATGGAATATTAGCTTAGTTTCCTTTTATGCAATAGATTAGCTTCACATAGCTTAATTAGGGGAATTGTAATCCATTGTTATTTCCTTTCATAGTTGCATTGTACTTTCATTTTGATAAATTAATCTTGCATATTCATATTAGTTTGCATTGCATTGCATATCTTGATTCCATTTGGGGATATTGACATTGTTGCCCTTGTCTTCATTGTGAATCTCTCATTGTGTGGTTGACTAGCAAGGTCATATGCTTTGTAGTTCTAGCTGAGAGAAAATTCATAATCTTGCAACTCCATGCATAGAGAGCTATGGATCAATTTTTGAGGCCTCATTCTTAAGTGTTCTTGATTGTAAGGATCCATAGAAGTGCACTACTTTTGTGTGTACAGTATGTATGCTTGAAAAATGTGGATGCATAAGAACAATATGTGAACTGTTTGATATAATGCCTCAAATAGATGTCATTTCATGGAACACAATGAGTGCAGGATATGTACAAAATGGAAGCATGGACTAGGCACGTGAACAATTAAAAAAAGCCTCAAAGAACTATCTCTGAGGTTTTAATGGAATGCCTTGATTGTAGATTACTAACAAAATCAACTTGTTAAAAAGGCTTTAGGAGCTTACAAGGAAATGTAATTTCCACATATAAGACTCTCCAACCTTTGCCAACATCCTCCTAGCATGTGTCATCAAGGGAGCTTTGGAAAAGCATATTGACATCCATCAAAGCATAAGGTATAGAGCAATTCAGTCAGTTCTTGTACTTGCAACTACTCTAGTAGACATGTTTCCAAAATGTGGAAGCATGGACAAGGGGTGGGAACTATTTTGTGACCATATTTCTTATTTGTTTATAAGAAAGTCTACATCCATATTTCATCTTTCATTTATGCAAATAATTTTTATTTTTTATTTTGCTATTATTTATTTTTCTCTTTTAAAAAAAATATAAAATTGCGTGGTTGCATTTTTACAAGTGTGCCAACATTCTTATATAAAAAATGGTCTTCATTAGGAACTTAGTTGTTTTCAATAGGATCTTATAAAATCAGTTACAACTAAAAAAATGACTAACATTACAATTAACAATACCCTTTTACACATTTTCTCTTTTTATTTTTCACTTTCTTTTTTTGTTTAGTCTTGCGTAATTTGTTACGCATCTTCTGGCTTTTGTCTCTTTTTCTTTGGCATTTTGACTTTGGTTCTTAGATTTCTTGTGTGGTCTTTTCTGTCTTTTTGGAGTGGTCTTTGTGCCTCTTTTATACTTTTCTTTTCTTCATTGGTTAGTGTGGGGGTCTTCCCCTTCCTTCATATTTCTCTTGTGAGAGGCTGAGTCTACATATTTACTTTTCATCCTTGCACTTTCTCACAGAGTGTGATCTGAAATGTTGATGCTAAAAGCACATACACAATCGAATCCAAAAATTTACTTTGTATTAACATTACAATCATATAGATATGAAAAAAGCTATTTAACTCTTGGTATTTTGTCATCTTTTTATTTTCCAACTTTCAATTACCTTTAGGATATGTCAATTAGTATTGTCTATATAGATTTTTATACAATTTTATTGTTCTAAAATACAAAATTATACTGAACAAAAGTCCAAATCTTAACATAGCAAACTTTTCCAGAGCAATTAATTTATTTAATGTTGGTAACTATTGAAAATGTAGTGTGATTATACATCATAATAAAGTAGGTACTTAAAACATTTGCAAATGCACACATAGACTTTTCATAAGGTTTCACATCTTAATAGTTATAAGTACAATTTTGAAACTAAACATTATTATTAAACTTTTACATTATTTAACAATATTTAAAGAACTATATCTTCATTTTAGCAAAAAGTTTGCTGCTCTACAACCTTGTTTATTTAATAAATTAAAATAAAATAACTATAATTATTATATTTTTTTTATATATATTTAAGAATGTAATATTAGTAATATAATTATATTTTTTATTTTTATTCAATATATCAAATAAAAAAACTATAATTACTACATTTTATTATATATTTTTATAATTTAATATTAATATTATAATTATTAATGTATTTATTTAATTATTTTGATTATTAATAATATAAACCTATAATATATTTTACTGATATCTATAAATAAAATAAGAGAATATTATATATAAATAGATAATATAAATACTTATAATAAAGTATATTAATATTATATTTTTAATTATTATTATTAAAACTAAATTCTATTGTAGTGGTCATTGTTTCAATATTATTTTACCACGTCTTTAAGAAAGCATCTAACAAAAATATTTGACCGTTCAAATACATGCTGATGCAATCTTCTTAAAGTAATTTCTTTCTAAATAATAGAAACATGTTTTTCCTAGATCGTTGTTGATTGGTTAAAATATTTTTAAATAGTTTTTTAATAAAAAAGTTAAAAAACTCTAGGAAAATCAAAATGGAGCAATTAGAAATAAAGGAAAAAAATGAAAATTAGATTAAAAAATCAAATCCGTGCAAACCATAGAATAAAAGTTTGATATTTATATTCGGATTTCGAGAGCCAGTTAATTGCAATATGGTAAAGCCAAAATAGTAATCTCTGGTATATAGGCAGGGACTAACAAGAGAAAACAATAGGTCTCAATCAGCCAACTTACCTAAGGTTAAAATTCCGTGGTTCGAACCCCAGAAATAAATTTTCAGGATGGCTTTCTCATTCTCTTCCTTGCCTTGTACGACAGTTTGAAGAACGACACTAACTTTTATCACGGGAGAGAACGGTGGGAGCACCGAAATCACGGGTCGAGTTAATCCTTCACAGTTTTTGTGATGACTTGCGAAATTCATGACTTTTTAAGACTGCTAGCTGTATTTCTTGACGCTTTCATTTGAAGTGATGATTTCAAGGTCAAGGTCAAGTACTTGGCTTCTGGAGTCAAATCTCCCAACGAAATTGCATGATGACTTCGTAAAGTCAGGATTTATTTGATTCAAATGGCCCTCAATTTCGACGAGGGACAACAAAGGCATGGTAAGTTTAATGGTATGTTTCTAAGAAAGACTCTAAGAATAACCTAAAGATATGACGACTCGTGGGGTTAGTCCGATCTAGACTAGAGAGTAATATTTTTCTTTGAATAATTCAACTGAAAAATAGCGGCAATCCGCAACACGGTGTAAGTAGGCTTGGAATTTGATGGTTGTATTTGCGATTTTCTCACTTTTGAATCGTATGTGACAAGCTGGAAATTTATTGGACTGTATGGATTGATAGACTACATTTTTGGAAAATGGTAAATATGATAGTATTTTGTTCAATAATATAAAAATATATGTTATTTATAATATATGTTTCTATTTTAATTATTATTCATATCAATTTATTTTTTTAAAACAATAAAATATATGAATTTTAGAAACTTGCTTTATGATTTACAATATTAGTATTCAATAAATATACATATTTTCTTATTTTTCTATTATTTATTATATATTTATATAAATTTGGAATCCTTTTAAAATAAAGCATATGAAGTTACATATTTGATATTTTTTTATATATTCCTAATTTATATAATTATTTTCTAATTTTGTATTACTTATATCACAAATAAAACATATGAATTTAGAAATTTGTGCATATTTTTTTATATTATTTATTATATATTTATATAAAGTTTTTATATGATTATTGTATATTATTATTGATTTCGAATCTTTTTCTAAATAAAACATAAAGAAACGTGTGTAAATTTAAAATTTTCACAAATATTACTAATTTATACTTATTTTCTAATTTTATATTTCATATTAATAGACAATTGCATCTTAATTTAATTGTAGTTCTAGTCTTTTTCTTACTTATAGTGAATAATAAACTAAAAATATTTAATAATAAAATAAAATATTTAAATTTAAAATAATTTATTTGTAAATTAAAAAAATTTGACAATTCATATTTTTCTTAAAAAGTAAAATTAAAGACATTAAATTGACCAAACCATAAAAATAAAATAAAATCATATGATAGATAGGGGTTACCTTCAAATTCCAAGCCTCGGTGTATGTGCATCCATACATGTTGAATGTGCCTTTGCCATCTTCAATGTGTCGTGTATGTACATTTCTTTAGTCACAAACAACTTTTCTCACGCGATAACGTAATACGAGTTCAAAATTGGTCGTGTTTTGCAAGGCTTCCCTCCACTTTCTACTCATTTATGTTATTTAGTATGCTCTGCTCTCATAACACAATATACCAATTTTCTTTTGAATCATCTTGTTAGTAAATAGATTTGTCCTCTCTTGCTTCCTATGAAAATGACTCTTAATGCCCAAATTATGAACAATATCTGAATACAATAGTTGAAAAGCCGCTCTGTGATTGCTGGCTTTTCTCTAAATTGATAGGTACAGCTCCCTAAGTTGGATATGCAATGAATTATATTTTTGATCCTAAAACAAACACAAGGTATGCTCTTAACCCGAGATTAGAAGAGGTTAAACCGAATTAAGCCTAAACAAAACTTAATCCAGGCAAGGAAAACTCTCTAATCTATAAACCAAGCTGTAGAACTCACACATCCTATGAATTCATACACTCATCACTTAACTAATCTACAACAACTATTAACAAGATTGAAACAATTAACACCTTACTACAAAGAGAGAAATGAAATAATGATCAACTCCTAATTAGTTCTTCTCCGAATATCCCATAGCACATCCTACTGGGTTTATTCACATCCTCAAAACAAAGGAATGAAACATCCTTTCCTTCCTACCGTAACTTAGATTAAGAGTGATGAAGGGTGCTCCCCTTAATACCAAAAGCACATAACAGAAACAGAGAAACAACAACAACAATATGCAAGAACAAAAAATTGGCTTCTTATTATCTCTACAAATGTGGAATTACAAACGTTAAGAATTACAATATGCAAAGCCACCTGGGCATTCCCTTACAATGTTTTGTAGGATAAAGCTTCAAATCAATACCCACAACTACTACCCAGAACTCCCTAGACAACACTACGGGTCTTCTTTATATAGGCATTTTCCACTGCTCGAGAAGGTTCCAGAAATTTAGCCCTAAGGGCCGACCGACCAAACTTAGAATTATTTTATTTTTCAATTTATTACATCAAAGTTAGCTCAAAATAACTTTTGAAATCCGAACATAAATTTTGAAGGAAAATTATTTTCCACCATTTCAGGTGGCCCGACATTCGGAGACCATAAGTCATCACTAGTTGACCCGATTGACTATTATAACCCCATTTCAGAAACACTACGAAGTGCTCTACAGGCTCACCTTACGCAAGCGCCCACCACCCAAATTTTTAACCTCATCTGGGGGCTCTAAAGCCTTCAAAACTGAGTTCAAAGTTTTTGTACCCTATTGCCAATACTGAAAATCTTCAATATCTTCAAAACTAGACCTGATCTAGCCATGAAACTTTGCTGGTAGGCTGATGTGACTGAGATGAACCTCCACATGTAAAATCAGAACATTCCGAGATCGTAAGACCAACTTACTAAAAATAGAAATTTTCCATAAATAGCAGCTCTACACAAGATAGCCCTTATTGAATAATAAAATAGAAATATTTTTAGGTGATGAAAGATTTCTCTTACACCCAGGATGCTCCTACATCAGACACCCAGGGTAATTTGAGAAGTGACCCTATCACGACTCAGGTGTGCAGAGGAAAACCAAGATGGTTAACCTCCTCCTTTGTCAACCATGATGAATCTTCAACAGGTCATCCTTTCCACTTGACCAGATATTCTTTATATGAACTGTACCTTATGCTTCTGACAACACGACTGTCCAAGATGTCTTCAATCTCTTTGGTATCTGAACTACTTGCTGGAATACTCCACTGTGCTACTATGATCTCATCTTCAACACTTCCTTCATGATACTCTGTCAAATTTGAAATGCTAAACACTGGTGAAATATTCAGCTCACTAGGCAATTCTACCTCATATGCATTTCCTGAATCATGCTTCTTCAGTATCTTACATGGTCCAAACTTCTTCATTTTCAGCTTGTTATATGTACCAACTAGAAACCGCTCCTTCCGCAAATGAACCATGACTTCATCCCCAACCTGAAATTCCTTATGCCTCCTTTTCTCATCTTCCTTAGCCTTATATTGCGTGTTCATCTTGGTAATGTACTTCCTCACCTCCCCATGGATGTTCTTCAAATGTTCCGCAAAATCTTCAGCTTCAGCACTACTTATTTCTCTTTTATCTATCTTTTTTAATTCTGATGCATTTCTGGGACTACTCTCATATACAATCTGGAATGGTGATTTACCAGTGCTTCTGTTGACAGAATTATTGTATGCAAATTCTTCCTGTGGTAAAATCAAATCCCATCCTGTTGGCTTATCTCCAACCAAACATCTCAGCAAATTTCTCAAACTCCTATTCACCACCTCTGTCTATCCATTAGTCTGTGGATGATGTGATGAACTAAACTTCAAATCTATCTTCAACTTCTTCCATAATGTACACCAGAAATATCCAATGAACATAGTGTCTCTATTTGAAACTATGGTCTTTGGCAAACCATGTAGTCTCACTACTTCTCTAAAAAATAATTCAGCTATATGAATAGCATCATTAGTCTTCTTGCAGGGAATGAAATGTGCCATCTTCAAAAATCTATCAACTACTACAAAAATTGAATCATATCCCCGCTGTGTCCTTGGTAAACCAAGAACAAAGTCCATACTGATATCCTCCCAAGGCTTCTCTGGTACAGGTAATGGCTGATACAACCTTGTATTCTGCTTCACTCTTTTCATCATCTGACATACTTTGCAACTCTGTACAAACTTCTTGACATCTTGCTGCAACTATGGCCAATAATAATTTTCACTAACCAAAGCAAGGGTTTTATCTCAACCAAAATGTCCAGCCAATCCTCCGCTATGCTTCCCCTTGATGAGAGTCTCCCTCATAGAAATTCGTGGAATGTACAACTGACTCCCTCTAAATAGCATATCATCCTGGATAATAAAATGTAGCCATTTCATCCTATCTAGAGTAACAGGTTCTTTAGAAGCTTTCCAAGCTTCACCAAAATCAGGATCCTCTAGATACAAATTCTTGAGTTCCTTGAACCCAACCACCTCAATCTGCATCTCTATCAGCAATAGTTGCCTTCTCCTAAGCACATCTGCAACCCTATTAGACTTTCCACTTCTGTGTTTCAAAATAAATGTATAACTCTGAAAAAACTCAACCTATTTCAAATGCCTTTGATTCAACTTTCCTTGACTATTCAACTATTGCAAAGCTTGATGATTAGTATACAAAACAAATTCCTTAGGAAGAAGATAGTATCTCAACTTCTTCAATGCCTGAACTATAGCATTAAATTTCTGATCATAAATAGAATATTTTCTCTTGGGATCATTTACCTTCTTACTAAAATAAGCAACAAGTTTACCTTCTTGTCTCATAACAGCTCCTATTGCAGTACCACTAGCATCACAGTCTACTTGAAACACCTTATTAAAATTTGAAAGTGCTAGAACAGGTTGTTCTATAACTTTTTTTTTCAACAATTGAAAACTCTTTTCTGCCCCATTAATCCACTTAAACTCTTTTCTATCCCCTATCATTGTTTCAGTCAAGGGACCACAAATACTGCTAAATTTTTTGATAAAATTTCTATAAAATATAGCTAGACCATGAAAAGATCTTACCTCGGTAGCACTCTTTGGAGTAGGGCATTCAAAGATAGTCTGTACCTTCTCTGAGTCCATTTTTAAACCTTCAACTGAAACTAAAAATCTCAAATACACTAACTCTTTCTTCACAAAACTGCACTTCTTCAAATTAATCAACAATTTCTCATCTTTCAGCTTCTCAAACACCATATGACTATGCATCATATGCTCTTCCAATGTCTTACTAAAGATTAAAATATCATTTAGGTACACAATGACAAACTTACCCAAAAATTCTTTTAGAACCTCATTTATGAGCTGCATGAAAGTGCTCGGTGCATTGGTTAGCCTAAAAGGCATGACTAACCACTCATATAGTCCTTCCTTTGTCTTGAAGGTAGTCTTCCATTCATCTCCTTCTGTGATCCGAATCTAGTGATATCCACTCTTCAGATCTATCTTTGAGAAATACACAGCTCCACTCAAACAATCCATAATATCATCCATTCATGACAATGGAAACCTATACTTGATTGTGATCTTGTTTATTGCTCTGGAATCTGTACACATCCTCCATTCTCCATTCTTCTTTGATGCTAATACCATTGGTACAACACATGTACTTGTTTGTTCAACTCTTTACTTTCTACTGGTCTCATTCTATGTGCTACCTTGTTTGGCAAACTAGCTCTTGAAATCAAATCCATCTGATGACTAATCTTTCTTACCAGTGGTAATCCATCTGGTACATTATCAGATATAATATCCTGAAACTTATTCAACAAATCTGCAACCTCTATAGGTACATCCTCTACTTCTTCTTTACGAGCTTTTGGAATTAAAGAAAAACACACATGCTCATGCCTCATACCATTTAGGAATTTTCTTCCATCAACAAATATTATTCTTGCATTACCACATACCTTTTCTTCGATCTCCTTTAATGGCTTTAGCTTATGTCGCACTCCATCCTTTGTCAGGGAATAAGTATTCACACGACCATAATGTACAACACATCTGTCAAACTACCACAGTCCACCCAACAACATATGACATGCATCCATAGATATGATATCACATAGTACCTCATCTTGGTACCCACTGATCTTGAACTTTACCAAGCACTGTTCACTGACCATGACCTTGTGGTCATCCTGCACCCAGGCAATCCGATATGGATGTGGGTGTTTCTATCTCACGAGCTTCAACTTTGTTACCATCTCTTTTGACACCAAATTGTCAGTGCTTCCACTATTGATAATCACATCATAGCATTTACCCTCACACTTGCATCTAGTGTGAAATAGGCTCCTCCTTTGTTCAGGTTCATTCTCACCATTCAACAAGACTCTTCTGTTAATTAATGTTTCTCCTCTTTCAACATCTTCTAAATTTGATGATTTGGCATCTTCATCTACATGTGCAACTCTAGCCTGGCCTTCATTCCTCTTATCTGTCCTTCCTTGGCATTGAGGACATTCAAATGCCCTATGACCTTCTTCCCCATAGTGAAAACATGTTCCACAGAAGCCTCCTCTTCCTGAACCTTGTCCTCTTCCTCTTCCTCTCTGATCTCTATTATTCTAATTTTGAAAATGATTGGAATTGTTTCCTCTCTAATTTTGACTGCTACTGGCCTCATCCTTCTTTTTTGAATCTTCATTTCGGCCTCCATATGACCGTCCACCAAATCATCCACCACGACCCCTTCCATTTTGTCTGATCTCAAACTTCTTGTTCACCTTTTCCACTACTTTTAGGGCAAACTGGTATGCCTA
Source organism: Chamaecyparis obtusa (assembly GCA_027943335.1). NCBI lineage: Eukaryota > Viridiplantae > Streptophyta > Pinopsida > Cupressales > Cupressaceae > Chamaecyparis > Chamaecyparis obtusa. Next base: position 318,690 of record BSBK01003563.1, on the reverse strand, counting down.
CTCAATACTGTTCATTCGAACTAGATTCAGCTCCTCGTGAATGCTCGACCTTAACCCATTAAGTTAATGGGTAACTTTGTCCTTATTAGCTTTTGCGTGGCCTATTCTAATGAGGATTCGATAGAACTCCTCTGTATACTCCTAAATAGATCTTCCTACCTACTTCAAACTTTGCTTCTTCAGTAGGTCAAGCTCATAATCAACATGAATGAACTGCCACTTCAATTTATCCACCATTCGATCCCATCTTATTATTTTATCTTTCCCTCTTCTTTTTCACTCCAATTGAATCTCTTGCCACCAGGTCTTCGCACGACCTTTCTGTCTGGCCTTCACAAATTTGACACTATCAGGATCCTCAATATCTTCATACTCAAAATATTTTTCACATTCATTGATCTAGTTGATCAATTTTTCTAGGTTAAGTTTTTCTGAAAATGTAGGAACCTTAATCTTAGGTCTTTTTTCGATCTTGGAAATGGATCGAAAAAATCTTTCTTCCTCATGGTTCACAACTTTGACTTCTCCTTCTTAATCTTCTTTTTCAGCTTCATCCTCACTTTCATCTCTGACATTAAGATTCATTCCTCTACCAATCTCCTTTTGCAATGCTCGCACTTGTCTCTGGAGCGCTCTAACCTCAGGTGTTAGAACACCAGCTCTTCCACCACGTTCCCTTCATGGAGGCATTTTCAAGATGCGTGTTGAAACCCTAACCATGGTCTTGGTGCAAACTATCTCACAGTCAACAATCTATTTACACACTCAAGAACTCTTGCTTTGATACCACTTGATGAAGGGTGCTCCCCTTAATACCACAAGCACATAACAGAAATAGAGAAACAACAACAACAATATGCAAGAACAGAAATTGACTTCTTATTATCTCTACAAATGTGGAATTACAAACTTTTAGAATTACAATATGCAAAGCCACATGGGCATTCCCTTACAATGTTCTGTAGGACAAAGCCTTGAATCAATACCCAGAACTACTACCCAAAACTCCCTAGACAACACTACAGGCCTTCTCTATATAGGTATTTTCCACCGCCTGAGAAGGTTTCAGAAATTTAGCCCTACGGGCCAACCAAACTTATAATTATTTTATTTTTCAATTTATTACATCAAAGTCAGCTCAAAATAACTTTTGAAACCCGAACAAAAATTTTGAAGGAAAATTATTTTCCACCATTTTAGGTGGCCTGACTTTCGGAGACCAAAAGTCATCACTAGTTGACCTGATTGACTATTATAACCCCATTTCGGAAACACCACGAAGTGCTCTATAGGCTTAACTTGCACAAGCGCCCATCACCCAAATTTTTGACCTCATCCGGGGCCTCTAAAGCCTTCAAAACTCAGTTCAAAGTTTTTATGTACCCTGCTGCCAATACTGAAAATCTTCAATATCTTCAAAACTAGAACTAATCTAGCCATGAAACTTTGCTAGCAGGCTGATGTGACTGAGATGAACCTCCACATGTAAAATCAAAATATTTCAAGATCGTCAGACCAACTTACAAAAAATGGTAATTTTCTATAAATAGCAGCTCTACACAAGATAGACCTTATTGAATACAAAAATAGAAATATTTTTGGGTGATGGAGGATTGCTCTTACACCCAGGATGCTCCTGCATCAGACACCTAGGGTAATTTGAGAAGTGACCTTGTCATGACTCAGGTGTGCAAAGGAAAACCAAGATGGTTAACCCCCTCCTTTGTCAACCATGATGAATCTTCAATAGGTCATCCTTTCCACTTGACCAGATATTCTTTATATGTCCTGTTCCTTGTACTTCTGCCAACATGACTATCTAGTATGTCTTCAATCTCCTTGATATCTGAACTACTTGCTGGAATACTCCACTGTGCTGTTGTGATCTCATCTTCAACACTTCTTTCATGATACTCTGTCAAATCTGAAATGTTAAACACTGGTGAAATATTCAACTCACTAGGCAATTCTACCTCATATGCATTTTTTGAATCATGCTTCTTTAGTATTTTACATGGTCCAAACTTCATTTTCAGCTTGTTATATGTACCAACTGAAAATCACTCCTTCCGCAAATGAACCATGACTTCATCCCCAACTTGAAATTCCTTATGCCTCTTTTTCACATCTACCTTAGCCTTATACTATGGGTTCATCTTGGTAATGTGCTTCCTCACCTCCCCATGGATGTTCTTCAAATGTTCCGCAAAATCCTCAGCTTCAGCACTACTTATTTCTCTTTTATCTATCTTTCTCAATTCTAATGTATTTCTGGGACTACTCCCATATACATTGTAGAATGGTGATTTACCAGTGCTCCTATTGATAGAATTATTGTATGCAAATTCTGCCTGTGGTAAAATCAAATCCCATCCTATTGGCTTATCTCCAACCAAACATCTCAGCAAATTTTCCAAACTCCTATTCACCACCTCTGTTTGTCCATCAGTCTGTGGATGATGTGATGAATTGAACTTCAAATCTATCTTCAACTTCTTCTACAATGTACGCCAGAAATATCCAATGAACTTAGTGTCTCTATCTAAAACTATGATCTTTGGAAAACCATGTAGTCTCACTACTTTTCTAAAAAACAATTCTACTATATGAACAACATCATTAGTCTTCTTGTAGGGAATGAAATGTGCCATCTTTGAAAATCTGTCAACTACTACAAAAATTGAATCATGTCCCCACTGTGTCCTTGGTAAACCAAGAACAAAGTCCATATGAATATCCTCCCAAGGCTTCTATGGTACAGGTAATGGCTGATACAACCTTATATTTTGCTTCACTCCTTTCGCAATTTGACATACTCTACAACTCTATACAAACTTTTTGACATCTTGCTGCAACTGTGGCCAATAATAATTTTCACTAACCAACACAAGGGTTTTATCTCGACCAAAATGTCTAGCCAATCCTCCGCTATGCTTCCCTTTGATGAGATTCTCCCTCATAGAACTTCTTGAAATGCACAACTGACTCCCTCTGAATAGCATATCATCCTAGATAATAAAATCCAACCATTTCATCCTGTCTAAAGTAATAGGTTCTTTAGAAGCTTTCCAAGCTTCACCAAAATTAAGATCCTCTGGATACAAATTCTTGAGTTCATTGAACCCAACCACCTCAATCTGCATCTTTGTCAACAATAGTTGCCTTCTGCTAAGCGCATCTACAACCCTATTAGACTTTCCACTTCTATTTTTCAAAACAAATGTATGACTCTACAAAAATTCAACCCATTTCAAATGCCTTTGATTTGACTTTACTTGACTATACAAATATTGCAAAGCTTGATGATCAGTATACAAAACAAACTCCTTAGGAAGAAGATAGTGTCTCCACTTCTTCAATGCCTGAAGTATATCATAAAATTTTTGATCATAAACAAAATATTTTCTCTTGGCATCATTTAACTTCTCACTGAAATAAGCAACAGGTTTACCTTCTTGGCTCATAACAGCTCCTATTGCAATACAACTAACATCACAGTCTGCTTGAAACACCTTATTAAAATTCAGTAGTGTTAAAATAGGTTGTTCTGTAACTTTTTGTTTCAACAATTGAAAACTCATTTCTACCGCATTAGTCCACTTAAACTCTTTTCTATCCCCTCTCATTATTTCAGTCAAGGGACCACAAATACTGCTAAAATTTTTGATAAACTTTCTGTAAAAACTGGCTAGACAATGAAAAGATCTTACCTCGGTAGCACTCCTTGAAGTAGGCCATTCAAGGATAGCCTATACCTTCTCTAGGTCCATTTTTAGACCTTCTATTGAAACTACAAATCCTAAATACACTAACTCTTTCTTCACAGAACTGCACTTCTTCAAATTAATCAACAATTTCTCATCTCTCAGCTTCTCAAACACCATACGAATATGCATCATATGCTCTTCCAATGTCTTACTAAAGATTAAAATATCATCTAGGTACACAATGACAAACTTACCCAAAAATTCTTTTACAACCTTGTTCATGAGCTGCATGAAAGTGCTCGATATATCGGTTAGCCGAAAAGGCATGACTAACCACTCATACAGTCCTTCCTTTGTCTTGAAGGTAGTCTTCCATTCATCTCCTTCTCTGATCTGAATCTGGTGATATCCACTCTTCAGATCTATCTTTGAGAAATACACAACTTCACTCAAACAATCCATAATATCATCCATTCATGGCAATGGAAACCTATACTTGATTGTGATCTTGTTTATTGCTCTGGAATCTATACACATCCTCCATTGTCCATTTTTTTTTGATGCTAATACTACTGGTATAGCATAGGGACTCAAACTCTCTCGAATAAACCCCTTCTACAATAACTCATGTACTTATCTGTTCAACTCTTCACTTTCTGCTGGTGTCATTCTGTGTGCTGCCTTGTTTGACAAATTGGCTTCTGAAATCAAATCCATCTGATGACTGATCTTCCTTACCGGTGGTAATCCATTAGGTACATTATCAGATACAATATCTTGAAACTCATTCAACAAATCTACAACCTCTACAGGTACATCCTCTACTTCTTTACCAGCTTTTGAAATTAAAGCAAAACACACATGCTCATGTTGTTAGTCCATTTTCCTGTCATTTTAAAATCTTATAGAAATGGCCTATTTTCTTGCAATTTTTGTTGAAGTTCCCTTAGCCTTGTGTTCTTCAATGTTTCACCTTGCTACAGTCTAAATTCCACGTGCTAAATTGCAAAATCTAAAAAGTTATTCAAATTCTAAGGTCGGCAGGAAAATAATTTTAAAATCTACCACAGTGTCAAAAACCCACAGTGTTTTTGAAAATCTATGATGTTTTCAGTATGTTTGAAAACCTCCATTGTTTTGGACCTTGTGCCTTCCCGCTTTGGTGGGCTTATCTTTTGGCGTCAAAAATTCTGTGTGTTTTCAACCTTGGTCTTAACTACGCAGGTGCGATGGAGGGTGGGGCCCAGTCCTTGCTCGGTTGTGTCACTGATTCTCTAGATTTTTTAGTGGTTACATCTCTTATTTGGTGACCTGGCAACTGTGTTGTCCCGTAATCTTTGGTTTTGGTAGTTAGGTGCCTAACCTTCGGTGACTTGGTGACTATTAGTCGCGTGATCTCCAAGTGTTTGGCGGTTATCAGCTAACATTTAGCGACCTAGCAGGTGGTCTATTTCTCTTTAGTCATGCAATCTCTTCATTCCTAGTGGTTAGCGGCTGACATCTCATGACTTGGATAACGGTTAGTCACGTAGTTGTTGATTGCTTGGCAGTTAGTTGGTGGGTCTGCTGTTAGAAGTGGTCATGTGGCGGCCTTTGGTTGGCTGTCACATGATCACATAACCCATTTTTTGGCTATGCGATCATGTGACCGGTCGACATGTGTCCCTAGGGCCCGGTGAGAGGTGGTATTGTGACATTCACGGTGGTGATGTGCTGAGTTCCGATTGGTTGCCGATATGCCTGGTGGCAAGGGGTTTGCGGTGGGACCCGTGTTTGCAGTGCTCAAGCATTGTTGACATTCGACGGTGAATGCTAACGGTTAGTCATATGTTCGCATAGCCTTTGTCAAGGCTATGCGATCATGCGACTGATGTTTTACATTAAGACTTTGTGGTGGCGGTTGCGGCAAGGTTAAAGTCTGTGGGTTGTCGCATGTTCACGTAGCTCATTTTTGGAATATGCAATCATGCGACAACTATTTGGCATCACCGTTGTGGAGTTAACCTAAGGTGTTTGAATAGTTAAAAACAAGCCCATGAATTACATGGTGACCGTTGCAGTTTGAATTTGAATTTCTGGTGTTTCCAGTGATAGAGCATACCATTTTTATGGATTTCAATGCAGAAGTGAACCTGTTTGGTGAGAAGTGATTTGTTTGCCATTGCAGTGTGGTCCAGGGTGTGATGATCATTTGCAAGGATCTGTACCTTGTAAGGAATGAACAAGGAATGGCTCGAGGTGTGTTTACAGGTGGCTGATTTAACTGGTTTCATGATAGTTCTTGGTTTTCTATCCTGATCTCAATGATGCTCGTAATTGCTGATCTATTTGAGATTTTCTCTCTCTAGACTGCTTGGTTTCCTACCCCTGCAATAAAGTCTTGATTGGTTCTGATTGGTTGGGTAGTTGAAATCCTAACCCTGGTTACCTATAGCTTTTTGCATCCTACTGGTTTAGGATTCCAAGGTAACCAGTGGTATAAATTGTAGGTTATTCAATTTTGTAAGGGTTCCTTATTCTACAAATTTTTGAGGAGAATTGGTTCCATGCTGAAGGATCATTTTCCTATAGATTTCTCCTTCTTCTCTGCATATAGAGTGTTCCTCTTTCTCTTACTGGTTCAGAGAATACAATGCCTATTGTAATAGACTTGTTTTATGTATGAGAATTTAATATACTCTTACTGTTACCAAGCTATCTCCATTTGAATTCTAAGTCCATTAGTCATACATGAAGGGTGTTTGATTTTTCTGTTTGCATTGCCTAAGTGTTTGCAAGTGGAGTTGTCTTCATAGAGATAACTGGTTTAGGGTTAGTGTTCATGTATGTATGAGCTGAAATATCAAGGATAGGTCATGCTTGTCTTCCAATGGATGTTGGTTAATGTATTGTATATTCATAGGTCTCTTCTAAGAGGAGGGTTAAAATATTTTGAGTGGATAATAACATACTTGAATGCACAGGTGGGTGTTAAGTTGAGGTTTGGTCATGGTGTGTGATTGATGTAAGGCATCAACACATTGAGCATATTGTTTCTTTATTTAATAGTTGTCTCTTGCAGTAGGGTATTTGACTCTGTAGCCCATTGGATAAGGCACTAGTTTATGAGAGACTTAGGGTATCTCAGGGGTCTCTTCTATCTATTTAAGATCATTTCCATTCAGTCCCACCCTTTCCCTTTCATGTTGTTAGTGTAGGTCTCTAGCTTTTAGTCTCATTCCATGCAAGTAGGGCTATTGCATGAGACTTTCTATCATTGGGGTACAGGATACCTATAGAGGGTTGACTGCTATTCCACATTAATCTATCTGCAAGCCTTTGGTTTGTCATGAGGTGTCTTGAATGTGCGGATAAGGCAATACCCACCTGAGTGAATGTGGAGCTCAAAGAAGAAGGAAGATTTCTCTCTATCCTCATCAATTGGTTTGTTTTTCTTGTTAAGTTTGAGTGCCTAACCTGTGTTTCAAGCCTAACCATTTGATTCAAGTTTGGTCCTACAAGGAAAAGAGCCAATAAAATGGTGACTCTACTGGGGAGAACAATAATGAAGAAGTATATCTTTTAAGATCTCTGGTTGGGCTTATGTTGTTACAGTTAAAATCTTTATTGACCAGATTGATTTGCCCATCCAAGTCACCAACAAGATGGCGACTATGTTGGGGAAGAAGTAAAAGACAGCAAGCTCCCTTGCTTGGCTGGATTATCCCAGAATCTTGGTTGAAAGAATAGAGTCAGATGAACAAATAAAGCATTTGTTGATATTTTCTCACCTAGTTGTGAGTGGTGACTCTGATTTGTTTATGTTTGATCAGTGCATTTTCCTGATAGACAGTGCATGTTATCCTGGTGAGTTTTGTGTTGGTTGGAAGAAGAAACTTTGAAACATTTTCCTCTCAAGGAGGTGGCGACTCTACATTGCAAAGTTATTTGATGGAGCTGCAAGGTGAGCTCTAGATCTACCCTGCTTCCAGCCAAAGGTCTTCTGCTGCAAAATTCTAGGTATTCTCTTATTGAAAATGTTTCCCTATCAAGTGTGTAACACTGCTATAAAGGGATGAGTGTTTGTGGGTATTTCCTCATGGAGGAATATAGGCCCTTTTATTTTAATGACATTGAAGGTGCCCCTAATGAGTTCTCTATCAAGGATGGGAAATGCTTGCCAAGATTCATGGCTGATGGATCTGTTTCTACAAGCCAGCATGTTGATGTTGTCATAGGTATTTTTGGACATATAGATGTTGAACATGAAGATGTTTCCATGAGGTTATTTGTGCACACATTTTCTGATGGTGCAAGGAAGTGGTTCTTGTCCTTGCCTTCATGTTCAATCCCTTCTTGGGATGTGTTGAGAGCTAAGTTTGTTGAGCATTTTGATAAGGTTGCTGCTCTCAAGAAGGAATTAGCGAGATTGAAAATGGTGAACTGACAGTTAGTAGAGGACATAAGATTGCTAAGACTAGTGACTCCTGATGATGTTCATGAGGAGGCTAGTGTTTCTGATGTTGATTCTCACTATGCAGAGAGTGTTGACTATGAACTTGATTCTGAGATCAGTGCATATGAGGATGTTGAAGATGAATCTGAGGATGACAATATTTCCTTTTTCTCTGTAGATTTTTCTTCTTGTCAACATGAGAGGGCAATTTTCTTATTCTAGTTTGATGATGTTTTGTGTGAAGAGAAGAATATTGGATATGATGCAGATGATGATTCCTACATAAATTGTTTCACACAAGATGATCTAAGGCCAGAAATGTGTATCCTTGTTCCTCACAAGGATGATATTTGCAGCATTAGGAGTGAGGCTAAGGAAAATGATATCAAGACCCAAAGTCCATTGAGCAGTAAAGAGATTTCAGCACTCTTGGCTGATGAATTTCAGAGGTATGCCCCTGGTCTAGACTTTAATTTGTAGCTCCCCTGTCATATACACTTTGACACTGATAATGAGGCCAGTGTTCAAAGTGACCATGAAGATCCATGTATATTAGGTCCCCCCTCTGGTAGTGACTCTATAGAAAGAGAAATAGGACATGACAGTGTGTTTTCCTATCATCAAGATTACAGTGATGAATAAATTTTTTGTTCAAGCCCTTTCCCTATTTCCGCTAAATATGACACTGAATGTGATAGTATTGAGGACTTAGTCTTCAATGGTTGGGATAGATTTTCTTTTGGTGAAAATGATGATGCAGTACTCCCTTGTAACCAAAGTTTTGATATGAACCTTCACTTAGTTCATGATGCAGTCAGTGAGGGCATCATAGAGGAACCAAGTTGCTTAGTGGCTGAAGCAATGTGTGAAGGTAAATTTGAGGATACAAGTTCTTTTCAACCAGGTAACTCTGATGTAATGCATGGTAATCAATATGCTATATTTTCTGATGCATTACTAGATCAAATTTTTTCTTTCAGTCAGCAGGAAGAAGTAGATGATGTTCCCTACTTCTTCAAATTTGAATATAAATATGGTGGTTGTGACTAGAAAGACATGGGCAGTTATCATTATAGTTTCATTTTTCAGCCCATGGTTATTCACAAACATTTGCAGTAGGATGATCATAAAATTTTTAGGTGGTGGGTCACCTATGCGGATGACAATCAGACCTTTGATTCAGGGGGGGTCATTGATTTCATTTTGGTGGTGTGGGTGTTAGGAATAAGGTGTCTCAACCTTGGATAATTCCTATTCTTATTATTTGTTTTGTAAATGTATTTTTTGCAAATAATGTAATTAAGTGTGAGTGTACATGTCTAGTTGGCATGTTGATGTGTCACTCCACTTGATGTGTCAGCATCTTGTATGTAAGGAGATCGTGACTGAAATGGTCATGATGGATTCCTATGATGCGTAAGAACTATTTAAGGAATGTGCTATGACAGGTGTTAGAGCATCTTATGATTTGGGCCTGTTTGGGTGCCCAAGAAGAAGTGGTTGGTGTGTGTAAGAGAATATGCCAAAAATAGGTTGGTATGATAGATTCTCTTACACTTCTCTTGTGACCATTATTTTTGGTGGATTCTATGACAAACTATCATAGTCTATTCTAGGGATGGATGCCTATTCTTGGGATTGCATGTAACAACTATGTACATGTGGCTTTGTGCATGGGTCTTGGTGGTTGTGCCTATTTTTGGGTCTAGAGGAGTCTATATATATGATGCTGCTCCTATAGGAGAGATATAACAAAAATTTAAGTCTTGTTGGCTTTGTCTCTCATTTCCTAAAAGAACTTGCATTGTAAGTGTATTGTAATCTTTGTGTTGAAGATAATACATTGTCCAAGTTTTAGAGTGCTGGGGTTTTTTACTGAAAGGTTTTCCCTAGGGTATATCATTGTGTCATTCTTTATTTTTCTGTATGCATTGTATGTGGTTGCAATATCTTTGTTAAAGTAGTTAACAAATCTGAAATTGTAAGGATTTATAAGAATTTGCACAATACTGTCCTATAGAGATTATCGTAGGAAGCTATTTTCGCACCTGAGTTTCCTTACAAGTGGTATCAGAGCTTGATCAACTTTTGATCCTAGTTGTTGAGTAGGGTTTTTTGAGCTAATCTCAAGCTGAGTGGGAGTTTTTTGCAGAGCATTCTGAATCTTATTTGCAGATTGAGATGGCAAGTTCATCATATGGAAGAATGGAGGTGGAAAAATTTAATGGCACTAATTTCAAGCTGTGGAAACTCAAGATGTAAGACATGTTGGAAGATCATGACCTATGGGAAGTGACTTCAAGTGCTACAAGACCAGCAACTATAGCTCAAGAAGATTGGGATATCAAAGACCGTAAAGCTAAGGGTCTCATAAGACTCTATTTAACTGATGCAGTCCTTCTGAATGTTCTAGATGATAAAACCACAAATAGTTTGTGGGAAAGACTTGTGGCCATGTATCAAGCCAAATCTCTGGTAAACAAGTTGGTCTTGAGGAAGAAGTTATACTCTCTATGAATGGAGGAAGGTGGATCCTTAACGGATCAATTAAATGCATTTAATCTACTGGTTGCATAATTGACATCAGTTAGCGTCAAGTTAGAGGAGGAGGATCGTTGCTACACACTTTTGTGTTCTTTACTGAATTCATGGGACCATCTTGTGATGGCTCTTAGAAGAACTTTAGTCACTTTCAAAATGGATGATGTGGTGTCTTCGCTGCTATCAGAGGAGATGCGGAGAAAGACTTCTATTTCAAAAAAAGAAGCCCTTGTTGTTTGTGGGAGATCCACTGAAAGAGGGAAGAAAAATGACAATAAGTCTGACAATAAGGGTAGATCCAAATCTCATGGGAAGTCAAAGATTTCCAATAAGTCCAAGGAAAAATGTTAGAACTGTGATAAATCTGGGCACTTCCGTAAAGATTGCAAAGAGCTGAAGAAGAAGAAGAAAGGTTCAGATTCAGCTTCAGAAAGATCTCAAGAAGATGGGGATGCATTCATCGCAGCTTTGGTAGCCCATGCATCTAATGATGTGTGGTTGGTTGACTCGGGTGCATCTTTTCGCATGACCTCTCATCAAAATTGGTTCTCAAAATATGAAGAGTTTGATGGTGGAAAGGTGTACTTGGGTGATGATTCTCACCTAAAGATAGTTGGACGCAGAAGGGTCACTATCAAATTTCCTGATGGATGAGTAAAGGGAATCAACAAAGTTATGCACATTCTAGGTTTGGCACGAAACCTATTATATGTAAGTATGCTAAATGATGTAGGTGTGCAAGTTGTTTTTTCAAAAGAAGGACGCAAGATGATGAGAGGATCGATAGTGCTTGCAAGGGGTACTAGGAGAGGTACCTTATTTCAGCTAGATGCATGTAATAGTTCTTCATCCTCACCATCTGAACAAGCAGTGAAGAAGTCTATGGCTATTGGTTCCGATGGTAGTGCAAACACTTTGGAAGGTAAGCTTCCTGCAGAAAAGACAATGTTGTGGCATATGAGATTTGGCGACATTGGTGAAAAGGGTCTCAGAACCCTAAAAAATAAAAATCTCATTGAGGGGTTAAATGATTGCAATCTTGAGTTTGACTTCTGTGAACACTGTGTCTATGGTAAACAAAATCATGTTCAGTTTTACTCTAGTTCTCACAAATCTTCTGATGTTTTGGATCTTATTCATTCTGATGTATTTGGTCCTGTAAAAGTTTCTTCAATCTCCAAGTCTGCATTTTTTGTATCTTTCATAGATGGTTATAGTAGAAGGACATAGATTTATTTCCTTAAAAGTAAGACACAAGTCTTTAGTCAGTTCAAGGAATTTAAAGCTCTTGTAGAGAATTAGACTAGTAAGAAGATTAAGTGTGTGAGAACTGACAATGGTGGTGAGTTTTTCTTAGTAGAGTTTGAACAGTTCTTTAAAGAACAAGGTATCGAGAGGCATAAGACAACTCCTTATACCCCACAGAAAAATGGAGTTGCAGAGAGAATGAATAGGACACTGATGGAGAAGGCTAGGAGTATGCTTAGTGGAGCTGGTTTAGAACAAAGGTTTTGGGCTGAAGCTGTGGCCACTGCTTGCTATTTGGTTAACAGATCTCCTACATTAGCCCTTATTGGTAAGACACCCATGGAGGTGTGGTCTAGTAAGAAGCCTTCAATTAGACATTTTCATAATTTTGGTTTTGAAGCTTATGCACATGTTCCAAAGGAGAAAAGATCTAAGTTGGAAAACAAAACTGTTAAATGTATTTTCTTCGGATATAGTGCTAGTGTGAAAGGATACAAGCTTTGGGATCCCGTGACTAGTAAGGTGTTGTATAGTAGAAATATTATTTTCAAAGAGCTAACATCTTCTCCTATTGTGCTACAACCAGATGAAAAAGAAAAGGAAAAAGATGTTGTTCAGTTGCCTCCTACCCTTGAGAAGATTGAATAGAGAGACCATGTTGGGTCTAATGATGAGGAGAGCTCTAGCAGCTCTGATAGTTCAGAAGAAGAGGAAGAACAACCTCAACCTCAGCTCTTGAGGAGATCCATGAGAGAAAGAAAGCAACCAAAAAGGTTTGGTTATTCTATATTAGATTCCAGTTGTGCCTTTGCTTTGATTACTAACACTGATGAGCCTAGATCTGTGAAAGAGGCTTTGGGCATGGAAGATGCAGGTTCCTGGATTGAGGCTATGAATGATGAGATGGTTTCACTGGAGAAAAACAAAACTTGGGACCTTGTACCTTTGCCTAAAAGGAGAAAATCTATTGGCTGTAAATGGGTGTTCAAGAAAAAATTTTGTGCAGATGGCAATGTTGAAAGGTATAAACTTAGATTGGTTGCAAAGGGGTATTCACAGGTAGAGGGAATAGATTATGGTGAAATATTCTCTCTTGTTGCAAAGTTGACATCCATTAGATTTCTATTATCTCTTGTTGCATCATATGATTTAGAGATAGAACAGATGGATGTGAAGACAACTTTCCTTCATGGTGATTTGGAAGAAGAGATTTATATGTCACAGCCTGAGCACTACATTGTTAAAGGTAAAGAATCCTTAGTTTGCAGATTAAAAAAATCTCTATATGGTTTGAAGCAATCTCCTAGGATGTGGTACCTTAAGTTTGATGCCTTTGTGTTGTCAATTGGATTTTTAAAATCAAAATCAGATCATTGTATTTATTTCAAAGTTGAAAATGATCGCCTTCTTATTGTTGCGTTATATGTTGATGATATGTTGCTATTTGGGAAGGGTAAGGGTATGATTTATGATTTTAAATCTTAGTTGTCAGCACAGTTTGAGATGAAAGATCTTGGGGTAGCTAGGTAAATCTTGGGTATGGAAATTAGTAGAGACGGGTCTAACAAAAAATTTTGGTTGAGTCAGAGTAAGTATGTGAAGTCTGTGTTGGACAGGTTCAGCATGGCAGATTGTAGACCACTATGTGTTCCTATTTCTGTGGGAACAAAGTTATCTGTAGATGATTGTCCAAAATCTCCTAGTGAGGTGGAGGACATGAGTAGAGTACCTTATGCTAGTGCAGTTGGTAGTCTTATGTATGCTATGGTCTGTACTAGACTAGACATTGCCCAAGCAATGGGAGTTTTGAGTCAATTTATGGCTAATCCTAGATAGGTACATTGGGATGTAGTTAAGTGAGTATTTAGATATTTGAGGGGTACATTAGATTACTCCATATGTTATCATGGTAACTCTTCTGGATCTCTGCATTCAATTTGTATTTGTGGGTTTGTGGATTCAGATTGGGAAGGTGATATTGACAGCAGGAGATCCACTAGTGCTTATGTGTTCACAATGTTTGGTGGTGCCATTAGTTGGATGAGTAAGCAACAACCTATGGTTGCTTTGTGCACTATAGAAGCTGAGTACATGGCTGCTACTCATGCTTGTAAAGAAGCCATTTGGCTTAGAAGATTGTGTTCTGATGTTGGTGTTGATGCAGAACAAATTACTATTTGGTGCGACAGTCATAGCGCTATTTGGCTTGCAAAGAACCCAACTTTCCATGCCAGAACGAAGCACATTGATGTGCAGTTTCACTTTGTGAGAGATATGGTGGAAGATGGAAAGGTAAATTTGGAGAAGGTAGATACAATGAAGAATGTTGTAGATGCATTAACAAAACCAGTGGGCACTGAGAAGTTCAGATGGTGTTCAGAGTCTATGGGCCTTTTGGCCTATAGCGGTTAAAGTTCCTATTATGTTCCTGTTGCTCTTACAAGGTGTTCAACAAGTAGGAGAATGTTAGGAATAAGGTGTCTCAATATTGGATAATTCCTATTCTTATTATTTGTTTTGTAAATGTATTTTTTGCAAATAATGTAATTAAGTGTGAGTGTATATGTCTAGTTGGCATGTTGATGTGTCACTCCACTTGATGTATCGGCATCTTGTGCGTAAGGAGATCATGACTGAAATGGTCATGACAGATTCCTATGATGCATAAGAACTATTTAATGAATGTGCTATGACAGGTGTAAGAGCATCTTATGACTTGGGCCTATCTGGGTGCCCAAGAAGAAGTGGTTGGTGTGTGTAAGAGAATATGCCAAAAATAGGTTGGTATGATAGATTCTCTTACACTTCTCTTGTGACCATTATTTTTGGCAGATTCTATGACAAGCTGTCATAGTCTATTCTAAGGATGGATGCCTATTCTTGGGATTGCATGTAACAACTGTGTACATGTGGCTTTGTGCATGGGTCTTGGTGGTTGTGCCTATTTTTGGGTCCAGAGGAGTCTATATATATGATGTTGCTCCTATGGGAGAGATATAACAGAAATTTAAGTCTTGTTGGCTTTGTCTCTCATTTCTGAAAAGAACTTGCATTGCAAGTGTATTGTAATCTTTGTGTTGAAGATAATACATTGTCCAGGTTTTGGAGTGCTGGGGTTTTTTATCGAAAGGTTTTCCCCAGGGTATATCATTGTGTCATTCTCTTTTTTTTTGTATGCATTGTATGTGGTTGCAATATCTTTGTTAAAGTAGTTAACGAATCTGAAATTGTAAAGATTTATAAGAATTTGCACAATACTCTCCTATAGAGATTAGCGTAGGAAGCTGTTTCCGCACTTGAGTTTCCTTACACTGGGGCCATCAAGTAAAGTTGTAAATTTTGTAAATTTTGTAAATTTTCCTTTCCCTTTCCTATTGTGTGCTTTTCCTGGCTTGTTCCCTATGTTTTTTGAGGTCTCTATTGGTTCTTCTCCTTGCAAGACCAATCTTGAATCAAATAGTTGGGCTTGAAACACAGGCTAGGCACTCAAGCTTGACAAGAAAAACAAACCAATTGATGAGGATAGAGAGAAATCCTTCTTCTTCTTTGAGCTCCACAGTCACTTAGGTGGGTATTGCCTTATCTGCACACTCAAGACACCTCATGACAAAACCAAAGGCCTACAAACAGATTAATGTGGAATAGCAATCAATCTCCTATATGTATCCTATACCCTAATGATAGAAAGTCTCATGCAATAGCCCTATTTGCATGGAATGAGATTGAAAGCTAGAAACCTATCCTAACAACATGAAAGGGAAATGATGGAACTGAAAGGAAATGATTTTAAAGATGAGTTTGAAGGGACCCCTGAGATACCCTAAGTCTCTGATAGACCGGTGCCTTGTCCAATGGGCCACAGAGTCAAATACCCTATTGCAAAAGAAAGCTACGAAACAAGAACACAATATGCTCAATGTGTTGATGCCTGACATCAATCACACACTATGACCAAACCTCAACTTAACACCCACCTGTGCATTCAAGCATGTTATTATCCATCAAAGGATTTTAACCCTCCCCTTAGAAGAGACCTATGAAAGGATAATACATTAACTAGCATCCACTGGAAGACAAGCATGACCTATCTTTGATATTTCAGCTCATACATACCTGAATACTAACCCTGAACCAGTTATCTTTGCGAAGACAAATCCACTTGCAAACACTTAGGCAATGCAAATAGAAAAATCAAACACCCTTGATGTATGATTAATGGACTCAGAATTCAAATGGAGATAGCTTGGTAACAGTAAGAATATATTCACTTCTCATACATAAGACACATTTGTTACAACATGCACTGTATTCTCTAAACCAACAAGAGAAAGAACACTCTATATGTAGAGAGAAGGAGAAATCCACAGGAAAAGGACCCTTCACTGGAACCAATTCTCCTCAAAAATTTGCAGAAGAAGGAACCCTTACAAAATCGAACCACCTGCAATTTATACCACTAGCTACCTTGGAATTCTCAGAGAGAATGCAACAAGCTACAAACAGCTAGGGTTAGGGTTTCAACTACCCAACAAACCAAAAGAATACATTAGAATTTATTATAGGGGTAGGAAACCAAGCAATCTTAGAGAAACAGATCGAAGAAGATCTCCAATTATGATAATTATCATAACAGAGCATAGAAGATCACAAATCTACTAAGAGAGCAAGTCAAAAAAATCACCTTGAAATCATGCCTCGAGCCAACAAAACTGTCCTCCTCCACATGGCACAAATCCTTGCAAACCCTCAAAGCACCCTGGACCACACTGGAATGGCGGAGAAGTTCAATTTCACCAACTCTGGCCCCCTTTGTCATCAATTTTAGTCCTTCTTGGTTGCTGGAAACATCTCTAAGATTCAAATTTGAAATCCAATGATTACTTCGCACTTCGTGGGTTTTATGTTCTTCAACTATTTTCCCCTAGTCGCGCAATCACGCAGTCATCAATTTCACCACCACAGGAATCTGAGCTTCAAATTATGCTTGGTCGCATGATCGCAAGGCACCAAACTAACCTTTGTGATCATGTGACCGCGGTCTCCTTAACCGCGTAATGCCATCACAAACCACCTAGAAAATTCTTCGGCCACCTCATAAATCCTTCGATGAATGAAAAATAGGCATGTCAACAACACAACACCGTGGACCCACACAACTCCACAACCGCGATGACCAACAGTGGTTGCATGATCGCATAGTCAAAACCTGGGCTATGCGAACACACAACAAGCCATGAGATTGCCACTCTATATCCGCAAACACTGGCCCCACCCAATCAGAACATAGCATGGGGACCACTGACCCATCCGCATATAGGCCCTCAAAATTAAACAGTGGGCGCATGATCAGATTGGCTTGAAACTTCCAATGAGATCATGCGCCAACCACAAGATCTGCTACATCACCCTCACGTATGCCATATTACCACCTCTCACTGGGCCCCAATGACATGTGTTGACCGGTCACATGATCGCATAGCCAAAGAATGGGCTATGCGATCATGTGACACCCAACCAAAGGCTGCCACATCACCATCTTTAGAAGCATGAAAACCTAGGCCCACTATACCACGATCACGCGACTATGGGAAACTAACCGCCAGCCAAGTTGCTAGATGCTAGCCAGTAACCACCAAGAATGAAATGATCACTCGACAACATAGTCACCAGGTCATGAGATGTTAGCTGCTTAACCGCCAAAATTAGGAGATCAAAGATAACCGCTAGTCACTAAGTCACTGAATGAAGAACTAACCATCAGACAGCCGAACAATGCAAAGAGCTGGGACCACGTAGACAGGTGGCAGGTAGTCACATGATCGCATGTCAAAAAAGTCTAACATGTGGCCATGCAACAGCCAATCAGGAAGAGCTTTTGAAGGCCCGGGCCCACCTGTCATTGCACTTGCGCACTTAAGGAAAGTCGACAGACAGGGAACTGGGAGGTCGAAACACACAAAGTTTTCACAATAGCAAAGGATCAAAAACACACAAGGTTTTCGACATTGACACAAAGGTAAACAAGGATGTGAAAACATTAAGGACTTTATGCAAGCTAAAAAGGTCAAAAACATTATGGATTTTCAGAAACACTATGGGTTTTCGACACTTAGGCAGATTTTGAAATTTTGTTTCCCTGCAGACCTTAGAACTTTAATATTTTTCTGGATCTTGTGAATTAGCATGTGAAATTTGGACCAGAGCAAGGTGACAACATGGAGAACATAGGGTAGGAGGCAATGAAGAACACTTGCAAGGAAAATAGGCTATTTTCATAAAATTTTTGCTATGACAGAAAAATGGCCTAATAGTCTCTATGTTTTTCTAGTGGGTGGTCTACTTCTCCCAGAGATCTGGATCCTTGTCATGCCTGCAAGAGCCATGCATACCCAACCAGAGCCACTTTTAGTCTATTTTCTTGTCATTGCAAAATCTTATGGAAATGGCCTATGTTTCTGCAAATTTTCTTGAAGTACCCTTAGCCCTCTATTCTTCAATGTTTCACCTTGCTCCAGTCTAAATTGCAAGTGCTGAATTGCAAAATCTAGAACGTTATTCAAATTCTAATGTCCGCCGGAAAATAATTTCAAAATCTAACACAGTGTCGAAAACCCACAGTGTTTATGAAAATACATGATATTTTCGGTATGTTTGAAAACCTCCATTGTTTTCAACCTCGTCCCTTCCTACTTTGGTGTGCTTATCTTTTGGCGTTGAAAACTTTGTGTGTTTTTGACCTTGGTCTTAACTACGCAGGTGCGATGGATGGTTGGGCCCAGTCCTTGCTCGGTTGTGTCATTGATTCTCCAGATTTTCTAGTGGTTACATCTCTTATTTGGTGACCTAGCGACTATTTTTTCGTGCAATCTCTTGCTTCTGGCAGTTAGGTGCCAAACCTTCAGCGACTCAGTGATTGTTAGTTGCGTGATCTCTAAGTGTTTGGCGGTTATCAACTAGCATTTAGCGACCTGGCAGGCAGTCTATTTCTCTTCAATCATGCAATCTTTTCATTCCTAGTGGTTAGCGACTGACATCTCATGACTTGGCGAATGGTTAGTCATGTAGTCACTGAATGCTTGGCAATTAGTTGGTGGGCTCACTGTCAGAGGTGGTCATGTGGCAGCCTTTGGTTGGCTACCGCATGATCATATAGCCTATTTTTTAGCTATGCGATCATGTGACCGGTTGACATGTGTCCCTAGGGCCCGGTGAGAGGTTGTATTGTGGCATCCGCGGTGGTGATGTGCTGAGTTCTGATTGGTTGCCGGTATGCCCGGTGGCAAGGGATTTGCGGTGGGACCCATGTTTGTAGTGCTCGAGCATGTTTGACATTTGACGGTGAATGCTAACAGTTAGTCACATGTTTGCATATCCTTTTTCAAGGCTATGCGATCATGCAACTAACATTTTGCATTAAGACTTTACTATGGCGGTTGCGGCAAGGTTAAAGTCTGTGGGTTGTCACATGTTCGCATAGCCTATTTTCGAGCTATGCGATCATGCGACAACTATTTGGCATCACCATTGCAGAGTTAACCTGAGGTGTTTCAACAGTTAAAAACAAGCCCGTGAATTGCATGGTGACCATTGTAGTTTGAATTTAAATTTCTAGTGTTTCCATCGATAGAGGGTACCATTTTTATGGATTTCAATGCAGAAGTGACCCTATTTGGTGAGAAATGATTTGTTTGCCGTTGTAGTGTGGTCCAGGGTGTGATGATCATTTGCAAGGATTTGTACCTTGTAAGGAATGAAAAAGGAAGGGCTCGAGGTGTGTTCGCAGGTGGCTGATTTGATTGGTTTCATGGTAGTTCTTGGTTTTCTGTCCTGATCTCAATGATGCTTGTAATTGTTGATTTGTTTGAGATTTTCTCTCTTTGGACTGCTTGGTTTCCTGCCCCTGCAATAAAGTCTTGATTGGTTCTAATTGGTTGGGTAGTTGAAATCCTAACCCTGGTTACCTATAGCTTGTTGCATCCTACTGGTTTAGGATTCTAAGGTAACCGATGGTATAAATTGCAGGTTGTTCAATTTTGTAAGGGTTCCTTCTTCTGCAAATTTTTGAGGAGAATTGGTTCCATGCTGAAGGATCCTTTTCCTATAGAGTTCTCCTTCTTCTCTACATATAGAGTGTTCCTCTTTCTATTGTTGGTTCAGAGAATAAAATGCCTATTGTAATAGACTTGTTTTATGTATGAAAATTTAATATACTCTTACTGTTACCGAGCTATCTCCATTTGAATTCTGAGTCCATTAGTCATACATCAAGGGTGTTTGATTTTTCTATTTGCATTGCCTAAGTGTTTGCAAGTGGAGTTGTCTTCACAGAGCTAACTGGTTCAGGGTTAGTGTTCATGTATGTATGAGCTGAAATATCAATGATAGGTCATGCTTGTCTTCCAGTGGATGCTGGTTAATGTATTGTATATTCATAGGTCTCTTCTAAGGGGAGGGTTAAAATCCTTTGAGTTGATAATAACATACTTGAATGCACAAGTGGGTGTTAAGTTGAGGTTTGGTCATGGTGTGTGATTGATGTAAGGCATCAACACATTGAGCATATTGTTTCCTTCTTTAATAGCTGTCTCTTGCAGTAGGGTATGTGACTCTGTGGCCCATTGGATAAGGTACTGGTCTATGAGAGACTTAGGGTATCTCAGGGGTCCCTTCTATCCATTTAAAATCATTTCCATTCAGTCCCACCCTTTTCCTTTCATGTTGTTAGTGTAGGTCTCTAGCTTTCAGTCTCATTCCATGCAAGTAGGGCTATTGCATGAGACTTTCTATCATTGGGGTATAGGATACCTATAGGAGATTGACTGCTATTCCACATTAATATCTCTACAGGCCTTTGGTTTGTCATGAGGTGTCTTAAATATGTAGATAAGGCAATACCCGCCTGAGTGAATTTGGAGCTCAAAGAAGAAGGAGGATTTCTCTCTATCCTCATCAATTGGTTTGTTTTTCTTGTCAAGCTTGAGTGCCTAACTTGTGTTTCAAGCCCAACCATTTGATTCAAGTTTGGTTCTACAAGGAAAAGAGCCAACACATGCCTCATACCATCTAGGAATTTTCTTCCTTTAAAAAATATTATTCTTGCATTATCACATACCTTTTCTTCAGTCTCCTTCAATGGCTTTAGCTTATGTCACACTCCATCCTTTGTCAAGGAATAGGTATTTGCATGACCATTATGTACAACACCTCTATCAAACTACCATAGTCTACCCAAAAACATATGATATGCATCCATAGATATGATATGACATAGTACGTCATCTTGGTACCCACCGATCTTGAACTTTACTAGGCACTGTTCACTGACCATGACCTTGTGGTCATCCTACACCCAAGCAATCCGATATGGATGTGGGTGTTTCTATCTCTTGAGCTTCAACTTTGTCACCATCTCTTCTAGCACCAAATTGTTAGTGCTTTCACTATCGATAATCATATCACAGTATTTACCCTCACACTTGCATCTAGTGTGAAACAGGCTCCTCCTTTGTTCAGGTTCATTCTCACCACTCAGCAGGACTCTTCTATTAATCAGTGTTTCTCCTCTTTCAACATGTTCTGAATTTAATGATCTCACATCTTCATCTACATGTGCAACTCTGGCCTGGCCTTCATTCCTCCTGTCTATCCTTCCTTGACATTAAAGATATTCAAATGCCCTATGACCTTCTTCCCCATAGTGAAAACATGTTTCACGAAAGCCTCCTCTTCTTGAACCTTGTCCTCTTCCTCTTCCTCTCTGATTTCTATTATTCTGATCTTGAAAATGTTTGGAATTATTTCCTCTTTGATTTTGACTACTACTTGCCTCATGCTTCTTTTTTGGATCTTCATTTCAGCCTCCATATGACCGTCTACTAGATCGTCCACCGCAACCCCTTCCATTTTGTTTTCTCTTGAACTTTTTGTTCAGCTTTTCCTCTACTTTTAGGGAAAACTAGTATGCCTCCTCAATACTATTCATTCAAACCAGATTCAGCTCCTCCTGAATGCTCGGCCTTAACCCATTAAGGTAATGGGAAACTTTCTCCTTGTCAGCTTTTGCATGGCCTATTCTGATGAGGATTCGATAGAACTCCTTTGTATACTCCTGAATAGATCTTCCTACCTGCTTCAAACTTTGCATCTTCTTCAGTAGGTCAAGCTCATAATCAACAGGAATAAACTACCACTTCAATTTATCCACCATTCGATCCCATCTTGTGATTTTATCTTTTCCTCTTTATTTCACTCCAATTGAATCTCTTGCCACCAGATCTTCACATGACCTTTTAGTCTGGCCTTCACGAATTTGACCCTATCAGGATCCTCAATATCATCATACTCAAAATATTCTTCACATTCATTGATCCAGTTGATTAATTCTTCTGGGTTAAGATTTCTTGAAAATGTACGAACCTCAATCTTAGGTCTTTTTTCAATCTTGGAAATGGCTCGAAAAAGTCTTTCTTCCTCCTGGTTCACAACCTCAACTTCTTCTTGATCTTCTTCTTCGACTTCATCCTTGCTTTCATCTCTGATATTAAGATTCATTCCTCTGTGAATCTCCTCTTGCAATGCTCACACTTGTCTCTAGAGCGCTCTAACCTCAGGTGTTACAACACCAGCTCTTTCCCAACGTTCCCTTCATGGAGGCATTTTTGCAAAGCACGCTAAAACCCTAACCACGGTCCTGGTGCAAACTGCCTCATAGTCGGTGATCTATTTACACACTTAGGAACTCCAGCTCTGATACCACTTGATGAAGGGTGCTCCCCTTAATACCACAAGCACATAACAAAAATAGAGAAACAACAAAAACAATATGCAAGAATAGAAAATTGGCTTCTTATTATCTCTACAAATGTGGAATTACAAACTTTCAGAATTACAATATGCAAAGCCACATGGACATTCCCTTACAATGTTCTATAGGAAAAAGCCTTGAATCAATACCCAGAACTCCCTAGACAACACTACAGGCCTTCTTTATATAGGCATTTTCCACCATCCGAGAAGGTTCTAGAAATTTAGCCCTAAGGGTCGACCAAACTTAGAATTATCTTATTTTTGAATTTATTACATCAAAGTCGGCTCAAAATAACTTTTGAAACTCGAACAAAAATTTTGAAGGAAAATTATTTTCCACCATTTCAGGTGGCTCGACTTTCGAAGACCATAAGTCATCACCAGTTGACCTGATTGACTATTATAACCCCATTTCAAAAATGCCACGAAGTGCTCTACAGGCTTGAACCATGCAAGTGCCCATAACCCAAATTTTTGACCTCATATGGGGCCTCTAAAGCCTTTAACACTGAGTTCAAAGTTTCTATACCCTACTGCTAATACCAAAAATCTTCAATATCTTCAAAACTAGACCTGATCTAGCCATGAAACTTTGCTAGCAGGCTAATGTGACTGAGATGAACCTCCACATGTAAAATCAGAACATTTTGAGATCGTAAGACCAACTTGCTAAAAATAGCAAGTTTCCATAAATAGCAGCTCTACACAAGATAACCCTTATTGAATACAAAAACATAAATATTTTTGGGTGATGCAAGATTGCTCTTACACTCGGGATGCTCCTGCATCAAAGAGAAAGAACCATCTAATTAACAATTTCAACTAACTGGAATAGAAAATAATTGACATAAAATACTTTTGAATTGACTCTGCAACATCAAGTATACCACACCAAAAATTTGTTGACCTTTCTATTAACCTCCTCAATAGTACATATAGGATTCCTAATGTACAATGCTCATAGGAATTGAAAACATTCCAACTTCTAGAAGACAAAATGATAGGAGACAAGTCGATACTCTGTCAGTTAAAAAATTACCATAAAGAGGAATTATTTTGATTTCATGTCTTTATATAATTTTTCTCTATGAGTAGAGGTGACCACTAAAATAGGAACCAATTTTTCACATCAGGGAATTTTCACGTGATTGTGCTAGATGAGCCACTTGGCATGTTCTCAGGTTAACTCTTTAACTGCTGCAATTATCTCCAGCATCTTGTAACGTTCTCTCTATTTAGTAGCATGTGGAAATAAGCTGTCTCATCTGGACTGCTATCAAAAACCTGTAGAAATTGTGAGCACTTGAGATTGAACATGAACTATGGAAATATAGCAAAATTTGAGTTCAAGCTGAAAGAAGAGATATCATCCTTTCGGTAATCACCAAATCTAGAACACTAACAAATTAAAAATCTATCTAGCCATTTTACTGCATCAAATTCCTCCTTTCTCTCCATTTTGTGAGAAGCCAACCATAGCCATGACCATAGCAGCAGTCTCTTGGTTGAATCCCACCACTAGTTCCTCTACTTCAGCCTAATTATAACCTGAGAATCCATCAAGCATAGACATCATTTCAGACCCAACCACTGTTTGTAGCAAATAATCCATATTAGGAAGTGCAAAATTATCCTTGAGGGATGCCCAATTCAGGTTATGGAAATCAACGCAGATCCTGATTTCCCCATTCTTCTTTCGAACTAGCACTATATTAGCTATCCATGTGGAGTGATGGATAGGATAAATAATTCAGGCCTTCAAAATTTTATCCACCTCTTGAAATATGGCATCTGCAACTTTAGGATTATAATTCCTCTATTTCTATCGAAAAGGTACTGCATCAGGCTTTAGAGGGATCTGGTGTTTTATTTTTCTACCTCCATAGCTTTTCAAATCTTCGTAATTCCAAGCAAAAACATCTCGATACTCTAGAAAAGTAGCCTTGCAGCTTCCTTCTCTTCAGGTGAACAACATTTGCCAATGTTGATCATCTTGGGATTGTCAGTATCACCAATATTCACCCCTTCGTACTCACCAGTATTAGGCCCCTTTTTTTCCCTTTTCTATTTTATGTAGGTATCATGCATGTTGAATAATTTTTCCAAAGATACAAAATAGGGAGGGATGATATCACCTCGTACTTGAATTTCATCAACTCGCTTTTCATTTAATTCATGGCTGGAATTCTCTTCATCTTTTTCATCAGGTTGGTGTCCAGAGATGATTTTGCCACTTTCTAAAAACAACTGCAAACTCTTGTCATCTTCAAAAACCAGCCAAGAATCTATATTGTCTGGAATAGAAGCTTGATAAAAAATCTCAATTTGATACTTCTTATCCTTGAATTCTGGGTGAGGTAACAATAAGGACGCAGAGACTACCAATGAATCAGCTTTGGTATTCATTTCTCTTGGTATTGCTTCGATAGAAAAGGCATTCAGACCTTCTATTTGATCCCAAACTTTGTTTCTGTAATTTTTTAATCTATGATTCTTTATGGAGTATTGCCCTCTAACCTGTCTCACAATGAGCTTTGCATCACCCTAAGCTTTCAACACTTTTACTCCTTTTTCTTTTGCTGCTGCTATTCCTAGTAGCAAGGCCTCATATTCCATGATGTTATTGGTATTCCCAAACTCCAATTTGAACACCATAGGTTCAGGTTCTCCCTGAGGAGGGATCAACACTACACCTGTACCAGATCTTGATGATGAACAACTTCCATCAAATTCAAGAATCCATAAGGCTGCTAGGTCCTTTTCTTCACACGAGTTCTTTTCATTTGAATCTTCCTTCTTATTCTCATTGAGGGATTCTTCAGTAAACAACATATAATTGCCAAAATCTGGTTCTTGATAGAGTATTTGGGCTTTAGGATCATCTGATTTTAAGACAGTGAACTTTTCTTTTTCCTCAGGCTCTAATTTGACTTTCTTATTCCCTATTGGTATGATAGCCTAAGACCAATCTAACTTTATTTCTCCTCCTAAGTCTCTGTAGAAACTTCTACTTAAGAGGAGCCCATAGCTTGCCGGAATGTCAGCCACTAGGATAGTCAACAAGAGTTTCTTTTCAGGATGAGAAGCCAAAGCTACCTGTGCATCTTTGATTTGGCCAACCAAGAAAACTTTTTTGGCATCCATTGAATAGCATTTCCCATACACCTTAGTAAGATTAAGACTTAAGGCTTTGGCTATGGAATAAGGCATGACATTATCTGACGTGCCTAAGTCTATTATACAATTGCTCAACTTGCATCCATTAACATACAATGAAATATAGAAGGGGGGAGGTTTTTGTCCAGGAGAGGTTGCTAACACAATGGATTCTTCTTGATGAAACAAATTAGCTATCAATGTTTCATCCCCTTCTTCCACAGTTGCATTATTATTTAATTCTAAAACATTTCCTTTACATTGATCCACTAATCTTTTTAATTCTGAAGGATGCGATTTTAAATAATCCAGAGCTGAAATCTGAATTTTTTATTCTTCACAAAATTGAACAATATCAAAAGGTAATTTATCCTTACCTGTCTGAGAACTTGACACTTTCTGATCAGTGTGAGCACTGATTATCATTGGATTAGGATCACTTTTATGAGGATGACTAGAAGACTAGTTCTTCAACTTCTGATTCCAAGTGAGCACCGTATATGAGTTTCCATCAATAGTAGCATTGCATTCACCTTTAGATTCAGGATCAGATTCATACTCCACAAATACATTTCTAGAGTCACCATTTGAGTATGTGTCTACTTCTGCAATAGGAGCTGCTATATTAAGTTCGTTGGTGGTTAATAACTGCATCATATGGGCAGTTTTCAGGCAATTCTCATTACTGTGATCCATAGTCAAATGAAATACGCACATATTTCCTTTTTTTGGTGCAGCTTCAATCTACAACCTAGGTTGAAGACCTGTGAGTTGCGGAAATTTATTGTCCATACTTCTTCTAGGCATATTCTAAAAATTTCGCTGGTAAGAATTATTGAATCTTGGTAATTGCTTTTTCACAGTGACCAACTCATTGGACAATTTTTGAATCATCTCATCAGATGACGTATTGTTACTAGAATTTCCTTTAGTTTGCAATTCTCTTTTCCATTTTCCCACTAAGATAAAGTCATCTTCACATTCAATAACCTTCTTTTGTGCATCCACTAGATCTGTGGGGCGTTCCCGTCTCAAGTCATAATTGATATCTGGAGGCATTGCACTTATGAAAAATGTTTTGAGGTTACCAACAGTGGGTCTATCAGCAATAGGAATTCTACTGGTAATTTTATTGAGAGTGGCTACAAAATCCCTCATGCTCATCTGGGGTTGTTTCTTGATGGATGTTAATTGTATCAACAAAAGATGCTCATCTTTTGCTGTCTTAAAATGTGCCTCAAATGATGTTCTCATCATATCCCAATTAGTGATGGAACCATCATCCAGATGATAAAACCAATCCACTACACTTTTTTTTAAAGTCTCAATGAATAGCCTCACAGCAATGTCTTCATGTGCCAACCCTAAAATATGAATAGCCACAAAGAAGGCTTTAATATGTTAATCAGTGGTGACTTTCCCGTGACTTGAAAACTTGGGCAAATTTTTCCTTGACCTAGTGGGAAGTGGATGATAAGCCACTAGTGCTAATGGTCCTACTGCCATAGCCCATGGAGCAGCCATGACAATCCTAACACAATATGGTGAAAAATTAACAACTGGGGGAGTAGTGGTACCGTGAAGTGTTAATACTTGACAAGTGTTTTGTGAATTTCTTTGATTCCTAACAGGGGAAGAAGGCCTACTCTGACTTTTCATTTCTCCCTTCTTTTTAGGAACTTCTAGGATGGGAAAACCAAGCTCTGCTAATTTATCAAATGTGGAATCGTGCCCACCCTACTCTCTGGTACTCTTAAGGAACCCTATGCGATCTAGGATATTAGGTAAGATTTTATTGTTGGGCTTCAATTCTTTCTAATCTTTGGATATTCCTCCTTTGAGAAACTCTTTCTAACAATCTAGCCTTTATCTCTTCTTCCTCCAATATCTGGCTAGCATTCTAGTAATGTTCAACATTCCTCCTGTATCTCCAAACAAATGTATTGAGAGATGAAATTATATCCTCTTGGTCGTCTTGGAAACCAAGGTTAGGTTGGAGAACTTGAAAAATATTTTCATGAGGGAGTACCATTTTTCCTCATGATGTGGCTTACTAATCAAGCGACTATTCGTTTGCCCAGCAGAGTCACCAAAAATCTATTAGTAAATAGATTTGTCCTCTCTTGCTTCCTATGAAAATGACTCTTAATGCCCAAATTATGAACAATATCTAAATACTCTGTGATTGTTGGCTTTTCATTGAATTGGTAGGTACAACTCCCTAAGCTGGATATGCAATGAATTATGTTTTTGATCCTAAAGTTAACATAGGGTATGCTCTTAACCTGAGAGCAGAAGAGGCTAAACCAAATTAAGCCTAAACATAACTTAATCCAAGCAAGGAAAACTCTCTAATCTATGAACCAAGCTATAGAACTCACACATCCTATGAATTCATACACTCAACACTTAACTAATCTACAACAACTATTAACAAGATTGAAATAATTAACACCTTACTACAGAGAGAGAAATGAAATAATGATCAAATCCTAATTAGTTCTTCTCTGAATATCCCACAAAAAATCCTATTGGGTTTATTCACATCCTCAAAACAAAGGAATGAATCATCCTTTCCTTCCTACTGTAACTTAGATTAAGAGAAAGAAGCATCTAATTAACAATTTCAACTAACTGGAATAGAAAATAATTGACATAAAATACTTTTCAATTGACTCTACAACATCAAGTATCCCACACCAAAAATTTTCTGACCTTTCTATTAACCTCCTCAATAGTACATATAGGATTCCTAATGTGCAATTCTCATAGGAATTGAAAACATTCTGACTTCCAGAAGATAAAAAGATAGGAGACAAGTCATTACCCTGTCAGTTACAAAATTACCATAAAGAGGAATTATTTTGATTTGATCTCTTTATATAATTTTGCTCTATGAGCAGAGGCGGCCACTAAAATAGGAACCAATTCTTCACATCGGGGATTTTGCACATGACTATGCCAGATGAGCCACTTGGCATGTTCTCGGGTTAAATCTTTAACTGATGCAATTATCTCCAACATCTTGTAACGTTCTCTTTGTTCAGTACAATGCAGAAATAAGCTGTCTCATCTAGACTGCTATCAAAAACTTGTACAAATTGTGAGTTCCTAAGATTGAACATGAACTATGGAAATATAGAAAAATTTGAGTTCAAGCTGAAAGAAGAGATATGATCCTTTTAGTAATCACCAAATCTAGAACACTGATGAATTAGAAATCTATCTAGCCATCTTACTGCATCAAATTCCTCCTCATTCTCCATTTTGTGAGAAGCCAACTATAGCCATGACCATAGCAGTAGTCTCCTGGTCGAATCCCACCACCAGTTCCTCTATACTTGCACTTCCATCCACCTGAGCTTCCAATGTCACATGATCGCATGACACTTTTTTACCTCTTGCGATCATGCGACCACTCTAAAATGAACTGATATAACATTTAATAACTAAATGTTCACCTACCCAGTGTACTTTGTCGCATGATCACATGACACTTTTTTACCTCTTGCGGTCATGAGACCGCTCTAAGTGAACTATTATAACATTTAATAATTATTCCTTATCGGGTTTGGATCTATAACTTTTCATTGTCACATGATCGCAAGGCACTTTTTTACCTCTTGCGATCATGTGACCGCTCTATCATTGGCGCATATGCGCTATTGGAGTACGTGGGTCCCATGGTGAAAGTTCTTTGGAAGTGTTCAATATGTTTTCCCTTCTCATTTGCGTTAATTTGGGTTTGGTAAGATTGATGTTTCTTCAGCTAAAAATCTCAAATTCGCTACTCTAGTGGCAGAAAACTTTACTTTGGGTGCTCAAAATGTAGTGAACTTCCCATTTCCCACTTCTTTGCAATTCACCTCTCATGCCTTCACCTTTGGGGAATTTCATAACTTCCATCCACACCAAATGAATAACTCTCCATCTCATTGTTGCATGATTTCAAGGCACTTTTCCATTTCTTGCGATCATGTGACCGCTCTGTTTTAGTATATGAGTCCATCCTCCAACAAAGAAGACACCTACCATGAACTCGAGACTTGTGTATTTTGACATCACTATTATAGTCTTAATTGACCGAGGGATGATCCAGAGCATAATCTATATGTAATTTGCTTATGGCTTTTGCATTTTCTATGAGTATGTCTGAGTTGAATGGGACCCGTGTCTTATTTTATCATAGTTAAATCATGTGTCAAACATTAGATATGTGCTCTAGGCATGGTCTTTGAGTTGGAGATGATTCTGAGAAATGTCTATGTCTTCAATCTCTACATGGTCAGGCTTGAATATATTTATGAATGCATGATGAATGGTAACTTATCGAAAGGAGACCCATCAACTCTATCAATCAAGTTTCATGCTTCAAATCAAGTCCTGGCATTCAATTTCTCTGCTTGCATACAATCACCTTCATCTGGTATCCGTGACTCCTTTAAGCTTTTAATCGCAAAGAATTTGAGCATTTCAGTCCACCGGGTCGCATGCTTCAGGACTTGCAATTTTGACTTCCCTTATTTCTTTCTATATCATCTTTCAAGGCTTTCCTTGTCACATGATCGCATGGCACTTTTATGACTCTTGTGATCATGGGACTAAACACAAGTAGATTAACTTCCTTGTTGGGTTAGGATCTATAACTTACCCCAATGTAACATGTAATACCCTAAAAATGGGCTATAAGTTCATTAATCTCCTATATCTACAAATCGAATCAAATCGACATCAAAGTCCTAACCTAAGGCACATTTGCACATCATCGAATCCTAATTGATTATCTTAAATTTTGCATCAGGGAATATTCCTAGCAATATTCCTAATTATCTTAATTATCTTTAATTTAATGATTATTTGGTGATAAATCACATTTATCCTAAGTTTGATTAATTGAATGTTTTCATTAATTAGATTTAATATCTTGCCACTTAATTGTTTAATTAAATTTAATTCTATCTCTTATTAATTGTATTATTTAATTTTGACAATAAATCCAATATCCTATGAATAATTGATTAAATTTTTATTTAATTAATTAAAGCAAGTTGTCATTATTTAATAATATAGTTTTTAATAAAAGTTTGATAAAATAGTTAATTAAGCCATAAATTAATTATTTTATTTCAAAAAGCAGTTAAGTTGAGAATAAATCACTTTATTTATTTATTAAATCATAATTATTCATGTGTACATTCCAGGACTAGTTAAACTCAAATTGGAAAATCAATGCAAGTTGTTAGCTTTTTGAAACTCAACATCTTTTTAAGTTTTAAAGTTGATCTAAACTTCTAATTCGAGTTGAACTGTGGTTTTGCATAATTTTTGTGACTTAATTATCTTTATTTAAAAATAACTCAAAAATCAAGCTGAGTTATTTGAGTGATTTATGGCTTTTCTCCATGCACCTCCAAAGCCCTGGATTTCTATAAAACCAAGGCTCAGCTCTTCATAATTCATCCACAAATTTGCACAATCACGCTAGAGAATTAGAATTGGGAAAATCAAAGCTCTTGCGAATCGACACCTTTGTGAGATCAATCTTGTTTTGCATTCATTTAGATTCATTTTCATATCATTGTTAGCTTACTTTGCATATTCATAAATCAATTTCATTCTAGCATAATTTCATATTAGTTTTCATTATATCATTGCATAGAAAATATCAAAAATATAGATTAATTGCATTCAATTCATATCTAGATCAATGGCATTCAAATCCTTCATTCAGGTGTCGTCTAGGTCACTGATCTTGATAGCAATCTAAGAACATTAATCTCCCACCTACTAGAAGGCAGTAAATCACTTGGTTAAATTAGATTTTAGTTTTGCACGATTTTGATTATAGCTAACCTCTAATGTTTTACCGAAGTGTTGTGTCTACAGATCAGGTACAATTTTCACACACACATTTCTGGCACCCACCGTGGGGCCCTGAAATGGGTTTCCAATTCAATTCTATCAAATTCTATCTTTTTCTCCTCAGTTTCTATGCAAAAATATGATTTTTATTTTTTTGTCTGTACAATCTTTGTACGAGTTTCTGACAAAAGTCATATGATTTTGAACCCACTATCGTATGACAGTTGACCGAGTGTCATTTCATCATGCACCCACTATCGTTTGGAGGCTGGATTGTCATTTCATCAGACACCCAGTGTCGTACGAGTTTCTGGACTATCATCTGGTAATAGACCCAGTGTCGTATGAGTTTTGACATCAGGTTTCAACTATCATCTGGTAACAGACCTAGTGTCATACGAGTTTCGGTGCCAGATTTCAACTGTCATTTCATTTTTGCAGTCAGTTTGTCAGATTTGATTTTTGGATTTTGACTGATAGCTAACCCTAACAATTGAAATTTACTATTTTTGATAGATTTCTATTGGATTTGATTTGAAAAAATGCAAGAATTGCTCAAAATCAGGTAAACATCTACTAAGCACGTTGCGAGGATCTCAGGTATTCCACTTGTGCTGATAATATTTCGATTTGGGTCTTAAAATAAATCTCTCGTGTGTCTAGCTTGGGTGATTCTTTTCATGCTTTTGTTTTACACACTTGCATAATTGATACTAGGTTGTAACCCCTTAAGGATTCATTAAGTAGTCTTAGATACTTGTGATTGATCTTGATTGCTATCTTGGGTTATTAGACTCACTAATTCACCAGCCCCTCATTCCGCCCTGTGGTTGCAATCCCAGTGCCATAAAGGGGAGGGGTCAACAGGGTAGAAGCGTTAAGTGTTCCACTTGGCAACCCTTTTGTGCTTTTAGGAACTCACTTGTTTTCTAAGTTGGGGACTCATTTTCAACTTGTGTGAGGTGTTAAGTGTTCCACCTTGTGGACTCATCTCATATTCGCTTTAAGTGTTAAGTGTTCCTCTTTTTGCTTTTTGGATACTTTTGGGTAGATTTTCTTTTGGAAACATACATCTATGCTCACATAGTAATTAGGCCCTATGAACACTATTCATGATTCTTGAGAGATTAGATTCCCAGTGAAATCTTTCTTGATGATAGAATCCTTGTAGGTAGGGAGGATACTTAGTGCATTTCACATTCAACTTGGTTAGTGCATCTTCTCTTATTGATCGATACATTCTCTCCTAGGAGAGGTTGATAGATCACATGGGGTAGACATCACAAGCTTTGGTGAATCAAAATTGGTTAGTGCATCTTCCCTTATTGATTGATACATTCTCTCTCTAGAGGGGTTGATAGATCATGTGGGGTTGATATCATAGACCATGGTGAGACAAACTTTATCTTAGCGTGTCAGATTAATCTGCTTGTTTTATTTGGGTTAAAAGTGAAGAGGCATCAAAACTTTGGATCTAGAGCCCAGTCCCCTTGTGGTATACTATTGTGAATCACCTTTAGAGAGGGTTAACCATAGCAGACAATCCCTTCACAGGGTAAACTACATTTATGGAACCTCAAGCGGTAATACCCATTTTCACCATGGTAGTGACAGTCATTATATAAATGTCCTTGTGGAAGAAATCTCCATGGGTATGGTTCATTGTTGGGTTGTCAGATCTCCCTAGCAGCTCCTGAATATTAAGTTCTCAGACTATGTCAAAACCCTGGTGCGCTGGGATTGGAGTTCACCCCTTTGGATCATAAAAGTTGCAGAGTCAAACCATTACTAAAAACCCTAGTGAGGCACAATTTTCATTTTATAGGGTATATGTGCATTATTGCAAAACATTTTTGGAACATACATAATTAGCACTTCTGAGGATTAGAATGAATAAGTCACTTGATCATTCATGCGCAAGGTTGCTTTTGCCATTGTTCATTATTTTCAGACATTCTTGAAATCACTTGCTTTCTATTTTGCATGCTTGTTTATCTATTTGGTTATTGAAAATGAACAAATCTATTACAATCCTCAAATCTGGACATTGAAATTTGCAAACAATTCAAATCTGAAAACTCAAAATTTGCAAAATCTGAAGTAAAATCCTTTTCTGGAGTCAAAAGTCATATCAGGAGGTCAGAAAGTCATACGAGTTTCCATCAAGTGTCATTTCATTCCTTACCATCTATTGTATGATTGAGTACCCAGTGTCGTACGAGTTTCCATGCCAGCAAATTCTCAAATCTTGCAACTGTCATATGAGATTTTCAACTGTCATTTGATTGATACCCAACTGTCATCTAAGATTTAAACTATCATTTCATTGCTACCCAACTATCGTATGATAACCAACCCAGTGTCATATGAGTTTGATGCCAAAAAATTCTAAGAGTCAAAATCTTGCTTGCAATTGTCGTACGAGTTTTGCAACTGTCATTTCACAACATACCCACTGTCGTACGAGTCTGCAGAGTGTCATTTGGGAAATTTTTGAAAGTTGTCAAAAAAATTGTCAAAATTGCCAGATATTTATCTTTCTTAGTGTAATTTCAGAATCTATAGAATGAATCACTGTGTTAGGAATAGAGCAGTAGCTATTAAGAGTCCAATCATTTTCCTAAAGTGGCCTTTTGAATTTGATTCAACCTTCTATTTAATCGATTTGAGTCCTTATCATCCTGTGTCAATACCTTGTCATAACTATCAATCTTCACTCAATCAATCATCAAAATGACTAAGTGTTGTGATATCTTGTCTGCTATCTTTTGGGAACCTACCCATACATCTAGGGCATAGTATCCTTCATCCACGTCTAATCAAATCTTCAAATCAATCAAACCTTGACAAGGTTGCATCATCTAATCATCTTGATTCAATTCATTCTTCGGTTATCTGGATCTTATTCTTTTGTTTCACTTGAGGTGAATGGTGGAGACTACAGCTTCCTCTCACAAGAAATCTATCACCACTCTCCAAACTCCAACTCTTAAGCAACTCATCAATTTTGGTCTTTACGAGGATGATGGTCTTAGCAACTATCAATTGAAATCTGGTTACATACCCCCTCCATCAACTCACAGAGGTACTCAACATACCCCTCATCAATCTAATCTAGGGAGTCCACAAACTTCTACCATGTCTCAAGTAGGGACAAATTTTGGCTCTCAAAGAGCTCAATCTCAACATGGTGTAGATTAGGAACCCACACCTGAAGAAATTTCTCAATATCAAAATGATGATAACTTCAAACGAATGATGAAGCATTTCTTGAAAGAAGATAGAGAAGCATACTTTTTACAATTAGCTCATCAAGGAGCTAAACTTCCTCCCAACTTTAATGTTGAAGACATCATTACACATGAGGAAGAGAATCCACTCATAGCTATGATGAAACAGATACATGCTTTACAAGTCAAATTTAATAGCCTTGAGAAAGAAAAGGAACCCAAAGAGTTCTCCATGGAAGCTCTATGCCCTTTTCCATTTGACAAAGACTTGTATATGCCACCATTTCCAAAAAGAGTGGAGATGCCAAAGTATGATAAGTATGATGGACACTTTGATCCCCAAGATCATGTCAGAGAGCTTAGTATGCAATCCATGGAGTTCATGCACAAACCAACCTATCTGATGCATCTCTTCCCTTGATCTCTAGGGGGAGTAGCCATCCATTGGTTCTCTAGACTGCCTTCTACTATCAAAACTTTTGAGGAGTTGATCAAATTGTTTTATCAACAATACTCCTACAATATTCAGCACCCAGTCACCATGATCAATATCTATAATCTCAAGCAATATCTAGGGGAACCATTCCTAACATTTCTCAAGAGATGGAGGAAGAAGTTCTCTCTATATGCTAGATCTATTCCAGAAATAGAAAAATTGGAAATCTTCATCAACAACCTTGTTCCAAAAATAAATTATCCTTTACAAATGCAAGATCATACATCTTTTGATAATATGGTGGATAATGCTATCAAAATAAAAAAAGTGCTTGTGAAAAAAGGATAAATCACACTTCAAAAAGACAAGTACGAATCAGGATCCAGTTCTAAAGACAAGAACAAAAATTGGAACAAGAACAAAGGCATCATCACAGATGGCATTGTTGACACTTTCCATGCCCCATCAAAGGCACTAGCCTACAATCTCACTCTTGGTACTCAAGCCATTAAAGCTTCAGAGAAAAAGTCTTCTCAACCATCTCAAAGGAAGCCAAAATTCAAAAAATGGGATAAACATAAAAAATTTACTCCTCTAGGAGAGTCTTTAGAATCAGCTATGAAAACTCTACTAGCTGATAAAATCATCTCTTTACCACCAATCTGACCGAATGCTCAGGACCGCAAACCGATATGGTGGAAGGAAAATGAATTCTGTGATTTTCATCAGAGTAAAGGTCACAAAACTAGTAGTTGCTATCACTTGAAGCATACCATTCAAGATCTGATTGATAGTGGAGACATCACAATTGATAATCCCATGAGAAATAACGATCATATAGCATTCATAGAACCATTTTTGAAACATGGTCAAGAAGTTTCAACTTCTCAACCTAATATGGGGGCAAAAGTCAACTATGCCTACCCTGGAAATAATGCTGTCATCAATATGGTTGAACCATGTCTCTCTGAGTTGCAATGTCATCACAATTGTATGAAGAGATAGAAATCATTCCTTAGCTAATGTAGTTACTCGATCACAAGCTCAAATGCATCTGAAAGGACAAATCCCAGATTTGTCAAATGTCCCTAAGGTGCCCTTCAATCTTTCATCTGCTTCTAAATAGAAGGCTGCTTCCAAATCTTCCAATCCAAAGGATACAAGGCCTACGTCTTATAGCATTGTTCAACAACTCTAGCACACTAATGTGAAAATCTCCATGTTTGAGTTGCTTCGAATATCTCTAGCTCATAGAGCCATTCTCGATAAAGCTTTGCTTGGTTCCAATGTTCCTGATGACCTTGATTTAGACAGGTTCCAAACTATAGTTGGACATCTTACATCTCTACAATATATCTCCTTTTCAGAGGAAGATGACAACTCCTTGAGTCACCCACATAATCAGCCTTTGCATATAGAAGTCTTGATCTAGAACCGTAGAGTCAAACATGTGTTGATAGATGGGGGCACTGGCCTAAACATTTGTTCTTACAGCTTGATCACACAATTGGGATTTTCAGAATTGGCTATTGATCCTAGAAAGAAAATACCTATCAAGGCCTATGATGAACAAGAAAGATCTTCTAAAGGCACCATTGTCTTACCTATCAGAGTGGGTCCAGCTATCAAAGATACCATTTGTCAAGTGCTTGATCTACCTTTGGCCTACAACATCCTTCTAGGGTGACCATGGATACATGAAATGCAAGCTATTCCTTCTACATACCATCAATGTTTGAAGTTTCCTTATGAAGGAGTAGAGGTTACTATCCCCGTAGATCTGAATACAACTTGCAACACCTTGAAGGAAAGTGTAGATAAGCTTGTACCTAATAACAGAGAATCTTCCATCGAACCAACTAAATAAGCATCCACATCTAAAATGGAAGATCTTGCAAAAGAGGTTAATATCAAAGAAAATAGTATGGGAGAATATACTATCGAGCTAGTCTTATCTTTGACATCTCTCCCTATCTCACCTAAGTCTTATGGGAAATCTTTGAAACAATCCAAACCAGACTCTAAAGAACCTCTTGAAGAATATAAAAAGAATTTTGTAGGAGAACAAGTATCCAAGAAAGAATTTGAAGAGGATGAGGCTATGCTATCATGGCTGTACAAAGATGAACCTGAATCTCAAGTTGTTCAAACTGGTGACTTTGCAGTGTCCAAAATCCCTTCCAAGTCATATGGTCCAGGAGATATATTAATAGCTAAGATGGGATATTTAGGTAAAGGACCTCTAGGAATCAAAGGAAAAGGTCTTGAGGTACCTCTCCTGCATACTAGTAGAGAAAATAAAAACAAAGTTGGCTTAGGCTTTAAAAAGAAACCCTATCACCTCAAAGGAAATTGCTCTCATGTCATAGAGCAGATCACACCAGGGGAACCTCTTCTAAAGAAAGAAGAAAAAAAACCATCAGATAGTGATTCAGATATTTCAGAACTCATTCCCTATGAAAAATTGCCTAAGGAGGTCAAAGACCTTCTTGATGATAAAGATGATCCTATCAAAAGAATTAATGTAGTAGAAACACAAGAACCTACTATCAATCAAGAGATAGTTGCAACACAAAAACTAGCTAATCTTGAAAACAATCAAGAAGAGGGGAGTGGTAGTGATTCTGAGATAGATTCTCATGAGTATGAATACAAATCAAAATCTGAGGGTAACCCTTCTTGGGGTATTCACCCTGACTTTACTCATGTTCTAAGATTTCCTAGAGATCCTGAATTAGAAGCTGAATCAAATGACTATGAATGGGGAGCCATTCCAGAACCAGATGAAGATGAGCTTATCACAGAGAAACATGTTGATGTTATTCACCAATATGCACCTAAAACCAACGTAAGTCTAGAGTGAAATGATGAACCTATCGAGTCCGATCCACCTATGGCTGAATTGGACTCCCATGATGACATTGAGCCTATTCATGAATTGGATGTCTTAAGTTGTAGTATCACCTTTGAACTCAAGTGTCAGGTTAGGAATAATGATGATAGATCCATATCCGTAAACACTATCTCCCAATCTTTTCCTACTTTGACTATCAAATATCCAGAACTTATTAATCAAACCTCCATGAATCCAAGCCATGGTATTTATACCTTCCCGAATGACTATGCCCTTGCTTGCTACAAAAGTAAAAATAAAAGATGTATCCAAAGGTGAAAACCTCTCTGAGGTGCCTAAGGATGAGATATTTGATGTCCTTCTGAGTCATTTACAGGATAGATCTCTAGTTCTAATTGAGCCCACTCGATCCATCAATTTGGGTACAACAGAGGAACCACAATTGGTACATGTAGCACAATCATTATCAGAAGAAGAGAAGCAAAAATTTACAACATTTCTAATGGAGAAGAAGATCAAATTTGCATGGAAATATTTAGATATGCCAGGATTGGATCCTAATCTCATAATGCATCATTTATCTATTGCTCCAAATGTCAAACCTGTCAAGCAAAAATTAAGAAAGATGCATCCTCATGTTGCACTCTTGGTAAAAGCTGAATTAGAGAAGCTCCTGAACATTGGATTCGTCTGAGTTATTGACTATATAGAGTGGATCTCTAATATTATACCTATTTCTGAACTAGATGGGTCAATCAGAGTGTGCACAAACTTTAGAGATGTGAATAGAGCATGTCCTAAGGATGACTTTCCACTACCTAACATTGACATGATAGTGGACATGACTGTGGGTTTCGAGATGTATTCCTTAATGGATGGTTTCTCTGGATATAACCAAATAAAAATTGCTCCAGAGGACAAAGAGAAAACTACTTTCACATGTGCATGGGGCACCTTCTACTGGAATGTCATGCCATTTGGGCTTAAAAATGTTGGAGCTACATATCAAAGAGCAATGACATCTATTTTCCATGACATGATGCATCGAACTATGGAAGATTATGTTGATGACACATTAGCAAAATCTATGATCAAAACTAAACATCTAAAGGACTTGAGCATGATCCTAGAAAGAATGGAAAAGTTTAGTCTCCGACTAAATCCTAAGAAGTGTGCTTTTGGTGTCACTTCTAGAAAGCTCTTAGGATACATAGTTTCAAAGAAGGGCATTGAATTTGATCCGGCTAAAGTTAAGGCTATAATAGAGATGCAACCTCCCATGAATATCAGTCAAATGAGGATGTTGCAAGGAAGAGTTCAATCTATCAGAAGATTTATATCACAACTAGCGGACATATCACAGCCTTTTGCAAAAACATTACATAAAGGTGTGACCTTTGCATGGAATGAAGAATGTGAGAACAACTTTAACCATATCAAGAAGTATCTATCAAATCTTCCTATCTTGATGCCTTGTATTCATGGGAAGCCATTGATCTTATATGTCTCCACAACAACCATATCACTGGGGGCATTGCTAGTGCAACATGATGAAGAGAAAAAGGAAAGAGACATTTATTATATAAGAAGAACATTGGTGGCGTGTGAAAAGAACTATTCTATGATTGAGAAAGATTGTCTCACTGTGATCTTTGCATCATAGAAACTGAGACACTATATGCTATCTCATACCATGCATCTAGTAGCAAAAATTGATCCACTAAAATACCTACTAAGCAAGGCTACCCTCATAGGTAGACTGGCTAAATGGGTCATGCTTCTAAGCGAATTTGACATTGAATATGTTGAAAGAAAAGCTATAAAAGGTCAATTTATTGCTGATCAACTAGTAGATGCACCCATGTTTGATGACACACCAATACAAATGGAATTTCCAGACTCCTCTATTATGCACCTATCTTCTAGAGAATGGCAATTGTTCTTTGATGGCTCCTATACACAGAATGGATCTAGAGTAGGCATATTGTTCATAACTCCTCAAGGATACTCCATCCCAAAAGCATTCAGACTAAAGTTCCCCTGCACAAACAATATTGTGGAATATGAAGCCCTCTTGAATGGTATGAAACTAGCAATTGAATGGAGAGTAACAGAGCTACACATTCATGGAGACTCTCAACTTGTTATTCATCAAGTCAATGATGTGTACCAAACTAAAGATGAAAAGATCATTCCTTACAAGAGAATGGTAGATAACTTAAGAAATATTTCATATCTATCACATTTGAGCAAATTCCTAGAATGGAGAACAAGGTTGCCGATGCAATGGCAACACTATCTACTTTATTACAGCAGCCTGAACATGAGCTATGCTATGATTTTCTAGTGGAAGCACTATCTTATCCTGCATATGACTCCCCTGAAACCCGCATGATCTGCACTATTGTAGGTTATGATTCATCCCGGTATAAAAACCTATTTTCCTATCTCCAAGACCAAATCATTCCTGATACCTTCAACCACCATGAAAAGAGATACCTTATCCATAATGCCTCCTGATATGTCATCATTGGTCATGATCTATACAAACGAGGTCTAGATGGTACACTACTTAGATGTTTAGAATAGGAAGAGTCTCAATGTGCATTAGAGGAAGTCCATGATGGTATTTGTGGGTCACACTTGAATGGTTTAACACTAGCTCAAAAACTTATTAGGGCTGGGTACTATTGGCCTGAAATGGAGAAAGAGGCTATCAAATTTTCTAAGAATTGTCAAAAGTGCCAAGTGCATGGCAACCTAATTCATTCTCCAGGGAGGGATCTAATCCCCTTTACAACACAATGGCCTTTCCATCAATGGGCATTTGATCTTATCGAGATGATTCATCCTCATTCTTCTAATGGACATACCCATATAATCATAGGCACAGATTATTTTACAAAATGGGTAGAGGCGGTCCCTTTGACACAAGCAATAGGGAAATAGATATCTATGTTCATATTGAACTATATCATATGTAGATATGGGATACCTCATTCCATAATCATAGATAACGGTGGGCAATTTAGGAATAAAGACCTAGATGATCTATGTGCCAAATTCAAGATCACACAACATTGGTCTTCTATCTACTATCCACAAGGGAATGGACAAGCAGAGGCTTCTAACAAAAATCTATTAAAGATCTTGCATAAAACAGTAAACAAAACTAGCAGAGACTGGCATCTCATGATTAATCCAGCTCTATGGGCCTACAGAACAAGTATCAGAACACCTACAGGGGCTACACCTTTTGCTTTAGT
This sequence comes from Chamaecyparis obtusa, assembly GCA_027943335.1. Classification (NCBI taxonomy): domain Eukaryota; kingdom Viridiplantae; phylum Streptophyta; class Pinopsida; order Cupressales; family Cupressaceae; genus Chamaecyparis; species Chamaecyparis obtusa. The sequence goes on along the minus strand of BSBK01003563.1, from coordinate 277,149 downwards.
TTATGGGTCTGAAGCAGTACTACCTATTGAGGTTAAAATCCCATCACTGAGAATCATAATGCATGGTCTTGTAACTGATGATGACTACAGAATGTCTAGGTTGCAAGAACTTGAACTACTAGATGAGCTTAGAAAATTAGCGTATGATCATCTCAGAGTATATCAGAAGAGAATGTCTAGAGGCTACAACAAGAAAGTCAGACACAGAGAATTTCAGGTTGGCGATCTAGTCTTGAGAGAAAATGCTAAAAATCAATCCCATCGAGAATGCAAGGGGAAGTTGGAACCCAACTAGCTAAGTCCCTTTTTCATCACTGCTACTTTTGGCTCTGGTGCCTATCAAGTCTCAATGACTGAAGGAGAACAGCTCCAAGAACCAATCAACGTTCTCCATCTGAAGAAATTCTACGCCTAAGGCATTTAGTCTATGGTAAAATGTCCTAAAAAAATCTTAAAAATTAGAAAAAGTCCTGAAAAAATGAACATCTTGGTGAAAACCTAGCAATAGGTGCCTTGATGATTCACAAAAAAATCAAAAAATATCAAAAGTACAAAAAAATTCAAAAAAAATGAAAAATACAAAAAAAATGAAAAATACAAAAAAAATGAAAAAGAAAGAGTGCCTTGCTGAAAACCTAGAAACAGGCACCTTGGTAGCAAAAATAGAATCTCTGCCAAGATGGTGAAAACCCAGCAAACGGGCACCACTTGTTTCAAAATGCTCCATCTATCAGTGCAATATTGGTCTTTCCCAGCTTTTAGTCTTGCTTTAGTTTGTACATATCTCCCAGTTTGTTTTTGCATTTCCAGTTTTCAATAAGTCAGTTTGTCCACCAATCTGCTCAAGTGTCTGTACCCTATCAATGTTCAAACTTGGGGGCAATCAATGTCATATCCTATGGTCTCTAGTATATCTTAGACATATCATATCTAGTTAGAGTCCTTTGAAGCTTCATGTGAGTCAATTAGTTAGTCTTGTCTCTAGAAAAGATTTTGCATCTACAACAACGCAATCAAACATCAAACTGAAAACAATCTATGCTCTTTTTTACATGCTTTTATCTCCTTGTATGCTTACTAATTCGCATTGAGATTTTTTCATATTGTGTCCCTTCGATCTCTTTGATGATGTCCTTTATAGGATTTAGAGAGTGATGACTAGGGGCATAATCTTTTCTTTGTCTTCTACTTGTATGTGAAAATCTAATGTCCTTGGAAATTCTGGATTGGAATGGTGTCTGACTATAAGAGCCTCTATCTTGAATTGGATGGCCATGCATACCTTGACCATTGATACCTAGAAAATTTAAGGAAGTTTGATCTAACTATTTTCTTTTTGAGTGAGTTCTTTCTCCTATTGTGAAACATGATCTTACCTAAGGATGTGAATGATAAAGGGTCACTACGGGTAATTCACATTGGATTTAGAATGATCTCTTGGCTATTTGATGTGTTTGTCATGCAAGGCATATTCAGGTCATCACAATGTTTATGTTTTAATTCTTGTACAAATTGCTATATCAAAATGGACATGATATTTAGGTCATCCTGGCATTTGTGCCTTGGTGCTTATATCTAATCCGAAATTTTGAAAATAAAATCAATATTCATATATCCATGCTTGTTGACCAGTGGGTGTTGTATTGATTCTTGCGCATACAAATCAATATTCATATGTCTATGGTTTCATAGCTAGTGGGCATTGTATTGATTTATCTGGTTACCTAAAAATTCAATGATGATAACAAATCAAAATATGATCAGTGACTAGGTCCTAGGTCTTAGGTTGCATTTCATTTTGCATGTCTCTTTGCATTTTGCATGTTTCATGATCTCACAACTATTTGGAAACACTTCAAAGCTTAAAAAATTCTTCACATCTAACAAGAGTTGAGTCTCACTCGGAGGTCTCTTCATCAAACCACGAGTAGTAACCCTCTAGGGTTAAACATCCTTTTGACATAAGACTAAGTACTTGTCTTCATCAACCTGCAAAAACATATCATGTGTATTGCTGCATTTACATCTCATATCATTATCATTTGTTGCATTACATTACATTCCTTGTATACGCATAAAATCATACATACATCTTTTCATAATCAATTACATTTGCATAACATCCATACATATGAAAGAAATCATTGCATTGCATCGATCCATACATACATTCTACACTAATCATAGCATAAGCATAGCATGATATCATCATAAATCCACATCATGACAAGTACAAATGAAGTCATAATCAAAATATCCATCTCATATATATCACAAATCTTGAAATGTGTTAGGGGTGCACTACTAGCACAATGTACAAAAGAATGAGCTCCGAAAAGCTATCAGAATTAGAATGGTATATCAGTGATAACAAAGAATAGAACATATCAAAACAGGGCCACAAGAATCAACTCTCAGCATGCTCCTTGGTATTTGGTGGAGGAGGCAGTGGTGCATCTGGTATGACCTCTACCCTCAGTGCCCTAGCCCTCTGAGGCTGCCATGTACTTAGAGTATGTAGGTACGCTCTACTTAGTAGGAACAACAACATAATAAGTAGACACATAATAGGAGGCCCGTGAGGTCTGATGGGTCACCTCTATTTTTAGTCTCTGAACCTCTGAACAAAGCTCTGCATGAAGCTTAGTGCACTGCCTGTCTACCTCCTAAAACCTCTCCTCCCATTTGGCACTCTATACCTTCACGTCCTGAACTTGAGCTCTAAGCTGTTTAATCATCTCTATAGAAGTGAGAGGAATAGTAGGCTCTGCTGCAGTTGCTAGCATCTCTGTATCCTGTGCTGGCTGCTCTGGCTATTGTCTAGTCATCTCTGATCTACACGCCTTACGGCATCTGACCTCCGCACCCAAATCAAAAGTGGTGTCTACTTGTGTGGGATTTGCATCACCACCTACAAACTGCTCACCTGCCAACACCTCATCCGTCGCACCGATACTGCCCAATGTACCCCTCTCACCCATGGATCATCTATGTGACCCTGTGGATGTGCCTATGGGAGAAGTAGAAGGATGAGGAGGCCTCATATGCCCAGATGATCTCTGCAATGGAGCTATCACTCTCTGTCTAGGCAGTGTAGGATGCACTGCCTGTGGTCTTGGGCCTTGTACCATCAGAGCACCTGTAACATCCATCGCCTCCTCCATGGAGGGTATCCACTATGTAGGATCTAAGAATCTGTGAATGGGATGATCTGCAAGCCACTCAATGTATCTGTTTGTCACTCCTGCATCGACAACCTATGGCCGGTAGTCCCAATATTTGCCTATAATAGGACTGTACTCCTCCGTACATAAGGAATAAGAGAGCCTTGGTGTCCATCTAAGCCCAATCTCACACACAATGTGAGCATATGCAGTGTACTCTCATGGGGTATCCTATCTACGTCCATACTAACGCCACACTCTGCTAATAAAAAATCTCTCTAGAATAGTGGGAGAGTGGCCAACAAGTACTCGACTCTGAAAAAGAAAACTATACTGCTCCCTCGCAGTGGGCTAGATCTCTATTTGCAAATATGGCCTCCAATGAACAAAAGTCATGTCATCTAGACATCATCGGAAGTACTCGGTATGATCCATCCGAACCTGTGTGACATAACTAGCATATGTATATATCACTGGCTCCTGTGGCTGCCGCTGTGTCTGAAAAACTAGTCTCAATACTGGGATATGCTCCCAGGCCCATATCTGTAATACAAGAGCTCCTGAAGCAAAGCTCTTGCAATCCTGATAAATGATCTCATGCATCTTTGAAAACATATTTGCTAAGAGGCACTGAACCCAGGCAAGCTCAGTGGGCGTAGCCATAAGAAGTGCTACCATCAGAGCCCATCCCATCAAAAAGCTGTTCTACTGATGGCCTGGCATGATAAGCTCCCCGATCATACCAGTGATAATGCACTCTAAACGGTGCATCTAACCATATCGTTGTACAAGGGTCTCCCAAGAAATGGACCCCATCAATTATGTATCATCTCCAAATAGATGCCTAAAGGCATGAAGACCACCCTGACCAAAACTCACGTACTCAGGACGTCGATTGCTATGAAATGGAATGCGCAATATCCTATAGATTTCCTCTGGAGTCATGGTCATCTCTCCAATAGGTAAATGAAATGTCTGTGTCTCCGAATGGAATCTCTCAATCAAGGCACTCAAAAGGCCATGATTTACCCTAATGTTAGGTAAATGAATCAAATACTCAAATCCATAGGCAACAAGATGAACCCTCATCAGGTCTAGAAGCGCGACACATAATCTCTGGGTGGCCGGGTATGAATGTCGAACATGTACATCTGGATATGTCACCTATATCATACAAAAATAGGGCATTCTATCAGAAATTGGGTTCAATAACAGGCTAATAGTACAAAAATTGGACAGTCAGGTACTTCAGAAGGTAGGTCAACCAGTCAGATATCAGCATCAGGCATCAAAAAAGTCAAAATTTGGCCCTAAAAGTCAGTTTTCAACACTCTATTTTTCATACAATAGTCCAGACTGGCATCAAATGTCGTACGACACTCCACAGTATACCAAATGACATTTTGTGGTCATACGACACTGTGCCCGGGATCATATGAGTTTCGAGGGACCTAGTGAAATGTTGTACGACACTCCACAGTATACCAAACAACATTTCATGGTCATACGACACTGCGCCCGGGATCATACGAGTTTCGAGGGACCCGATGGAATGTCGTACGACACAAGGGTCCCTCTCATACGACACTTGGGTGGACTTGAAATGAAAAAGCAAATTCAAATGAAGTGTCATACAAGTCTGGGTGGAGACTCGTATGAGTTTTCAAACATGCAAAAATTAAAAAGCAAAATGCGTACGAAAAATATTAAAAAATGCTAGGAACATGAAAAATTTGCATTTTCAGAGGGGAACAGAGGTCCACCTACCGGATGTCCATATTGTCAAGGTCTCTGGTATCTCCAGCTACACTCAAATCAATGCAAACTCACAGGAACCTTCAGATCTCATTGTTCTGCCATTTTCTCACTTAGAGGGCTCCGCACAATTTCCAAAGTCAAATGGTTGAAATGAATTGAAAATGACATAGCATTTGACCTAATTTTCAAAAGTGCTCCATTTTTCATGAAAATTGCACCCCTGGCTAATTTCGACGTTCTAAATCCATTTTCGGGATCAAAATCAAAATCTAAGATCATTTAATATGTCAAAAATGTGATTTAAAATTTTTGGGCCTAGGACGGTCTACTGCTTGCATATTCGACCTTCGATCATCACAGAACTCTAGTATTCAACTTAACTGATTATCTTACATCAAACTATCAAAATTTCAACTTGGTCAACCATGGTCAACTCATGGTTTAACCTAGTCAAACTTGGTCGTCTGGACCTCTAAACGATGCAAAATGCATTCTCAAACGTGTATAACCACTTCTCAAATCAATTAACATGCTTCTAAACTATCAACGTTGACTTTTCTTGTCAGATTTCAATTTTAATCCTGAAGGGGGCATGGTATTGCACATCATTCAAAGTCTGTAAATCAATTTCTATCCATATCTTTCATCAGTGATCAAGACAACAATCATGTCTAGTTACTGATTCATCAAAAAAGACCTCATCGCTCAGGGCAAATCTATCATCACTTGGGGCATATCAGATTCATCGATCCATATCAATCTGGTATTCTCCTAATCTTGTAAACTATATCAGTTTTTGCAACCATCAGATCATAGTGTTCTTTCCTTGGTTCTTCAGCAACTGAAGGATTCAGATGTGATACCTACTAGTTCTGTTAAGACAATCGAGTCTAGAACCGGTCACTCACTTCTTAGCAATCCTAAGGTTTGGAATCAGGCATTTTGACACTTTTTCGCAATCATCAGTTCATCACTGCTATAGTGAACATTATCTTTGGTCATTCAGGACCTATTATCTCCATATCAAATCAATATCAATCAGCTTCTGTCTCATATCAATTATCAATTTCGAATCACTTTCATATCTCTATCAAACACAAACTTTCTTTGAACCACTGCGCTTCACGCAATAATTCAAAGAGGGGCAAAATGTAATACCCCAAAAATGGGCTATAAGTTCATTAATCTCATGTATCTACAGATTGAATGAAATTGACATCAAAGTCCTAACCTAAGGCACATTTGCACATCATCGAATCCTAATTGATTATCTTAAATTCTACATCGGGGAATATTCCTAGCAATATTCCTAATTATCTTAATTATCTTTAATTTAATGATTATTTGGTGATAAATCACATTTATCCTAAGTTTGATTAATTGAATATTTTCATTAATTAGATTTAATATCTTGCCACTTAATTATTTAATTAAATTTAATTCTATCTCTTATTAATTGTATTATTTAATTTTGACAATAAATCCAATATCCTATGAATAATTGATTAAATTTTTATTTAATTAATTAAAGCAAGTTGTCATTATTTAATAATATAGTTTTTAATAAAAGTTTGATAAAATAGTTAATTAAACCATAAATTAATTATTTTATTTCAAAAAGCAGTTAAGTTGAGAATAAATCACTTTATTTATTTATTAAATCATAATTATCCATGTGCACATTCAAGGACCAGTTAAACTCAAATTGGAAAATCAATGCAAGTTGTTAGCTTTTTAAAACTCAACATCTTTTTGAGTTTTAAAGTTGATCTAAACTTCTAATTCAAGTTGAACTGTGCTTTTGCATGATTTTTGTGACTTAATTATCTTTATTTAAAAATAACTCAAAAATCAAGTTGAGTTATTTGAGTGATTTATGGCTTTTCTCCATGCACCTCCAAAGCCCTGGATTTCTATAAAACCAAGGCTCGGCTCTTCATAATTCATCCACAAATTTGCACAATCACGCTGGAGAATTAGAATTGGGAAAATCAAAGCTCTTGCGAATCGACACCTTTCTGAGATCAATCTTGTTTTGCATTCATTTAGATTCATTTTCATATCATTGTTAGCTTACTTTGCATATTCATAGATCAATTTCATTCTAGCATAATTTCATATCAGTTTTCATCATATCATTGCATAGAAAATATAAAAAATATAGATTAATTACATTCAATTCATATCTAGATCAGTGGCATTCAAATCCTTCATTTAGGTGTCATCTAGGTCACTGATCTCGATAGCAATCTGAGAACATTAATCTCGCACCTACTAGAAGGCAGTAAATCGCTTGGTTAAGTTAGATTTCAATTTTGCACAATTTCAATTATAGCTAACCTCTAATGTTTTATCGAAGTGTTGTGTTTATAGATCAGGTACAATTTTCACACACACATAACGAAGTATTAAAATAACCCACCCAGCTTAAAGAAAGAAGGCAGTGGTAGGGGGAACCCAACAAGGACTTCCTATCCTAAGGGAGACTTAGACCTAGACTCAAACATGACTAGACCTAGCTATGACACCAAATCTTCCACTTTATAAAATGGCCACATGGTTATGGGATGAAAAGTGGGGCAACAGTTGGCTCTGACTGGGGACTTAAACATTCCCATGTTTAAGAAATGAATCCTGAATCTCTGGTTTCACAAAAAGGTAAACAAAGAGGGTGGCAACACAACAAAACTAAAGCAAGAACAAGGGAAAAGGAAACAAGGAAAAGAAAATAACCTAGAGAACACAAAGGAACAAAAAACAACTATGGTACAATATAGGGGTTACCTATTTTCAATTTTCCACTTGGTAAAGTTTCAAATCCTGACCGTTGAAGGTCAGTGGTAGTACCTCACCATCCTAATAAGCTAGCTTGAAAGAATTGTTTTCAAATGCTTGATGAATTACAAATGGTCCTTTACACAGGGTTTCAAACTTCTTATGCATTCCCTTTGGAGCACTGCATTTATCCCATAGCAACACACTATCACCTACCATGAATTTTCGTGGTCTTGTCTTCCTGTCAAATATCTTTTTCACCCGCATCTGGTGTTGAGTGATATGATCAAATATTTCTACTCTTTCCTCTTCCAGCTTGTTCAGATAAAGAATCCTTTTTTCTAAACCATCCTTGTAGATGTCATCTTCAATTATTGTCCTAAGTTTGTTTGTGGCCAATTCCAAAGGTAATGGAAGATTCACTTCAGTTCCATAAACTAGCTCAAAAGGTGATATACTGATTGCCCTTTTTGGTGTTACCCTGTTTACCCACAACGCCTCATGAATCTTTTTATGCTAGTTCTTCTAATTATCTTATACTAATTTCTTAACAATATTCACCAAATTTTTGTTACTAGATTCTGCCTGGCCGTTTCCCTGTGGGAAGTAATCTGATGAGTGGCTAACTGTGATTCCATATTCAAAATAGAAACTGGTGATCTCAACTAAAGAAAAATAAGCTACATTGTCCATTACTAATTTGAGTGGAACACCAAACCTGACCAGTATATTTTCTTTGAGAAATTCACATACCACTTCAGAAGTTGTTTTCTTTTTTACCTTGGCTTCCACCCACTTGGTGAAATAGTTAGTGGCAATTATTATATACTGGTGACCAACACTAGATGCTAGGTTAATTGGAACAATTAAATCAAGGCCCCAATTCTAGAAGGGCTCTTCAATGATGATAGGCTTCAACGGAAGCGCAGCTAGTTGAGGACGTCATGTGAACATTTTACATTTCTCGCACTTAGCTACCCAGGAGTATGTGTCTCTGAACATACCAGGCCAATAATAACACTATCTCAATATTTTGAAGGCTGTAACTAAAGATGAAAAGTGTCCCCCATAGGCCTTCTCATGGAATGTCTTCAACAATTTTTCTTGTTGCTGCTTATCTACACACTTGAGAAAAGTGTCATCTATTGCCTTTTTGAATAGTTTGCCATCCCAAATCACAAACTTAGCTTCTTTTAACTTGAGGTCTCTTCTTTACCTTGCTGTTAGGCCCTCTGGACACTCTCCATATGTTAAGAAATAAGCTATATCTTTGAACCATGTATCTCGAAGACCCACAGCCAGAACCAATTATTTTTCTTCATATCTTCCAACTCTGCTATAGCCTTGTCTTCCGCAATTGCTCTACATAGAGAATTCCCCTTTACCAGTTTGGTGGGCCTAATTTCTATATCATACTCTTGCATCTTTTCTATCCATGATCCTTGGGTGTTGCACCCCACCTCTTGCTAAGTCAATACACTTTTTATTTCTACGTCTGAGACATAGACTACACAGTGCAAATGTAAGATATAAAATCAAAAGTTCCTCAGTGCTTTGACCATCGTAAAAGCATGTTTTTTGATCTGTGAATACTTTAACTCATGATTCTTTAGAGGAACGCTCATAAAAGCTATTGGAGCTTGTATTCCTTCATCATTTTTCTACATAAGTATGGCTGACAGAGTATGTTTAGATGCATAACAATAAATGATGAAATCTCAACTATAATTTGGATGACATAATACTAGGGCATTAGCAATAGCATCTTTAATGTTCTGAAAAGCTTTCTTACCTGCTTCATTCCACTTGAGATTTGAATCACCTTTCATCATGTCTATGATGTATTTGGTCATTTTTGCAAAGTTTGGTACAAATCTTCTAAGGAAATTGACCTATCCAAAGAATGATTTAACTCCTATCTTATTCACTGGAAAACTTAACCTTTGAATGGCCTCAACTCACTCAAGATCAATTTTGATTCCTTCTTGAGAGACTATGTGGCCAAGGAGTTTTCCTTTTGTTACATAGAACACAAACTTTTTTGGATTGAGGGAAATCCCATCATCTCGACATCTTTGTAATACTTTCCTTAAATCTTCTATGTGATCCTTTCTTTTCTTTGAAAACATAGTAAGATCATCTAGATATATTACTATGATCCGATCTTTTAAATCAGCAAATGTTTTACTCATACATCTTTGAAAGGTGGCATCAGCATTGATGAGTCCAACAGAATTTGAGCATTTCAGTCCACCGTGTCGCATGCTTTGGGACTTGCAATTTTGACTTCCCCTATTTCTTTCTGTATTAGCTTTCAAGGTTTTCCTTGTCACATGATCGCATGGTACTTTTCTGACTCTTTCGATCATGCGACTGAACACAAGTAGAGTAACTTCCTTATCAGGTTAGGATCTATATCTTACCCCAATGTAATGAAGTATTAAAATAACCCACCCAGCTTAAAGAAAGAAGGTAGTGGCAGGGGGAACCCGACAAGGACTTCCTATCCTAAGGGAGACTTAGACCTAGACTCAAACATGACTAGACCTTGCTATGACACCAAATCTTCCACTTTATAAAATGGCCACATGGTTATGGGATGAAAAGTGGGGCAACATGTCTCCAACATATCATTTCATCAATGGTGTTGCTAGCCCCTTTGGTTGTTGGAATATGCCTAGAATTGGCATTATGTAATTTCCAACTTTGTTTCTTTCATGTCTGTGTCTGTCCAAAAAAAAATGGAATTGGAATTTTCAAATTCTAATTTTGCCCCAAAATAGGCATATGCATCTTCCACCCAAATAGGTGGAATTGGAATTTTGAATTCCAATTCAAAATTTTATAAAACCAAATTGGAAATGTGGTTAGGTCTGCAAGGATGAGGAAACGTAGAGAATTAGGTCATCTCGACTAAAGTAGGGTATTTTGAATTCATCTTTTCCTGGAACTCTCTACACACTAAAAACTTACACCTGTTGTTCTAGGTTTTCTAGGAGTCGATGATATGGATTTGAGCCTCATCAATTTTGTATTTTAATTTTCTATGTTTCATGTGATTACAGGGTAAGTCATTGCTTAACCTAAAAGGAACATCTGTAATATTGCACTTGGAGACAGATGCTATGGAGTGTGTGTTTGAAAGGGAAATGGTGATGGAGTAGATATCGAAGAAGCCATGGGGACAAGTCTATGGAAAGCTCAAGGATCCCTTCAGTTTTGTTTGGAACATTGCCACTCATGTGAAGAATGAATCAATGAGCCCACTGGTGCTAATTGAAAAATAACATTAGATTCACAATTTTTTTCACTGAATAGGGGTCACCCGAGGCTCATTTAATAGGATCCCTCTTGCTAGAGTTAGGCTTTCGATGGTATTAAACTATTTGCAAAAAATGCATCTTCTCAGTATTCTAAAAATCATTTTCAAAAAAGTATCTTCCAAAATTTTAGCATCTTCCAGAATTGACATCATTGAGCATTTGGTATTCCAGAAGAGTTCGCTACTAAAGTTGTGTTTTTTCTTTTTACAACACATATATATGTGTATGTAGGTGTCCTCTACATGAATATGAAGCTCTCCTATCCTTCAACATCACCTTAACCTTCCCTGTAGACTATGGCAATATTCAATGAGCAAATGGAACCACTGTATGGCATAAAATTCGACCAGCACAAGAAGCATGTGGTGGTGTCATAATAAAATAATAATCCTCCTTAATCTATGGCAATAAGGGAGACGTTGATGCCAAATTTTGGGGAGTGTGCCTACAAATTGGGGAGATTTAATATTTTCTTATCTTTAGTTACCCTTGCAGGCATTTCCCATCAGCTTCATTGAAAACACAATATAGTTTTTATAGGATCTTTATGTAAGAGGAAAAGAGATGCAAATTAGGTAAAGTAATAAAATCATTTTTTTGACTCTTTTGCCAGTCCTCAAAATGTGCTTCTCACTAGTCAAGAATCTAGTGCTATAAATCTGTGAGCCACACAAAATTAAAAGGGAGAGATTATTTGTTTTTGAGAAAAGTGGCATGCATAGGAAGGGAGAAAGGAAGAAATTTAGAAGAGAAGGAAAGGAGCATTGCCAGAACTCCATATTTTTAAATAGAATTAGGTTCCTTTCTCAGTTAGAAATTTTCAAGTACAATAAAATTGTAGAAATTAGTATTGTATGTTCAGAATAACATTTTTACTTTTGAAATTATGTGTTTTATTTTGTAGAAAAGTGGTTTTAAAGATCTGTTTATGTAAAAAAAAAAATTAGGAAAGGAAGAAATAGGGAAACCATAACAACCAAGAATAGAATAGTGATTCTATTATTTATGGGCAGAGATATTAGATTAGAAAGATGTGTAGTTTTAAAATTCTAAAGTATTCGTATTGAAGAAATTCTTTTGCAAAATTATTAGAAGAAAAATAGAAGAACTAAGTTCAAGAAATTATTGAAAAGTTTAGTGAAACTCTATTTTCTGAATGTGCAATTTCCAGAATGATTTTAGAGACATGTAGAAAAGGAAAAACCAAATTTAGACGTAAACACTTTTGTTATAAAATTACCCTCATTTGTAAACCATATTTCAACATAACAATAGAAGATGAATTCAATGAATTCTTGAATGGTGTTATTTAAATCCGAAAATGGTTATTATTTTCTGATTTAATAATATGGTGGATTTTGTGAGTTATGTTCTAGGAAACAAAGTTACCGATCAGTGCTTTTAAATCTGCTCAAAATTTACATGTATCTTCAACATGATTATCAAAAGATGAAAGGGTGAACCCACAATAGTGGGTTACACTTTTTTGCCTGAACAGACACTGAACTCTACATTTTGAGAAACAATTTTAGATTCAAATGCATATTGCCATTGAACTGTTCAAAATTAGAGGATGAAGTAAATTAGAGTCTTTTAAGATTTTCTGTCTAGATTCTAAATATATTTTTTAAATTTTTTTTAAATTTATTTGAATACTTTTTTCTTTTTCCCATGAAAATTGGTATGGTGCTGAAAACATCATTTTCAAATAGAAACATTGTTTTCATAGAGCATAACATTTTTTGTAAAATAGCTATGAATGTGATTCTTTCAAATTTAGTTTCGTAACATCCATATGGAGGGCATGCAATTGGTTTGAAGACATTATCATGATTATTGCATATTTTATTTACGTTTGAAGTTGACTAAACCATAATTTTGACATACCTTAACTACATAGCTTATAACTTGTTGTGTATTTATTGAATTTCAAATATTTATTTTTTTATAGAAAGTAGACTTGAATATGGAGGGCACTGTTATTTTTCAAAAAAAATATTTCCTTTTTTACTATTTTTCATTGAACGTCAAACTCAGAGCTTTATATTTGATAAAAAACCTACATTCGATTAACGTCAAAAACCATACACATAATAAATTAAAAAGTAGTCAAATATATAATCATTAGAAAGCTAGTTCTGAGTACTTGTTGTATGCAAAAGGATGTCTTCTTATTCTTCCATTTGATCACCGCACTTGAGGCTCGAAGCCATGAAATTCTTAGAATTTCTTCAAAACTTGCAACCATTGCCTAAACCAGGTACTTTCGATCGAAACTTTTGGGTTTCGATCAAAAGTACTTTCTATTGAAACTACTTTCATGAATAATGCAAATTCTAGTCATTACTAAACTACTTTCGATAGTAAGTCAGTTAGTTTCAATCGAAAGTCAAGTCAGGTTGGCCTTTTTGGTGTCATTTCTGGTTAATAAGGATTAGGTATAAATAAATGAACATTTTTTTCATTTCATTAATCTGAAAGTTGTAAAATAATTCACATTTAGGAGAAGGAAGACATTTTGGCATGAAACAATTTTCTAAGTTGTGATGGGAAATAAAAATAGAAGGCTAAACAAAAGTACATGACATTATTCAGAAGAGACTGAACAAAGACTACGTGAAGAATCATGAAAAATATATTATCATCGGAAACAAGGTATGTCTAAGATGTTTCTCTCTAGATATTTTAACTTGATGGTCAAGAATTGTCTTAATGTTCATCATGTAAATCTATTAGGACTTGTTAGTTTGACCTATTCTAGTCCTACCAATTAGATCTATTAGGACTTGTTAGTCTGACCAATTAGATGTATTAGGACCTATTGGGTCCAAATAGACCTAACTATACCTATTAGGACCAATTAGATAGGTAACTAGACCAATTAGGACCTATTAGACTTAACTATCTCCCTAACTGTAAACCTATTTGGTCTTATTAAACCAATTAGGACTGGAATTCGACCTAACTATCTACATAAGTAGGACTTATTAGGACCTATTAGACCAATTAGGACCAATTACCTGACATATTAGGACCTATTAGACAGGTATTAGTCCTTGACCAATTAGAGGTTTAACTATCTATTAATTAGACCTAACTAGACAAGTATTACGACCTATTAGATCTAACTAGACCTAAATATGACCTATTAGTACCTATTAGACCTAACTAGATCTAGCTAGGACCTATTAGGACCAATTAGACCTTATTAGGACTTAATTAGACCCAACTAGGACCTAATTAGTCCCAATTATACCTAATTAGACCTAATTATTAGGACCAATTAGGACCAATTAGAACCAATTAGGACCAATTAGAACTAATTAGGACCTAATTAGACTCAATTAGAACCAATTAGAACTAATTAGGACCAATATGACCTATTTAGATCTATTAGGACTAGCTATGACCAATTACGTCTAATTAAGACCTAATATGACCTATTAGGACCCAACTAGAATCAATTAGAACCAATTAGGACCTAATACATGACCTATTACAACCTAGTTAGACTCAATTAGAAAAAATTAGCACCTAATTAGACTCAATTAGGACCAATTAGATCCAATTAGGATATAATATGACCTATTAGAACCAATTAGGACCTAATTAGGACCTATTATGACCTATTATGACTTAACTCTAGACTAATTAGGACCTATTATGACCAATTATGACCAATTAGGACTAATTAGGACCAATATGACCAATTATGACCAATTAGGACTAATTAGGACCAATATGACCTATTCGGACCTATTAGGACCTATTAGGACCTATTAGGACCCAATTAGAATCAATTAGAACTAATTAGCACCTAATTAGACTCAATTAGAACCAATTAGGACCTAATATGACCTATTAGAACTCAATTAGACTCAATTAGAACAAATTAGTACCTAATTAGACTCAATTAGGACCAATTAGGACCATTTAGAAATAATTACAACTAATTAGGACCAATTCACTAGTACATTTGGCCTAGCTTTTCTACAAAAATTTTCAACCAAAAAATAAAAAGGTTTTACTTGGTCAGATTATAGAAGGAAATTTTTTTATTTTTTTAAAATTTATTCCTGTGTTTGTTGAAATATCGACAAATCTCGTGGTGGTCAAAAGTTCGACAAACACAGGCATAACTTTAAAAAAAAAGGGAATTTCATTTCTCATTTCATTATTCCCAGTCGGAGAATTAGAAGGGTGTAGCACGCACAAGAAGGAGATTGAGAGACTGAAACGACTCAAGGAGATTGTGCTCAGAAACCTTAACCTGGGGTTTTTGGAGGTTTTTCATTCTTTCTCTCAACTGTTTAATTTACTAGATACTCAATCAACATTATCATTTTCTTTGAGACTTATTTACTATTTGATTTATGCTTCAAGACTGGTTTTACACCTCTTGATTGCATACATTTGTATACATTTGGGTTAAGTGCCAACTATAGATGTGAAAGATGCAGAAAAATTGGGGATAAGAGCTGATTGTGGTGAAGTAGATAGGTAGAGGCCGAGCCCTTTTTGCATACATTTGGGTTTTATTGTCTTAGCTTTAGCAGTGACTATGGGTTTTCATGGGTAAGCCTTTAATTCCCCTCCCTCCTTTGTGCTCTACATTGCATACATTTGGTTTTACGTGCCCTATTTATGCTTCCACATTTGGCATACCCATTTTGTGTATATCCTGCAATTATCTCATTCCATGAGATAGCATCTCTTTGAGGCTCTCTCAAAGAGATGCTATCTCTTTGAGATACCATCTCTTTGAGGCATTTTGTGTATATCCTGCTATTATCACATTTCATTCAAATGAGTACTTTTCTTCCAAACACTCATCTAATGAAGGAAACAGAGACAATGTCTCATTTTGGTAATACATAACAATGAAAGGAGTGATTGTAGCCTATTTAACAACAATACTAACTTTTTATATTAGAAGAGGAGAAACAATGCTAACCGCAAGAAGCCTTTGTGAATACTAAGTCATACTAGCAAAAAATATATCTATTATATTCTTGTTTTCATTGCCCACCACAATTGATGAATGAAGATGTTAAAGGTAAAATAGAAGATGGTTGATAGATAATAAGAGGAAACACCAAAATATTAATGATACAAGATACAAGATCACATAAACATCTACCGTTGATAACAACAACTCTTTCTTTGTATTCATCCTTCTACCGTTGAAATTGCCTATCATTATTGGCACTCAAGATCATAGAAACATCTAATTTGTGCAATTAAAAATTCCATGGTATTTCACCTCCTCTGATCCTTTCATCTTCTTTGATTTGCATAAGATTACAATATTTTTAAAATCTCTGATAGAATTGATATGGTCAAGCCTGATACTATCATTTTCATTTAAAGAATACATCATCCACTCAACTTTCTAACTATAGATGAAATGTACATCCTCTTGGTTGTATAGAGAGATTTGATATTCTTCCATTTCTAATGAATCTTTGATCATCACCAACTTCCACTCTTGTAGATGAAATGTACATCCTGATGATTGTATAGAAATATTTGATATGCTTCCTTTATAATGAGTAGTTCATCATCACCAACTCCCAATCTTGTGATGTACCAAAAATAATTAGTATTTTCCTTTGCAATATTTATCTTCTCTAGAAAAATCATATCAGTGATGGAGCCATCTTCATATGAGGTGGCATTTTCTTTATAGGATTCTCAAACAAGTTTTCCAACATTGTCGTATTCATTTAAGATATTTCCACCCTAACCTTTGCAATATTGAACACCACACTCTTACAGTCAGGGGGAGTACTAAAAAATAAAAGAGTTATGGTATTATTTTTATTATTAAATATGACTATTGCATAAGAATCTACATCAAATTTGGCAATTAATGCAACATAATTTCCAGCCCCTACATATTCACCAAAAATTGATCTTGTTAATTGATGTAACACTTTGTCTTGCTCACTCCCTATCCTTCACTAGGGTCTCTTTAGGCCAATGCTCTAATTTGATAGGGTACTTAACTATCCCTACACTCCTTAGGGATCTCTACCCAAGATCCCACTCCTTCAACTAGTGCACACCAACAAGAAATACCATGAACTCTGCTCAATACCAATCCAACTACTAGGAAACTCCTAGTCTTGTCTTCACAAATTGAAACACATTCAACTAGAACTTTACTCCATTGAGAGGTCAGCCACTAGGAGCTCCATTGGTTTCAATACTACTCCCACACCTATACTTTTCATCAATACTTCAATCGGGTTCATCAAACCATGCCAATTGCACCCAAAAATAGGCTACCAACAATTAGGCCTTTGTCAAGCCTTTTTGTTTATATCAAGCCACCTAAAGGCTTAGGATTCAAATGACCCTTATTGAGAACTCCAAGATTTCTAAGGTCTTCTCCTCCTAGATTTTTTGTACACCAACTCCTACAACCATGCCTGAAAACCAGTGTTTTCATGCAACTTGGACAATTTGACTAAGAGTTTGCTTTCTTGGAAACCAAAGAAACTCACCCAATCTTCTAATTTGACTTGGGGCTTCTATAGACATGTGTCTATCTCTCCATGAGCTTTTAGTTGAAGCAAAAAATGCATTCATCTCATTGTAATCTCCTTGCAATGCTCTGTTGTCCCTAACCGTGCTCAACCAACTCACCTAGGGCATCATTGCAAACATAGAAAATGAGCTTCATAGAGCCCCTCCTTCTCCAAACATATAGTACATGGAGTCTCTTCACCCATTCCAAGAGCCCGTACAAAATCAATGGTGGAATGATGAGCTAAGACTCCATTTGTTCAACTTGCCTAGTTCAAACCTACGACAGGGTACTTAACAAAAGAATTAACAAAACTAGTTGGAATACTTCAAAACTCAAAACAAACACAACACAGAATCACAAAACAACCTGTACTAACTTTTCCAATAGACACTACAAGCTATCTAATCCATTAATCAACTAAAAACAAAGAAACATAACAAGACCTCCACTATAAACCTCTATACATCCTAGGACCTATCTAGTCCTATTATTCCACTAGTGGTGTGGCTAGAACCACTACAAGCCAAAACTTAATTAGAAGCCCCTAGGTCACTAATGAGCCTTACCTAGGTGCTCCTACACCATTAATGTCCCTAGAAGCATATTCATTTGATCATCTCTCTTGAGGGTTGACTCAAATTTCTCACCAAAGAATATTAGTTAAAGATTTATTAGGATCAAGATGATAATACTAAAAGTTGATATTTATGCCCTTGACATTACTTCCATTGTTCTTTGACTAATGTTTCCTCTTTAAGGCTCATTATTCTTTAAAAAAATCTAATTTTCTTTAAGAGAAAATTGACATTCTTTATGTTCATTGTTTTAATCATGTTTTTCTCATTGTTCACTACATAGTTTCTCATATACTTGATGTCATCAATACATTGTTGATCTTCATTGGGTATGGTAATCACTATTTTTAAAATTTCAAATCTCTTTAACGTATCTTCTTTGACATGCATCTTTGATATTACTATTTTGATCTTTTGCTTCCTGCTCTTTTTTACTTCTTCACATTCCATCTCACTATCATTCCAATTCAAATTTTCATTGTATATTGTCTTCTCACTGCATTTCTTTTTGTGTCACCAAATTTTCATGATAGAGATGTACTATCCTCTTCTTCTCAAATTGTGTCTATCTATGTCATACAATAATAGTATTTTGATCTCCATAATAACACTAAGATCTCTCTTTTATCTTCTCTTCATTACTAGTTTACTATTTTGCATCTTTGATCTTACTGTATTTTGATGCACACCATTGTTTTAAGCCTTTCACAGTGCCACTTATATGAAAATATTAGACATCATTGTCCTTTGTTCTATCATTGCTTATCATTGCCTCATTTTCACCATCTACTATCACATGCTTTGTGACTATCTCAATTCTTGATAGCATTTTATCTTCTTGCTGCCATTAGATATTTGACATTACTACCCTTTAATACATATTAATGATATTTTATTTTCATTGTCTATGATATGACATCAACCACTTTCCCAATTTACCTAGGGTCTTACAATGAGTAATAAAAAGGTAATGAAATACATGAAAAGAGGCCTTTCACTATTTCATGACCTTTTGAAACCCGATCATTAAAGAGCCTAGAATCTACTACTAAAAAAAAGAGAAGACTCGTGGTTTGAATGCTTATAAGTTTAGAAGCATAAAATTAAGGGTAATTGTAATATTTGAAATTTTAAAATTAGCCACATGGTCAAAACCATAGGCAGCATAGGATAAGGATGATGATGATGATACTGATGATGGTGATGATGATAGTGGCGATGATGATGATGATGAAAATGATGATGATGATGATGATGATGATGATGATGATGATGATGATGATGATGATGATGATGATGATGATGTTGATGATGATGATGATGATGATGATGATGATGATGATGATGATGATGATGATGATGATGATGATGATGATGATGATGATGATGATGATGATGATGGTGGTGGTGATGATGATGAGATGGATGAAGAAGATGATCAATGACAGGATTGCAATGTACAAGGTATGTGATTTAACTATTTATACATATTTATATTGATTAGTATATATATTTAATATTGATTTATTAATTTCAATTCTAATGATTACATATTTATTGTATTCAATTCTAATGATTACAACATATGTGATTTATAATTACCAATGTTTTGCTTATGACGCTCAATTAATTACTACTAATACATGTATATATTTTGTTTGATTTTTACCCTTTTTGCAAATAGGCAATTGACTACAGACATTGTGACCCCTTCTATTGATGATCTTGCATTCCATATATAAGGTAAATTTGTTCATGTTTACGATCTTGCATATTGTCAATGTTGTCTTCTAAGTTATTTGTAGCATATGTATCATGTAATTTTTAGCTAACTTAAGATAAATGATTAACATATGTAGGAAATTTAACCCCTTTGGCGAGGATCCTGCACAGTGACATGGATCAGTAGGTATAAGTCAATAAATAGATATAATTTTCTTATATTCTTCTTGTTTATCACTGAGCACGTATGTTATAAATAGACAAATTATATAATCATATAATGTATAGACAAAGAAGAACTATATAGACATATAATTATATAATCACTTTCAACTTATATTTTATATCTCCCATGTATAGATAAAGAAGAACCATACATATGGGTCATGACTTGATTATTCTATATATTTTATTTAATTATTATCAAAATTCTATTTGAAGTGGGGACATGACAATATCTCATTTGATGGATTGTAGGACCCACCAAATAGGTACTTGTCAGATCTATCTACATTGAATGAGGGACATGAGGGAATGGTAGATGAAATTTCTACATGTAGTATGACTAAAATAGGGAGATCAACTAGAGGTCAAAAGATTAGAAAAAAATTCAATAAATGCATGCAATTTTTCCTTGGTAAAGGGGGGTCATGTTCTTATGATGATGAGACCAAAGGTGACATCAAGGTGCCTTTTTGGTACACACATCTTGAGAAAGAATGGGTACCCAATGAGCTACCTTCAATTAACACTGATTTTTGTGTTAATGAGAGGATATATCGCATAGCTCCATCCTCATTACATGGTTTGGGCCTATTTTCCATGGATGGGATAAAGGTATGTTACAAAAAAGTTATTGAATTGATGGAGTATGTCATTCCTTGTTACAATTACAATGATTGGATGTGGATTATTCAATATAAAAAAAGTATGCATAGGTATGCACTATCACCAGATTATATACAATGGAAAGAAAATGATCAAAGTAAAAGATTTTCTATGTACATTGATGGGAGACCAAAAGAAATAGGGAATATTTTAGGTTTTATAAATAGTAGATGACCTTCCTCAACTAATAAGAAACCCAACTACATATTTGAGGCGTGTGAGGGGAATCAAGTTTTTGTATGTGTGATAAAATCAATAAGTGCAGGGGAAGAACTGCTAATAGATTACCATTTAAATTGCATAGATAAAAACAAAGTTACTATCACAAGGGTGGTAAGTACTATATACCATTTTATTAATAAGGTTTTTTTGCTAAGTCTATTGCTTTCAGTTCACTAAATTTTTTATATTTAATCTTTGTCACAGGACGATATGGATCCCCCACATGATAGAGGTCACGTGGATGCTCCTCCCACCCATTCTTCAGCAACGGTAAACCTTATTGAAATTGTACAAATTAGATAGTTGAAAAATGTTATATTATTATGCATGAAAACACCAACGCCTTTACGGTCTATGTCTGGTAAATCCTTATTTTTCTATATTTGGTTTTGAGTTAATTATGATTTGATAATTTGTACTTTAATCTTGGGTGCATCTCATAGTGGATTAATTTTGTGGAGTAGGAGATACACCAGTGCCATCTGCTATGCCAAATACAGATTAGAGTACATGTATTGGTGATAATTCACCATCATTTCTTGGATCTAACCATGTTTCTAGCACGGGAGTTATGCAGATGTCATTATTGATTGATGATAAAGAATTGATGCCTTTAAAATGTCCTAAGCTTCCAGGTACTTTAAATTTATTATTTTTTATATTGTAATATGCATTTACCTATTCATAAATTTTTTTTGATTGATGATCCAATGAAATGTTTTGTAGGAAATTATTCTTTTTATAAGATGCTTTATGACCTCACATTGAAGATATTTGGGCCCACCATACGTACAAGGTGGAACATCATAAGTGAACTAACCCTATCCCACTTTTTTTTTTTCATATCATTAATTGGTACAATATTTTTCCTTTCATTCAGGCCTTTTCTTTTACTGTATTCAAGGTGCACAACTTTACTTAATTTTTCTATCTAACAATTTTGTGTTTTTTCTTAAAAGGTGGAACTTGCAAGAAAAAAATTTAAAAGATCAGCTCATTAAACATTTAGAGCATGAGTTTGGTAGTAATATTTTTGAGGAGAAGAAATTTTTAGAAAAAGCTGCTAAACATCTTAAGACTATGAGGGACTCATTTAGAAGGAGTCTCATCCAGAAACCAAAGTACGAGCATCCTTCCTTTATTCTAGTGAGGGATTGGAATGAGTTCATTTTGGATGCAAAGGAGAAAGGGGATGCTCAAAGAGGAATTACATCAGAAAATGAGAGAAGAAGGTATGCAATAGTATTAACTACTAGTACAATGTAATAATGCACTAATTAGTGATATTTATATCTATATCATTTAATTGATGAACTACAATTGATTGAGAACCTGATTGATGAACTACAAAGTGATTAGAGATCACTGAGAATTGAATGGATATGTAAGATAATTAAACCAGTCTTTTTGTTGTCATTGATGTTAACTAGTTTTGATAGTACTTATCATGTTTGTTGTAAATATCCAAACATCTGTAAAGATGAAAGAAAAGATGAAGAACCGAGATATCTACATGGAGGAAGATGGATATGACAGATGATGATAAGGAATACTCTTGGTAACTTATTGATGAGTCTATAAATTCATATTATTGACTTGATTATGTTGCATTAATTTTTTATGAAGTTGGAAGAAATATATTACAAAGCAGTGTGGTCAGTTAATGAAGCATTCCAATATACACTGAACCAATGTAGTGTATACCGAGCGATAGTATCAACTGAGCTTGTGTTCGCTGTCACAATTCTTTGTTAATGGGGTATGGACAAAAGAACTAAATGATTAGTTTAGGAGATAGAAATTGATGAGCTGTAAAGTGTATGATTTTGAGGTGGAACATAAAGTTTGTTACGAGATCAATGGATAACAAAATTAGAAGAAGATCTAAAGGATGGAAAGGAAATGAGATAGTGACACATTTGTCAAGCAAAGTTTAATCAAAAAAATATGATGGATGAAAAGAAAATGAATTACTTGTCTATTTAAGAGACATTGATTTCATTGTGAAAGGGATGTCAAAAGAAGGAGACTGCAGAGATATCACATGAACATTGTTTCATGCATGCCTAATTAGACTAGTTGAAGAAGAAGCGAACTGCAGCATTAATCGAGCATCAGAGAGCTTTTACCGAGGGACAGTAAGTTATTGAATATTGAAGAACTTAATTGAAATATTGATCAGAGGATTTTTATGAGCTTAGAATAGATCTAAACATCTACAAAGTCAAGTTGTATTATAATCAGATCACTTACTGTTTCAGTTTAACCATTGTAAACAGATAAAATCTCTTAACTGAGTGGACTTGAAAGTCTTATATGTCATTCATAGAATGTACATTGTTATCCTATCAACCCCATAGTGAATGTTGGTTGGATGATAACTATTAGTGTTAAATCCTCTAACAAGGTCACACCTTACAGTGTGTTTTGTAACCTTTAATAGGGTTGGCTCTTCATCGAGCTCACTTCAGAAGAGTGAAAATATTTTGGGTTACCAGTCCCAGGTGGCTTTTCCCTTTACAGGGTTTCCACATTAAATCTTTGGTGTTATGTGTTTATGTGGTGATTGTTTGGCTATCATACTTTAAATGTTGCATATTTGATTTGGTCAGTAATCTCTATGAGCAATTAACTAGTAATTGGTAAACACATAGACTATTTAGTATTCTTGTTTACCGAGCTACAGAATTAGCTGAATTTGTTTTAAGTGATACATTTTGTAATTTGGGACTATGGATAACTGATTCACCCCCCTCTCAGTTATTCTAATAATTGGTACCATAGTGGATTGGTTTCTTGGAATAGAGTTTTAATGACTTCAGCATAAAGGTCACAAAATGTATAAGAGGAAAGTGCCAAAGTTGAACAAGGAAAACTTTACAATATGGCAAAGCTAAATGAGACTTCATATATCTAGGATTGGGAATTTTTCCCTCACCCTATTGGATAATGGCTACTTAGCACTGCCTACAGGACCATTGACTCTTGATCAATTAAGAGATAGACATGAGCATAATGTTACTATGATGGAGATTGATGCTGCTCTATCAGATGCTAAATTTTAAGATGTCAAGGATTGCCTTACCTCTAAGGAAATGTGGGATAAACTTGCTCAAGTTTATAGTGGTGATGCAAATGTCAAAAGAGCCAGAGCTGAAAGTTTAAGAGGGAGATTCGATGATATGAAAATGAAAGAAGGAGAAAATATAGTATGGTATACAAACTGAATAAATGAGGTAGTTAATGCTATTAGAGGATCTGGTGGTGTCATTGAATAAGTTACAATGGTAAGAAAAATTATAAGGACCTTATTGCCTGTTTATGCAATCAGAATATTTGCAATACATGAAATGAGGTCTGCACTAGGCAGTACTCTCACTCTTGATAATCTGATTGGTAAGATAACAACTTTTGAGCTAAAAAAATTTGATAATAGTGTTGTACCATCTGTTGAATCTACTTTTATGTCTTCTCTGAAGATTGGTAAGCCTAGTAGTAGAAATAATAAGAATGATAACAGTGAAAGTAATACTGATGATGAGCCTGATGAGCTTGAAGCTCTTATGGCTAGGAGATTACCTAAAGGTAAAGGTAGATATAGGGGTAAATTACCTTTAGCATGTTTTAACTGCAAAGAAGTTGGTCATATTGTTGCTAGATGCCCAAACAGGAAAGAAGATGATAGAAACAAAGACCGATCTGGTGAAGGAAGCTATGGGAGAAGAAGCAATAGAAGTTACTGACACTACAACATGGATAATTGAGACAATAATGATAAGGGCAAAAAGGTATGTTACATTACTGAAGAAAATGATACTGATTCTAATACAAATGATGATGTTGAAGTAGTATTTGTTGCGATGAAAGATGATTCTAAGGAAGAAGAAAGGTATGTAGAGACAACACTCATTTCTAAGGTTAATAAAAATAATACATGGATCATTGATAGTGGCTTTACATATCACATGTCTGGTGATGAAGAAAAATTTGATCATCTCGAGCAATATAATGGAGGATCTATAAAAATGGGTAATGATACACCATGTATGGCTACAGGAAAAGGATCTTTACTGATAAATGATAAAATTAGATGTGATAATGCTTATTAGGTAGAAGGACTAAATTACAATTTGCTAAGTGTGGGAAAGCTTAACAACTCAAGTCACCGAGTAGCTTTTGAGAGCAAGAAAGTAAATATATTTGATGATGGAGGAAAACTTGTTGGAACAGGAGCACAAACCAAAGGTAACTTGTTTTATCTTGACAATGTTGAGTTTTCCTATTTAATTATGAAAAATGAGGATGCATGGTTATGGCATAAAAGGTTATGTCATGTAAACTTTGATAACATGATCAAGATAAGTATAAAGAAAAAGGTTAGAGGTATGCCTAGTCTAGCAAAGCTATATCATGTAATGTGTCATCAATGTCAGAAAGGTAAGATGACAAAATCTAGTTTTAAGAGAAAAGACTATTCAACAAAGAGAATTTTGGAGCTAGTTCACACTGGCCTATGTGGTCCCATGAGAACATAGAGATACTATGGAGATAGATATTTCATTCTATTTGTTGATGATTACACTAGATTAATGACTGCAATGTTCTTAAAAGAGAAATCTGAGGTGTTTAAGATGTTTGAATGGTATAAAGAAAAGGTAGAGAAAGAAATCAAGAAATAACTAAAATACTTGAGATCTGACAAAGGTGGTGAATTTATTTCTAATGAATTTACTAACTCTTGTAATGAGCATGGTATAAAAAGATAGGTTTCAGCACCGAGAACACCTCAACAGAATGGGATTGCTGAAAGGAGGAATAGATCAATTGTTGATTGCATAAGGACACTGATGATAGAAAATAATGTGGCTTAGACATACTAGAGAGAAGTTGTTATTACAGATGTATATGTGCTAAACTGAGTACAATTGAAGAAGGACACAAACAAAACACCCTACGAGTTATGGTTTGGTCACAAACCGACTGTAAGTTACTTTAGGATTTTTGGTATCAAATGTTTTATTCTGAAAGATGAAAGAAAAGGAAAGTTTGACTCTAAAGGGGATGAAGGGATATTTCTTGGATATTCCACTAAAAGAAAAATTTATAAGTGTCTAAATAAAGTTACTAATAAAATGATTGAAAGTACTAATGTGAGGGTTGATGAGTTTGATACTAAGAATGGTGAAGAAAGCACTAGGGAGCCAAAAGACTATGGTAGATTCACTTACATTGAACATCCAGAGTACCTATTGAAGTCATAGACTGTGTCAACCAGTCATCAGAAAAATAACATCGAGGAACAAGAAAGAGAAACCGACAATCAGGAAGGAGCTAACGAGCAAGGGAATGAACCTGAATAGGATGAATAACAAAGAAGAGATCAAGTCTTGTCAAGATTTGTCATAAGACATCATCCTAAGAATGAAATCATTGGAGACAAGCAAGATGGCATGATGACAAGAAGTAAGTTAAGACAAGGTACATGCTTAGTTAGTGAGTTTGAACCAAAAAATGTCAAAGTTGCATTGGCGAATGAAGAATGGATAAATGAAATGAATGAAGAGATAGAACAAATAGATAAAAATAAGACATGGAATTTAGTACCTAGACCCAAGGATAAGAATGTCATTGGTACTAAATGGATTTTTAGAAATAAGTTGAATGAAAATAGAGAGGTTACAAGGAATAAAGCTAGACTAGTTTGCAAGGGGTATGCACAAGAGGAAGGAATAGATTATAGTGAATCCTTTGCACCTATTGCTAGACTAGAAGGAGTTCACATGTTACTAGCCTATGCAGCACATAAGAAGTTTAAATTTTATCAAATGGATGTTAAGTCTACTTTTCTGAATGGGATACTAGAAGAGGAGGTCTACATAGAACAACCATATGGGTTTGTTGATCTAGAAAAGAAAGGCGTGGTATGTAGAATACTCAAAGCTTTATATAGTTTAAAGAAAGCACCTAGAGCCTGGTATGAAAGGCTGCATACTTATTTGTTACATATTGGTTTTGTTAGAACTAGCGAAAACAAAAATTTGTATATGAAAGGAGAGTCTGATGACACTATTTTGATTGCTGAAATATTTGTGGATGATATTATTTTTGGAGGAAAAGATCATATTTGTAAATCATTTGTCGATGAGATGAGAAAAGAATTTGAAATGTCTATGTTTGGAGAGATTAAGTTCTTTCTAGGCTTAGAGGTTATTCAACAGAATGATGGAATTTTCATTACACAATCCAAGTACATAAAGGAAGTACTAAGAATAATTGGCATGGAAGATGCTAAACTAGTTGGAACACCAATGGTCATAGGCTGAAAATTGACTAAAGATGATGAAAATACAGAGGTAAACTAGATGTTGTACCGATCTATGATTGGTAAGTTAATGTATGTAGTACATAGTAGACCAGACATTGCACATGTTGTGGTGATTGTTGCTAGATTTTCTACAAATCCTAACGAGTCACACATGGTTTCTACAAAAATAATCTTAAGATACTTGAAGAAAACTGAGGACTATGGATTATGGTATACTAAGGAAGGAAAGTTTGAACTAAGAGTCTACACTGACACAAATTGGGCTGGAAATATCGATGATAGAAAGAGTACCACTAGAGGATCATTTTTCTTTGGTGAAAGACTTGTTACTTGGACAAGTAAGAAACAACCTTGTATTTCTCAATCTACTACCGAAGAAGAGTATGTTCCTTCTGCTACAAACTATTCAAATTTTGCTTACATCAAGAAAGTGTTGGAAGGGATAAAAGAGGTAATCACTGAGCTGGTGATTATATATTGGGACAACACAAGTGCAATAAACATTTCTAAGAATCTTGTAATGCACTCAAAGACCAAGCATATTTCTATTAAGTATCACTACTTAAGAGAACAAGTATAGGAGAAGAAAGTTAAACTAGAATATGTTACATTAAAAGAGAAACTTGCTAATATATTTACAAAGCCTCTACCCAAGAAAACTTTTGAATACTTGAGGACTAGACTTGGGATCCGTCCCTTGTCTACCGATCACTAATGTGATCTAGAGGTTGCATCAACCTAATCTTATTAGAAGATCATTCATGTTGATGCAACATAGCTCACAATTTGGATTTTGTCTAAGGTTGCGAAAGATTTGAGGAACTAGAACATAGATTTGCATATCGGTATACTGAGATATAGAGATACATTGTATGCAAAGGACAATAGAGAGTTACTTAGCTATTGCGGAGCTTTTTTTTTTTTTCTTTGGCATTGTTGTCAAAGGGAGAGATAAACAATATGAATCAATATGATAACCAAGGAGATCACTGGAACATCTATCTAAGGGAGAGATAATTTGAGGAGCTACTAAGATCAAATCCGCAGAAGAAAGTCTGCACTTCAATGAAAACTTTAGTGGTGATTATTCGTCAATAGGAAAAAGTCGCTTGTCATCGACCCCTGATTTGGCGAATATATTAGCCATATGGGAATGATCATATCTCCCCGTATTTAAGAAAATTGGGTCAAATGCCCAGGATCATCGCCAATTGGTTTATGAAAATTGGGTCCAATGGTCGGGATCATTGCCAATGGCATATAATTTTTGGGGACAATATTTTTTTAACATTTTCCTATAATTTCAAAGAGGCCCCAAATGGATGGCCTATATTCACCAATAGTTATATATATATATATATATATATATATATATATATATATATATATATATATATATATATATATATATATATATATATATATATATATATATATATATATATATATATATATATATATATATATATATATATATATATATATATATATATATATATATATATATATATATATAGGCAGATCCAACTTCGGCAGCCATTTTACGGACGTGTGTCTCAAACCAATTGATTTTTGCCAACTTTATTAATATTACCATGGTATTGGACAACCCATAATCACCTAGGATATAACACAAGATGTGTAATAATTATGCGGGCTTCACCTAATAGTTGGACACCAACCTAATACCTCCCACCCAATTCACCAATAAAGATTAGTATAAATATATTCATACATCAATGTTATTGTACACAAGCTGGATCGGTTGAATTTGATTGATAGCGAAGTTTAGACTATTGAGTCTTGACTGCTTTGGTGTGTTGCGACTGGGATTGAATTTGAGGCAAAGGTAAGTGATTATTATTCTAGGAGTATGTAAACATTATATATTAAAGGTCTATTGTCATTTGTGACTTCTTCAACAAGTAAACTCTTTTTTTACATTTTTTTTCACTGGTAGGTTGGTAGCCTTCATTTTGTTGAAGAATCGAGATGTCAAACAAGAATAAGGGTAAGGCTCCTGCATTTGGGGAAACCCAAGAGAGGCCAACAAAATGCATAACCTTATCATCATACTTTGGTCATGGTGTTGGAAATGTTTCTAGCCAAAATCGGGAAGCTACTTCATCACAAGAAGATTTTTAAGATTCACAACCTGAGGTTGAACCTATGCGACATATTGAAGAAGTCAGTGAACCTGATATCTCAAATCATGATGAACTTGAAGAAGATTTTCAATTAAATACCCAGAGTAGCCATAATGATATAATCGACTTGGATGAGACTGAGAATGTCAGAGAAGATGATGGTGCAGGGAAGAAATGAAAATACAAATCAAAGAATGATAGAATGTGGGATCTTTCAAGGAATTTTCAAATAGAATGGGTGTCAAAGTATCC
Organism: Chamaecyparis obtusa; assembly: GCA_027943335.1. Classification (NCBI taxonomy): domain Eukaryota; kingdom Viridiplantae; phylum Streptophyta; class Pinopsida; order Cupressales; family Cupressaceae; genus Chamaecyparis; species Chamaecyparis obtusa. The sequence continues at coordinate 247,463 of BSBK01003563.1, read as the reverse complement.
ATTCATTGAACCAGTGGATAATCCAATTGAAGGGGAGCCCCCGGTAGAATGCAGATGTAAGATTTGTAGCAAGATAAATAAGAATGAAAAGAGGTTGCAGCTAAAAATTGACACCATAGAGAAGCATATGGGTAAAGTTTATGAAAAGAAAATTGTAGATGGAGTTCAAAAATTAGTGATAAGATGGAAAACAAAGGAGGAATCTCAGCATGTTAGGAATGCAAAATTATATGAATTTTAGCATAATATAAAGACAAAGCCTAGTGAAGTTAAAGGCTCTATTGAAGCTTGTTTTGGAAAAGCATTGGAACTAGAACTAATGGGAAAAGTTGTTCAGTTAAGTGTTGTGTTTAATATTTTGAGCAGAGGGCATCCTATGATAGACTACCCATCATTGAGTGCTTTATTACACATTCTAAAAGTTTGTAACTATCATAATAGTCACTGGTCAGTAAACAGTGGATGGGAATGGGAAAGTTGTCTTGTCAAGGTTGAAAAAGAGGATCTGAAGGCAAAAATTAAAGAGTCAAATTTTATTGCATTGTCTTTAGACAAGGTTACAGCAGTAGACAATACTTCCTAGGTATGCATGCATGTTTGTACTATACAGAATTTTGTTCACCAACCTCATCTACTAATTGTTGCTAAAATGAGGGATAATGCAACAACGGAAAATTTATTTGAACTAGTAAAGAGTTCTCTAATTGAATATGGAGGTATAAATGACATGACCATTTCCAAAAAGCTGGTATGTGTTGGAGCGGATGGAGCTTCAATAATGCAAGACCACAAGGGTGGTCTTTGCACAAAGATACAATCTTCTTGTGCACCCTACATTACTCCCATTCACTGCATGGCCCATAGAATGAATCTAGCTTTTGGAGTTGTTAGCAAGCATGCTCCAGTACAGAAAAATGAAGCTTTAATCAAAGAGCTCTACCAATACTTCTGTTGAAGTCTGAAATGATTTAGGGAATTTCAACACTTTGCTGAAGGACTAACTGATGGGAACAAGCTTCTTAAGGATAATGATACTAGATGGATCTCTTTGGATGGACCAGCACATCGAGTTTTTTCAGAATATCAATTGTTGCTTGGTCTAATGAACTCAAGTCATGATGAAGTAGGGAAACCAAAATTTCCTGCACTACTGGCAATGTTAACTAATGTAGAGACACTGTTAACATTAGCAGGTATTCTTGCCATGCTTGAGGAAATGAGAAATTTAATGAAAAAGGCTCAGCAAAGAGCTATGTATATTGTAGAATATGTTTCACTGTGTAAATTGACATGCATGGCACTCAATAGTCTCCATCAATTATGTGAAGATGATGTAAAATTTGCTAGCTGGCTGAAAGTCACAAATTTGGACTATCCTGATAACTTTTTAAAAATAGGTTCAAATGGGGAGTTATGTGTAGAAGTTCATGGAGTTGAGATACCAATGCACTACTTTTCTAGGATCGAGTCCAAGGAACCAGGAAAGAACACCAAGACTCGGCGAGTATCAAGTATTAAAAGGGAAGACTTTACCAAGATCATTGAGTCTGTAATAGCTTTTGTGAAATACAATGCCTATGATCTTTCCTCATAGATTAGAGAAATATTCCCTCCAATCAAACTACTTGAATCCATGGCTATTGTGTTTCCTTGATATTGGAGTGTAAACAATCCAAAAGATTTTAAAACTAGGCTACTAACTTTGATAGATCATTTCTACAAAACCAAAGAGTTAAATGGAGTGACTCTAACTGGAATTTTAGATGGAAATCGTTTGAGAGAGAAATCAGGTCATTTTTCAATAACAATGAGGGAACAATATAATATTATGCAGAACCTTGGTGAAGATGGATCGGTATCAAGGCTTTGGAAAAATCTAGTTGAGAATGAATTGTTGACTGATTCAATATCATAATATTTCAAGCTTGCTGATTTATGTCTGACCATGATATTGGGGTTGGTGGAGGATGAGAAAGTTTTCAGTTCTTTGGGATTCCTAAAGTCAAAGCTAAGAAACAAACTAGACAAGAATCTGGAAAATCGCTTGAGGGTCTATACATCCAGGTATGAAGTCAATACTTTTCCTTACGAAAGGGCACTGAAATTATGGAGGAATAAATGTCAGAGAAGAAGGTTGGGAAACATTTCAAACCAAAGTGGGACTGGGAATGGGAATGCCAGAGACAATGATGTCATTGACTCATGTACTACTGGTACTAGTACTGCTAGCGGTGAAGATTAGTTAAGCGGTGGTATGCAGAGTGAAGAAAATATATCGAAGAACTAAGGAATCTATGAAGTTGATGGTGCTAAATCTGATGATCTCAATGATGATATGATGTGGCAGCTTGAAGTTGAACTATTGTAGAAGTAGCAGTTCCTAGCCTCCTACATATTTATTAATCTTTTTCTTGAAGTCTACTATTAGTTTTTGTAATTCATCATCAATCATGCATAATAGCATATTCCAATGTCAAAAAGATGAATGTGGTTGATAATGTCATCAAGATTCAGTTCCATAATTAATAATGGTTTTCATTTGCATTATTCAGCTCATATGGTACAATTCTTGTAGATTTTTCATTATTTGTTTTGACAACACAGCAATTCATATGTTAGAATTCTTAGAGTTAGAAATACTGATTCTCATTAATTTAATTACAAATATGATACAATGTAACAATTCATTCATTAATACTAGTAAGAACACAACTTTGTGATTCTATTTACAAAACTCAATGACTCAATACCCATTGGCAATTTGGCACATTGCCCAATTTCAATTTCATTACCCTAAGCCAAAGACCTTGAATTCCCTTTTATAGAAACAAGGGAGCAATGATAGCTTCAGGTCAATTTGCCTAATGTGAAGTGAGAAGTCTCAAAATCTAAATCAGTAAGACAACTACAAGTCTAGAACATCTCTACAACTTTAGTTGTACATTTTTGCATTTGATAGGCCAGTTTAGTAAATTAGCATTGGCAATAGCATCTACAAGACTGGAGCATTGATCCTGTTCAAAAAACAAAGTTCAAACTTGTTACTTTAAACTCAATTCTAGACTCTAGTATTTAGGATAATATCAAAGATATATACTAAAGATATAGAGATGATTGAAACTGAAAGTACTTTCACATACTATGATTGATGAGATCAAGATGATTCTGTTAGTTTCTTTAGTATGCTCCATTCTTCATTGGTTTAAAGGGAAAAATTTGTCATGTTATAGAACACGACCTACAACCTTGTCAGTCATCCATACTTGGAAGAGTGAGTTGAAAGAAATGTTCCTTCCATTACTGCATTCAAATTTGTGAATGTTTTGATGCACTTTGCAATGCCTTCATAAGTTCTATCCTGAGGAAGGTTGCCTAAATCAGATGTCACTATGTCCTCCAACATTTTTTTGTAAGCTTCTCTTCCAATGAAACTCATTGATGAGTAATCAGGACTAGGACTCGAAAAACCAAGAGATATCAATTTGCTTGTTTTACTATTCATCTTGGCGAGCTTTGGCCCGAATAAGGAAACATTTTCTTCTGCTTCTGTTAGTTTCTAACATTTTTTAAAGACAGAGTTCACCTTTATTGTTGAAGCAACGCGGTCTTGAATTCCCTTGCTTACCAAATGCCTATCACTACTTCTATTGATTTCTTGCATAATCTACTTTGCAGTTTTTTATCTTTGACCAAAACTTTTGTTCTTCTCAATGTGCTCTCTCAGCTTCCCAAAAACATCTGTAAGAGTTTCATTCAATTCAAACCAATCACACAACCTATTAGAAGACATCTTTATTTGGCCCCATGAGAATTTTTTTATTTTCTTGACTGTATTATTTACATGGTCATTCAAGCTGTTTTCATAATTTTTAATTGTATTATTTGCCTTCTTTAGGTCTTCTCTCATTTCTGAGAACTTGTGTTCACTATCTTTTCTTATTTTCTCTACTTTCTCTTCCCACTATTCTATTTTTACCCTCTCATTCTCCAATTCTTTCTTTAATTTATTGGTTGCCTTTCCTGCACTCTCCAAGTTTTTGTAAAAACTTAATGAAGAGGATTTTTCATTCTCAAGTTTTTGTTCGCTCTATTCCAATTTTTCCCTCAGAGATTTCAATTCTGCATCAATATGTTCTTGCTATCCAACTCCAATTTCTTCTTTAGAGGATGAATTTTTTATCCTTCTCTCTAATTCTTTGCACCTATTTTCTGCTGCTTTCTCATTTGCCTTTACATTTTCTAGGTCTGCCTTTAACTTATCTATTGTGCCCTGAAGCTTTCATTTCTCTCTGTCCAACTTCATCACTGAACTGTAGACCACTTGGTTGGTCATTTTGGACACATTTATCTTGTCCACATCTTTAATTTTGGATAAATCCATTTGGAGGGTGCTAACTTGAAATTGAGATGGATCTAACTGACTCTCTAGTGGATTGTTATCTCTATTTGGGGGCATAACAACCATGAATTCTATCATATCTTTATTTGGGTCATACATGGGAAATAGCCTATTTGTTGCAGGTTCTGCCTCACGAGTAGTAGCAACTTCTTCCATCTTCATTGTCTTACTATGTTGTCTATTCCTGTTTTTTGATTGTTCATAGTTAGTTACAAAATCATTGTAACAAAAATTAGGGTTTTGTGACACAATTGAATGTTTGAATGGTGAAATAGCACTTACACTGATGTAGGAGCTTCCACCTATGTTGTATGTGGTGTTGATAATTTTACACCATGAGGATTAGAAACACCCTGACCCATTACAAGTGGAGTTTTTGGACTGTTTTGAGCCTGAGGGTTTTTTCCTGAAGGTTGGGCAATTGTTGGAGTCCCAGTCACCATTGGCATTGTTTTACTAATACTTGTCAAAATCTTTTGCTTCTTTACACTACCTTGATCTCTGGGAATAATTGTTTTCATGTCTATCTGTAATGTCCTTTTCGAACCATTAGTTGTAGTTGTACCCATGATATCCACAACTGTGGGAGTGGCAATTGATTCAGGAAATGGAATTGACTGAGTTGATGATTTTGATGATTGAACTCCAAGCCCAAGGCCTAGTTTCTCACCATGTTTTGGTGGAGCTGCTGGGTCAGGTAAAGACCAAACCCATTGTCCACAAGGACCCAAACCACCAAAACCTTGGTAGCCAATTTTTTCTATAATATCTACCTCTTTGATATATTGATCTTTTTTGGATGCATCAAATCCTCTACTAATTGAATATACTGTACTGGATGTGGGATTTCATGCTGGATGTGGGATTCACAAAATCCTGGTCCTGGTCATCGTCATCTAGATATGCTTCAGTTGGATGCTCCTTATTCCATAATTCATTAAACATTGTATCCTCTTCCACATCATAAAGATCTCCAGAGGTCTGACTCATAGAGATTCTTCCTCATTTCCCAAAAAATAGAAATTTTGGTTTGAGTCCAATTATCATCAATACATTCATTCATTAGCTTTTTTGGAATAGAATTTGTAGATGGTTGAGTAACTTTCTGGTAGAAATTGGACAATGTTATACTCATGGCCTATACTTTTCCTTTCTATTTGTGCAATGACATAATTTGTGATGACAATTCTTGTATTGACATATTATTTTCAGCAACATATTTCTCCATCTCTTTTTTGACCTCCTCCCAGGAATCCATGTTTTTAAAATTTTCAATCAATGGCATACTTTCATATTGACATTTTCTTTTAGAGTTTCCATTCTCTCTAAGCTTTGTTCCAATTATGTTGAGTGAAAAATTGTAAAAAAGGCTTCTGCCACTTTGAATCCTCTTCTCTCAAATGTGATCCCTCCAAATGAGAAAGGCAAGGAAGGAAATATCATTTTCTTTTGCTGACCACTAAAGAGTACATTTGTGATCTCCATCTCCCATACATATTCCAATGCAAATACCCTCTCTGTGACATGTATTGGAAGTTTGTAGGGTTCTACTACTGAATTGTAAAACCTTAACACTGTGTACTCTTCCATGAAGTACCAGTCAGCCAATTGTATTTTACTTCCAAGTTGAATTAAATCTCTACAAGTAGTAGGTAATCTAGGCATTGGAGTGCCTATAATTTTATCATACATTGGTGCCAAAAAGAAGTCTATAAAATTGTTGTAGTTCCTTCTGTTATCAATCATCCTTATCTAAGGTGTCAACTCATATATTGGATTTTGGCCCTGGTTGCAAAGCTTGTTTTTCTAAAATATTGCATGATGCTTTGCTAAGAAAAGATAGCACAAGTAGGTTGTGAATCTAAATATCTTCTATGAATCTATTTTAATCATTAGTAATTATTCTTGCATGCAACGAACAATATTCTCAATAAAACAATATTTTACTAGTTCTTTTTCAAGATGAATATGAAAAAGCATTTCAAGAATGCTGGCACCCACTTCTTTGTTACTATCCAATCCCAAACAAAATGCTAGCAAGGAAATACTATCCTGAACCCATGGCACAAAAATTTCATAATCATAAGGAGGCCTATGATCTGGACTTAGGCTTGAACCATTTGTTATTCCTCTGATATAAGAATCTCTTTGTGTTGCATCTATTTTTTCATAATCCTTTGCCAACTTTCTCAAGTCAATTTGCACATTTGAGTTTTGTTGTTCAAACCCTAGGTTCAACAAACTAACAAATTCACTCTTGGTTATGGACAAAATTTCCTCCTGAGTATTTTTATTCACAATTGCTTTTTTATTTTCATCATAATTTTTGGTGCAGACCATAACAATTTTTGGGCAAGGGAATACTTGAGGTAACACCATGCTTGTTGACCCAGCATTCTACGATGCAATTTTATTTTCCATTGCATTTACCTTTGGGTTAAATGGAGAAAATTTTGAACCCTTATTTGGATCGTTCCACTTGTTTTCAATTGTAAATCTAATTTCCATTATTCCCTTATTTCCATGAATAACTGGATCATAAATATCATGGAATAAATCTGTGAAACCTAGTGTTTTAAGCAGATTGTGGAATTCTATTATCTAACTTGTCTTTTTACTCATAGTCTTATTCTTGATAATTGTTTTTCCCATCGTGGTAAGCTGGTAAGTGGTAACCTAAACCGGTATCACTATTTACTCATAGGAAAATTTAAATATTTATACACAGCTATAGTCTATAAGCCTAAAATTTATAGGGGTGATTCAAGAATCAAAATTAAACCCTAACAAGTAACAGGAAATTTTTTTTCTATAATATAAATAGTAAAGTTGTAAATCAAGAGATTTGAAAAATTTAAAATGCAGGACCTAACTGTTCAGGATTTTAGTAGTTACTCGTTATCCTTAGTTTTGATTTTTGCAGACTTTGACAAGGAAAAGGTTACAGAGCTTTAGCTGAGAGACTTTGTTGCACTTTCTTTCCTCAACATAGAAATTAAGAATCTGTAAACCCTTTCTAAATTCCCAGACAACTGGAAAGTGAAACTTAAAGCACCAAAATTGTACAATCTAGAGTCATCACCACTCATCTGATGGCTGACTCACCTCATGACTATGAGTCAAAGATGTCACATCATCATCAAATGGCATTGTTGGTAGGACCATGCGAGACTGTGAGTGGATCGTCTTATGTGTTTAGTGACACATGTCATGATTCCAGAATGGGTTTTAGAAGATGGGGTTTCTTTTTCCCTTTCATCTCAAAATACAACTTCGATCATTGATCTACAATAATCCAACAGTCATAATGGCATTGTGTGCCTATGGTAGTAGTGGCCCCAGGCCCCCGTGGGTCTCATTAACTCACCTAGTCACCACTCACCGGATGGCTGACATGTGTCATGATTTCAGAATGGGTTTCAAAAGATGGGGTTGCTTTTCCCTTTCATCCTAAAGTCCATCATACATCGTCGATTTGTGCTCATCCAATGGTAGTTATTTGTAACAAACATTTTTAAATGTTATAATGTTATTTTTTCCTTTATAAATATTAATTAATAATGGACAATAAAGTTAATAACATTTAAAGTTATTTAATTGAATAGTAACAATTTTAGCCAATCAAATTCAAAATGCACTATTTTTTTAATAATATTAAATTCTAATAAATTTTAGAGGTCAGAGTTAAGGTTAGTGTTTAGAGATAATGAGATTTCTGTGGTCACTAAGTCACTGACATTGATAATTATAATCACATATAATTATCATACCTTAAAATTAGAAAACAATAAATTCTTTCTCTAACCTTATTAATTCATTTGTCTGTCAAATTGATTATATAGTATTCTTAAAGTTAAAATGATATTTTTTATTGATTTAGATTATAACTTTAACATTGATAATTATAATCATAGATTCACATATAATTCTCATACATTATAATTAGAATACCATAAATTCTTTCTCTAACCTTATTAATTCATTTGTCCATCAAAATTCTATAAATCTTTCATATTAAATGTACGAGTGTGTGAATTTTGATAGTTAACATTACCCAAACTTAGTGTCAGTACTTAGTGATAACTGATAAGACATTTCTTTTATTAACTATAACTATCTACATTGTACAACTGTGATACATCATACATATCTAATACACAGATAAATCATAAAGCAACTAATTAAAATATTGCAATCACAGTGACAAAGAAGTCTAAGAACCATTTTTTGTACAAATTGAAATGCGCTAAAGTTTGCAAAATTTTTTATGGACTAAATAGTATACTTAATGTTAAAATGATATTTTTTATTGATTATAACTTTAACATTGATAATTATAATCACATATAATTATCATACCTTATAATTAGAAAACAATAAATTCTTTCTCTAACCTTATTAATTCATTTCTTTGTCAAATTGATTATATAGTATTCTTAAAGTTAAAATGATATTTTTTATTGATTTAGATTATAACTTTAATGTTGATAATTATAATCACAGATTCACATATAATTCTCATACATTATAATTAGAATACCATAAATTCTTTCTCTAACCTTATTAATTCATTTGTCCTTCAAAATTCTATAAATCTTTCATATTAAATGTACGAGTGTGTGAATTTTGACAGGTAACATTACCCAAACTTAATGTCAGTACTCAATGATAACTGATAAGACATTTCTTTTATTAACTATAACCATCTACATTGTACAACTTTGATACATCATACATATCTAATATGAAGATAAATCATAAAGCAACTAATTAAAATATTGCAATCACAGTGACAAAGAAGTCTAAGAACCATCTTTTGTACAGATTGAAATGAGCAAAATTTTCATTGTTTTCTTTTCATAAAATTATAATTACATAAACATTGTCCAGCTCCACTTCTAGAATAAAGAGGAACCTACTATAAACAAAAAAACCAAAAAATGAGGTATGTTTTTATAAAACAAAAACCACTAGTAGACTAGTAGTCCAATGTCTACTTCCAGTACAATAGTAAATACTACAAAAAGAAACATACTATAAACAAGAAAAAATCATAAAAATTTTATCCAAAAAACCAGTCTAGTAGTCCTCTACTAATTTTGGCCTTCGGCTCCATTTAAGTAGAATTCATGAGAGATGATTATCTACGCGAATTCATCGAGCCACCTAAATTGCCCTGCCTCAGCCTCCTCTTCATCAAGGGAAAACCACTTTTAGAGGAAATCCCTAGCAATCAGGGCCCATTTCCTATGGCAGTTATACTTCCCAGCATTGAGGCCCAAAAGAAAAGGTTGCATGGCCACATTCTAGCCTGGGAGGAGAAGCTTGGGTATTTCACTTGCCCAAGGGATCCCAACCCCTATTTTTGTGAACACAACAATATTAACATTGTCCCCTAGGTACTCCTCTTTAAAAACCCTCCTCAGTAGCATTTACATCTCCACCTTCTCTCCTCCAAGGTCAAGAAGAGATGCCAAAAAATGGGACGTAATGTCTATGTTGACCCAGTGCCTATATTCATTATTCTGAAACTCTCAGCCCAACACCATTTTCACAGCCTCTATAACGAAAGGCCCACCCTCCTTACAAATAGATTCTAAGGTTTCATCAGTAAAGGAACCTAGAAAGGCCTTTTGGGCCTCCTCAGATGTGCATATAAGCCTAATTGGAGTGTCCATCTGAAACAGTAAGACTACAAAAAACTTTAAAAAAATTATTTGCAGGCTGCAGACTGTAGACCCTAAACAAACAAATTATCTAGAAAATGCCAAAGATGAATCGATGAATAGTGAAGATAGATCATCTATAAATAGGCCTTGAATTCTGGATCATTACTTAGCAATAAATTATTCTATCTTTAATGGTATTAAATCCATTGTCCTTAACATGCATCTAAATCTTTCATGTAAATATTTCCCCTAAATGCATGCGTGTGAGAAATTAAAATTTTGGACTTAATCTTTCATATCTGGTTGTAAATCTTTCCCATAAATGCAAAAGATGTCAGATATCAGTTATAGCGTCTGTACGAATTTGGAAGTGGTGCGTGTCTACTCTATGTGACAAGTTAAAGAATGTCACTTGTCACTGACAAGGCATTTATTGCTTACCAATTTAAGAGGTTACAAGTTGCACTATAGTAATATAATCATGAATATCGATACCAACATGTGTACACTGTAGTCTATAGCCAAGTAACCCTTATTTGATATGTGTCAAGATTCTGGTGACATCCTCCACAACTTTGTTTCCTTCAAGAAATTGGGGCCGAAATTAAACTTCAGCCATTGATCTTGGATCATCGAACGATATCAAATAATATATTTAACATTATAAAATAATGTATATATGCTAGGTATGTTAGTCTAAGGTATTATAACAAAATATTTCCCATCTTTTGAAAATCGCCAACAAAATATTTTTTTTTGCCATAATTAACGAATGATTAGCCAATAAAATAAATAAATTTTCAAATGGTACATAAAATTCGCCAATACAAATATTTTTTTTACCCTTCAAAATAAAATCATTCGCCTCATATATTATTATTTTTTACTTGAAAATAAAATTATTCACCTCATATATTATAATTTGTTACTTCAAAAGAAAATTATTCGCTAGCAATTTATAAAATTTTCATTCATTGAGGAAAAAATCGCCAATTAAAACTATGAAAAATCATGGATTTGAAAAAAAAAATCGCCTGCATTAAAACAAATTCCCCCCTAAAATAATGTATGATTCACTAGGATTTTACAGTTTTTCCTAAAAGGGGGTTTCTTAAAGTTATCCCTATTGCACTTGCAATATTTTTATGTAACATAGTGATTAAACATATTAAGCTAGGGAGAGCTTACAACATTTCTTACATAGTTGTAGAATACATGTTTGGTATGTGTATGGTATATTTCATATTTATTGAGTTTCCATCAATGCCAAAGGGAGAGATTGATGAACTACAACTGATTGAGAACCTGATTGATGAACTACAAAGTGATTAGAGATCACCAAGCACTGAATGTATATGTAAGATAATTAAATCAGTCTTTATGTTGTCATTGATGTCAACTAGTTTTGAGAGTACTTATCATGTTGGTTGCAAATATCTAAACATCTATTAAGAGGAAAGAAAAGATGAAGAACTCATATATCTACATGGAGGAAGATGGATATGACAGATGAGGATAAGGAAGATTCTTGGTAACTTATTGATGAGTCTATGACTTCATATTGTTGACTTGATTATGTTGCATTAATTTGTTATGAAGTTGGAAGCAAAATGTTACAAAGCAATGTGGTTAGTTAATGAAGCATTCCAGTATACACCGAGCTAGTGTACTGTATACTGAGTGATAGTATCAACCAATCTTGTGTTCACCGACACATTTCTTTGTTAACTGAGTATGGACAAAAGAAATAAATGATTATTTTAGCCAACAAAAATTGATGAGATGTAAAGTGTATGATTTTGAGTTGGAAGATAAAGTGTTTTATGAGATCAATGACTAACAAAATTTGAAGAAGATCTAAAGGATGGAAATGAAATGAGATAGAGACACATCTACTCAGGAAAGTTTAAGGGGCAAAATCAATGAAGGAGATTAAGCGGTAAAATCTGATGGATGAAAAGAAAATGGTTTACTTGTCTATTTAAGAGACATTGATTTCATTTTGAAAAGGATGCTGGAAGAAGGAGACTAAAGAGATATCGCGTGAATATTGCTTCATGCATGCCTGATTAGACTGGTTGAAGAAGAACCAAACTGCAGAGTTAACCAAGCATTGAGAGCTTTTACCGAGGGATAGTAAGTTATTGAATATTGAAGAACTGAATTGAAATAGTTATCAGAGGATTTTTATGAGCTTAGAATAGATTTGAACATCTCCAAAGTTAATTTTTATTGTAATCAGATCACCTACTATTTCAATTTAACCATTGTAAACAGATAAAATCTCTTAACCGAATGGACTTGAAAGTCTTATATGTCATTCATAGAATGGACATTGTTATCCTATCAACCCCATAGTGAATGTCAGTTGGATGATAACTGTTAGTGTTAAATCCTCTAACAAGGTCACACCTTACAGTGTGTTTTGTAACCTTTAATAGGGTTGGCTCTTCACTGAGCTCACTTCAAAAGAGTGAAAATATTTTGGATTACCGGTCCTAGGTGGTTTTTTCCTTTACAGGGGCTCCACATTAAATATTTTGTGCTATGTGTTTATGTGGTGATTTTTTGGCTATCATACTTTACATGTTGCATATTTGATTTGATTGGTAAACTCTATGAGCAATTAACTGGTAATCGGTAAAGACACAAATTGTTTAGTATTCTTGTTTACCGACTTGCAAAATTAGCTAAATTTTTTTTAAGTGATACATTTTGTAATTTGGACTATGGATAATCGATTCACCCCCCTCTCAGTTATTCTAACACTAACATATTTCAAACTTTTCATAGGTTATAGGACACATCAAAGGCAACAAAGGCCAAGCTGCAAAAGATTGGGCAGCACAAACTTGGCTCTGGTGGATAGTCCAAAATTATAGCACGAATTGTAAGTAGCATTAAATGAATTCTAGAGAAAAATTATTTATAAAATGAAAATAATTTTGTTTAATCAAAAAATGCAGGGCTCAAAATTTAATTTAGAGGCCACGATAGAACACAAAAAAATTGCCTTCAAGGAAAGCTATCAAGCCATGGCTGAATGCCTACCCTAAGCTTCCACTAGCCCAACCCAAGAGTCTCTTGCATTATGTGAATAGGTAAATATGCCAAAATAATATATTTGAAATTGAATACTTGAGCAACAATCTATTTTATAATAATGTGAATGACATTGTAATGCAACCTCCTAATCGTAACACAGATCCTACACTGCATGATGAAGCCCCTGATGTGCATTATAGTGTTGATGGAGGTTTCCATTTTCTATTTAAAATTAATTATGTAATTATTAATACAATTTAACATCTTAAATTGAAATTGGTGTAACCTTTTTTGTGTATATTTTAGAGCATACAAAATGTCATGCTAAATGAGTGGAGGATGTTCAGAGTGATCACCATGTAGATCATGTGGCACATTCAGGTAAAGATAATCTATGTTTTGTTCTTTTAAATTTATTTTTTGATTTATAGCTCTTTTACTTAATTAAATACTTGTAACACTAATATAAAATGGTGCGAATTTAACTCATGACATAGTTGTTATTGCAACATACCCCCCTTTGGTGCAGCCGCCTCCTGTTCTTGAACAAATGAGGAGGAGACACGTGTTGGCATTAGAATTAGTAGAAGAGGGGAATAATGAGGACATTGATATTCCTCTTAGCTGTTACCTTAAAAAAACAAGAAAGAAACCAAAAAATAAATGATTGTAATTAATATTTTTTGCTAATGAAAGAATGTTATCTTAATGGATGTAATTTTGTACTAGTAATGTTGATGAATGATGTGTTAATGAATTATTCATGAATGTTGTGTGTTAATGAATTTTATCATGTGATTATAATGATTGAATGTAATATTTCAAAAATGGATGGATGAATGAATGAATGTTATTAGATGTTAATGGGGAATTTAGAGTGATGTTAGTGGGGGGCAGGGGCCAAATGAGCTTCAACCTTCATGTGGTTGGCCTTGTTAAGTACAAGATATTAAACTATTCTCAAAACTAAGTGAAGCTCAAACTAAACCAATGACGTAGATTCAATGGTCAAAAACATGTACTTCTTATTCCATATTATTTCTCATTCACTTTAACAAATATTTTACTTCTTAAACATGTTCATCAATCAATCTGCATCACCATGTTCATCAAATTAGATTTATAGATAAGAGAATGAACATAATACAAACAAATCTAGAAAGGCCAAATGAACATAATCTTGATAATAATCATACTCTATTAATGTTATTCTTTTTATTTAGAAGCATCATTTTCAATTATTTTAGATGAATGCCCTCTTGAGAACATTCAATCATCCTTCTAGAAAAGTGATATGTTATCCCTTATCAAATGTGGTTGTATGTAGTTCCTTGGTTTACGCCTAACTCAAGCTTCTTGTATCAAATGCCAAGATGTACTTTGCTTATCAATTCTTAAGTCTTTTTCTATTGTTGATAAGAGTTTTAACTCTAATTATGATTGCTTCATAATTTCTCTTTATAACTACATCTATGACAACTTTTTCATATGACCATACTCCTGACTGCCCCAATGTTCTAGTTTAACTTTATTTTTACCCTATAATATCACTTGAAATCAGATAATATGTGTAACGCCCCACCAGGAAACCCAAGAGGACAAGACATAAAACCTCTATAAAATGAAAGTAGTGAATTTTTTTTTAATTAATTTATTTATTTTAACTAGAATAATATTCATCATTACACTTCATATTTCTAAAAGAAGAAATAATTTTCTACTACTTGAATGTAAGATTTATACAACTTAAGTCCTCCCGGGTTCCCTAACGTCGCTACCTAAGCAACATCATATAAACCATTTACATACATAAGATATTCACGGAATTATGAGCTTAAAAGATCTACATTCATTTTAATGCACCAAGTTAAATGTCCCTAACTTATTTCTTTTATTAAACATAGGTTAATCATCCAACATCATTATTCCTTTTATCAACTCATTCCATAAATTCATATTGATTTCATCTACATCTACTATCCTTTATATCACTTTTCTCTAATAATTTAGGTAAGAGATTAATATTCATTAAGGTAGGCATTATCCTAGGTATTTCATTAACATGAACCAAGTATTAACATTATAATCAAGTTACTATTTTATTGCATTGTTTCATAACCATTCATTGTTAATAATTCCAATCACTAACCTATCATTTCTCAATAATTTCCTTGGATCCTTTCATCAAGAGAGAATACATTATTTTTTTGATACATCATTATATATAACTATATTTAAGATTATTTCTTTTACATATGGACAACATAAGAGGATATGAGAAATAACATAAACACTTTCTTTTAATGCTAGTAACATGTCCAATATTCTACATTATTTTCCCTTTCTTTTACCTAGAACTACCCATTCCCTTATGCATTGCTTTGAATTGAGATTACATCAATACTACAAGACTCCTTTTAGGAGATTAAAAATTACATAAATTCAAATACATAAGTACATCTCAACATATTAAAATATCCAATAAGAAATCTTCAACTGATGATCTGGAAAGGAATATGTGCTAGGATCATCCAGAGAATCACGAACAATACCTCGATATAAATATTAACCACCCAACCACGTGGAACCAATAGGCCCACTCCCCCGAGCTAGGAGATAGAACCAAAGGCCCATACAAGAGGTAAAAACTAGAAAATTTCTAAGGTGGTGATAAAAGTTCCCCAAAGTCACAACAAAAAAAGAAAAGACAAGAAGACCATAAGGAATACTAGAGGCATGACCAAATTTGATAGAGACTCTAAGCTACAAGCTAGGTGAGTGTCATCGCATAGCCTTCACCCCTTGGGTTGTCTTGGTACTAGCCACTCTTGGCCCCGGCCCCCAAATAGGCACATGCGGAACTGAATGCCTCTCGTACAAATAAGGTCATTCAGTTGTACCTACGCACAGGTACCTTCTCCCACTCCCATCCTTAGTCTTTACTAGCACTAAAGGCATGGGTGAGGCACAATTAATCTTGATTAATGTGTAATTTCCCATTCCAATAATCTCCCATTCCCAATTCATTTATTTAGGTTATCACTTGATTAAATAACTCATAGTAGGTTATGCTGGTACTAGCCACTTAGGGCCCCGGCCCCTCACTATGAGCCACTCACCTAGTGTACTTAGTTTCCCTAACATACATATAAAAATCATAAGAACATAATAGATTCATCATCAAGAATTCATATCAATTGCATAACAACATTTGGTTGAGTTTAGGAAAACATATGTTGTCCCTAGTCCACTTGACAACCCTAAACCCAATATGGCATTCAGAATGTTCCAAACATATAAGAAGACATCCAAGTGATATTATAAACATATTCAGAGTATACATAGATCCAATTAACAAAAAAAAAATTCTAATAGCCTCTGGTAACCATACGAAACCTTAAAACTTAATGATGTTCTTAAATTGAATTATTTCAAGCAAGGATTAAATGCAAAGAATAGTCATCATAGAACAGTCATCCATATCTTCCACAAAGCATAAAATAAATGAAATCTCTTTGGTGGAGATTTAGATAACATAATTATGGACTCTCAATTTTATTTTTAGGAAGATCCAATGGTGGGAAAGAAAGTTACGACTTCTGGTTTAAAACAGAAAATTCTGATTAGGGTTCAGACCTGCCTTCACTAAAACGGTTGTAATTTTCACAAAACATAATTAAAATTCACCAAACCAATTGAAAATTAAAGATAAGACTTAAGATAATATTTGATATCAAATTTAGACTTTTATATAATCATGTCAGCCTGTAGCATACGAATACATTTGACAGAAAATTTGGAATCAAGAATGGACAGGCATAGTCTGCCAAAATGTCAAAAATAAGGCATTAATTCGACCCTAAAAATAAAATCAGAGAGATACCCATTTGAGATCTATGAATTTTACTTCCAGAAAATCAATTTAGTAAAACCATAGATGCAATTTAAATTGTTATAATAATAGATCTCCAAAAATGGGTTGCTAAAAACCTTAGGAAAACACATGCCAATTCTTACAAACAAAAACTCAAAACTTTAAAATAACCATACAAATGAAAAGTACAGATATAATAAATAATGATAATATATAAATAGATCTATAATCTATCAGATACATCAAGTAACTAAAATATTCAATCCATACCTCATGTCCTACGAAGGTTGAATCGAAGAAGGAAGGAAACAAAAGAGAAGACAAATCCAAACTTGAGATGCATCCTTCAAACCCTATCCACTTTCAGAAATCTCCATGAAAGAAAGAAATAATTCCACAGCAAAGAATCCCTCTCTCAACTACTGAAATTCTCACAAAAATGTCTCTCTCCCAAAAGCAAAGATAACCAAAAATTCTTAAAGACATATGCTTACAAACTCTCCTTCACATCTCCAAGTTTTCTCTCCAAAATCTCCATGAAAAGTAAGGCCATCCTCTCCTCAATGCTTCAGCCCCCAAAATCTCCCTCTTCAAATGAGAAAGTAGTGCATATAAATAGATTTCCAAAGGTTGAGAGGAAAAGTAACCAATTCCCAACTAACTCTTAACTAAAGGGTATTATAAAATAATTTAATATCATACAACTATATTATTCAAATATACAATAAAAGATTATTTGTATTCATTCATACACACATGTAATATTATCCTAACATATATGCATATGCCATCATTAATTACATCAATATCTATATATATAACGTATCTTCATTATTAATAATTAACAATTGAGAATAATATACCTCGCATTATTTAATATTTAATTATTAATAATATTATACTTTACATTAATTTTGAAATATACACCATCAACAATATCTACAATAATTAACATATAATCACATATAAATTATATATATATAAATACATATATGTGTGAACCCATATATATATTTCCATATATATATATATATATATATATATATATATATATATATATATATATATATATATATATATATATATATATATATATATATATATATTTATATAGATACATGTCAAATACCAAACACTATAATCTATAAGATTATGAAGTAATAGATCATAATATTATTACCTATTTATAATTACTATAGGATATAACACTGAGGTAGAATAAAATCACATGCCTCAAAATAAATCTAATCATCGAAAGAGGCCATAAAAATCAACTATGAAACATATTGAGAAAACTATAAGATCAAACAAGGTCAACCAAAGTCAACAAGGAAAGTCAAGCCAAACTCCTGAAACACAACATAGAAAGATTAACTAAGAATCATACCAAGAAGGAGAAATAAATAAAATGAGTAAACAAATCATACAACCAAATGAATTCAAGTGGCCACAAGGCACTAACTACAACCATGCCCAACCGGGTGCGTTGGATCTGGGTTTTTGACCCAAAGGTTGACTGACAAAGAAGGAACCCTAATATTCCCAAATTGGAATAATGACAAAGGAAGACTCATGTAGGGGCCTTAGTACTATCTCCATAACAACAACCATCGAGGATTTGAGGGCATGCTCAGACCTGTGAAGCCAGGTGAAGTCGATGCCCGGTACCTGCAAGCCTGCATCACAAAGAAGAAATACATATGCACGGATATACGTATAAAAGAAAACATTGCAGACAGATGACTAGGATCGATACATCGTGTGGACCTCAGCTATGTGAGTAACTACTACTTCATCCCGAATCATGAAAACACATCATGTATATATATACACTCAAAGCATGTAGCATCATCATAATGAAAGTTAGAATCTCAAGCATTGTGTTAGTCTCTTATCAATACTAATAATAAATCAACATAATCAAATCATCAAGTGAGATACAAGATTCATCCAAAGTAACCTTAATAGAAGAAAATATAAATAACCACTTATATATATCTATCAAGTACATATCATATAACATCCTAACTATGTTCATAAAGGTCTTGTAGGTACTCAATACATACATGGAGATAAATACATACAAAAGTGATATCTTTAGATAGTATGTCTGATATTAGAATCATTGAGTACTAGCTTATGAAATTATTATAAACAACTATAGGAATAGATCAAACAAGTATCATGTACAACTTAAGCTATAAGAAAACATCGAAGGATCTTAATTCTTTCAAAAACACAAAACTTATATTAGGGTTAGAGGGGTATTACATCTTCCCCCACTAAGATTCGAATTACTCCTGGAAGTTGGGAAGGTGAACTATATATCGCACATTAGCTAACAGAATTGTAATATTACTATTCTAGAACCTAATTTAATGACTGCACACATACTTCTCCTCTTAAGAGTTTTGGTAAATTCTATCTTATTACAACTTTAGTGTAGATTAACTCAGTTCAATTAGTAATGACTTTTAAAAAGAATTAACTATGTGATTCTATCACTTTATGCAGTAAGTTTGTTAACAAGATACTTGAAATTACATAAAAATTATTGTTATTAAGTCGAAACTCTAAGGTATTCATGTTTACTCACTAATATCAATATATTATGAAATTGCATGTTTTACTAACTGAGATTATCACTTCCTTTCACAATATCAAAGTTCCTATCTATGGTAACCAGTATAAAAAGAAAGAAATAATTTATGATATATTTTCCCTTTTGAGACATAATCTAACCCTACATAATACAACCTGTGAGACCTTATTACAAATAGGGTCCAAAATTTGTGTCCCTTACAAGCTATGAATACCAAACATAGAGAGGTATGTAACATTTATATTTGTTATGATCATGAAGGGAATACATCAAATAATTTTTATTTACTTTTGTAATCATGAAAATAAAAAAATCTAGATACTTGAAACTTACCATTTTCATTAACACATAGTTTTATAAGAAATATTCCTTTCCATCAAATCTTTAAGTAGAATTCCAATGACATAGGACATACAAATTTTACAATATACATATTCTAAGTCATCTTTCACAATAGTTGTAGTGCTTGATTTCCAAAAACACATTCACACCCTAGAGGAGATCTAAACAATTTACAATTTATTGCACTATTACTCATTAAGTTGGGATCCCTTCTTAAAGCTTACTATTTATCTATGCACTTTTCCCTAATTTGCATGTCAGGAGGTTTCCATATAGCATTTACTTAAGAGCTATTTCAAATTCTTTATTTCATAATGATCATAGATCCATCAAGAGAGAAAGAAGTATACGAGTCCTACTACTATAACCACAACATCTAAATTAATAACATTAACTATTGTACATAACTTTAATTTATACCCTTTACCTATTTGAAACATTACCCTCATACACTTTAAAATTTTGAGATAACATTAGTTCTAAGTAGAAATTGAGTAAGGTACATTTCTATAACATTTATTTACCACAACAACTCCTTATTCATAGTTTTTCAATCACTTAATGTTGTTAATTTCTTACTGCTATGGTGTTGATCCCAATGTATACAAAACATGAATTTATTTCCAAAATACCCATCTAGGATCCTAACTATTCACTAGGCATTTTGTAAGACATATATTTAATAAAAACACTTCTATCATTAGTATAGATAATCCATCATCGCACATACTCTTCCCTAGAATTTCTTGATTATGTTATCTTAAATCTTTTTTGTGCAATTTAATAAGATATGCAGAAAGGATATAACTTCTTACCAAGATAGGGACAAAAATTCATCTTCCTAAATGAAAATGTGAATTATAGCCTATGATAAAATCTTGGGGACATAGGTCCTTCACCCAAGGGTTTCCTAATTGAGTATTTACAAATTTTCCTAATATATTATTGCCTTGTCTAAACAATTTTAGTCATGCAAAACTTATTTCTTAAGAGGGAAGAGAGAGAGAGAGAGAGAGAGAGAGAGAGAGAGAAATGCATATGACAATAGATTATTTGTTCCTTATTTATTTATTTATTATTTGTTTCACTTCTTTCCTAGGTACATATTATTAGCCATGTAATTTAATTATTTCCCTCTTAATCCTATCAAGTACTACCACAATCATTTCTTTCTTTTAAGGATCCAAAAAAAAAAATCTATTTCTAAGATACCTTGAGTAGGATAAAATTCAACTAGGTATTTGTAAGAAGATAGAGTGCACAACATTATATTATAGGTAGGATCAGGGGGTAATATTATCTACGACCATAATTAAGATTCAAAACATTTAGTATCCTTTAACTTTTGACCCTTCTAGGGATACCATTACCTTTCAAGAAAACAAACACAAGTCTCAAGAATTCTTCACCATTCCATTAATATTATAGGAAACATACACTTAACACATCATTGATCTCATTATGCAAAAACATAAGTAATTGTTAGAATATAACTCAATCATATAAGAATAGGTGTGCCCTTCTAAGACAATACAACATGAGAACACGAAATGTAGCCTTCGTTTCCTAAGATTCAAGTTTTAGCATAACAACATAATCCAAAAAGAGACAAAGTGAAGATACTCAAGGTTATGCATAGGTGAGCTATGAGTCCCAGAGTTCCCAGTGTAGAAACCTAGGGCTCTGATACCAGATGTAACGCCCCGCCAGGCAACCCAAGAGGACAAGACATAAAACCTCTATAAAATGAAAGTAGTGAATTTTTTTTTAATTTATTTATTTATTTTAACTAGAATAATATTCATCATTACACTTCATATTTCTAAAAGAAGAAATAATTTTCTACTACTTGAATGTAAGATTTATACAACTTAAGTCCTCTCGGGTTCCCTAACGTCGCTACCTAAGCAACATCATATAAACCATTTACATACATAAGATATTCACGGAATTATGAGCTTAAAAGATCTACATTCATTTTAATGCACCAAGTTAAATGTCCCTAACTTATTTCTTTTATTAAACATAGGTTAATCATCCAACATCATTATTCCTTTTATCAACTCATTCCATAAATTCATATTGATTTCATCTACATCTACTATCCTTTATATCACTTTTCTCTAATAATTTAGGTAAGAGATTAATATTCATTAAGGTAGGCATTATCCTAGGTATTTCATTAACATGAACCAAGTATTAACATTATAATCAAGTTACTATTTTATTGCATTGTTTCATAACCATTCATTGTTAATAATTCCAATCACTAACCTATCATTTCTCAATAATTTCCTTGGATCCTTTCATCAAGAGAGAATACATTATTTTTTTGATACATCATTACATATAACTATATTTAAGATTATTTCTTTTACATATGGACAACATAAGAGGATATGAGAAATAACATAAACACTTTCTTTTAATGCTAGTAACATGTCCAATATTTCACATTATTTTCCCTTTCTTTTACCTAGAACTACCCATTCCCTTATGCATTGCTTTGAATTGAGATTACATCAATACTACAAGACTCCTTTTAGGAGATTAAAAATTACATAAATTCAAATACATAAGTACATCTCAACATATTAAAATATCCAATAAGAAATCTCCAACTGCAGATCTGGAAAGGAATATGTGCTAGGATCATCAAGAAAATCACGAACAATACCTCGATATAAATATTAACCACCCAACCACGTGGAACCAATAGGCCCACTCCCCCGAGCTAGGAGATAGAACCAAAGGCCCATACAAGAGGTAACAACTAGAAAATTCCTAAGGTGGTGATAAAAGTTTCCCAAAGTCACAACAAAAAAAGAAAAGATAAGAAGACCACAAGGAATACCAGAGGCATGATCAAATTTGATAGAGACTCTAAGCTACAAGCTAGGTGAGTGTCATCGCATAGCCTTCACCCCTTGGGTTGTCCTGGTACTAGCCACTCTTGGCCCCGGCCCTCAAGTAGGCACATGCGGAACTGAATGCCTCTCGTACAGATAAGGTCATTCAGTTGTACCTACGCATAGGTACCTTCTCCCACTCCCATCCTTAGTCTTTACTAGCACTAAAGGCATGGGTGAGGCACAATTAATCTTGATTAATGTATAATTTCCCATTCCAATAATCTCCCATTCCCAATTCATTTATTTAGGTTATCACTTGATTAAATAACTCATAGTAGGTTATCCTGGTACTAGCCACTTAGGGCCCCGGCCCCTCACTATGAGCCACTCACCTAGTGTACTTAGGTTCCCTAACATACATATAAAAATCATAAGAACATAATAGATTTATCATCAAGAATTCATATCAATTCCATAACAACATTTGGTTGAGTTTAGGAAAACATATGTTGTCCCTAGTCCACTTGACAACCCTAAACCCAATATGACATTCAGAATGTTCCAAACATATAAGAAGACATCCAAGTGATATTATAAACATATTCAGAGTATACATAGATCCAATTAACCAAAAAAAAATTCTAATAGCCTCTGGTAACCATACGAAACTTTAAAACTTAATGATGTTCTTAAATTGAATTATTTCAAGCAAGGATTAAATGCAAAGAATAGTCATCATAGAACAGTCATCCATATCTTCCACAAATCATAAAATAAATGAAATCGCTTTAGTGGAGATTTAGATAACATAATTATGGACTCTCAATTTTATTTTTAGGAAGATCCAACGGTGGGAAAGAAAGTTATGACTTTTGGTTTAAAATAAAAAATTCTGATTAGGGTTCAGACCTGCCTTCACTAAAATGGTTTTAATTTTCACAAAACATAATTAAAATTCACCAAACTAATTGGAAATGAAAGATAAGACTTAAGAGAATCTTTGATATCAAATTTAGATTTTTATATAATCATGTCAGCCTGTAGCATACGAATACATTTGACAGAAAATTTGGAATCAAGAATGGACAGGCATAGTCTGCCAAAATGTCAAAAATAAGGCATTAATTCGACCCTAAAAATAAAATCAGAGAGATACCCATTTGAGATCTATGAATTTTACTTCCAAAAAATCAATTTAGTAAAACCATAGATGCAATTTAAATTGTTATAATAACAGATCTCCAAAAATGGGTTGCTAAAAACCTTAGGAAAACACATGCCAATTCTTACAAACAAAAACTCAAAACTTTAAAATAACCATACAAATGAAAAGTACAGATATAATAAATAATGATAATATATAAATAGATCTATAATCTATCAGATGCATCAAGTAACTAAAATATTCAATCCATACCTCATGTCCTACGAAGGTTGAATCGAAGAAGGAAGGAAACAAAAGAGAAGACAAATCCAAACTTGAGATGCATCCTTCAAACCCTATCCACTTTCAGAAATCTCCATGAAAGAAAGAAATAATTCCACAGCAAAGAATCCCTCTCTCAACTACTGAAATTCTCACAAAAATGTCTCTCTCCCAAAAGCAAAGATAACCAAAAATTCTTAAAGACATATGCTTACAAACTCTCCTTCACATCTCCAAGTTTTCTCTCCAAAATCTCCATGAAAAGTAAGGCCATCCTCTCCTCAATGCTTCAGCCCCCAAAATCTCCCTCTTCAAATGAGAAAGTAGTGCATATAAATAGATTTCCAAAGGTTGAGAGGAAAAGTAACCAATTCCCAACTAACTCTTAACTAAAGGGTATTATAAAATAATTTAATATCATACAACTATATTACTCAAATATACAATAAAAGATTATTTGTATTCATTCATACACACATGTAATATTATCCTAACATATATGCATATGCCATCATTAATTACATCAATATCTATATATATAACCTATCTTCATTATTAATAATTAACAATTGAGAATAATATACCTCGCATTATTTAATATTTAATTATTAATAATATTATACTTTACATTAATTTCGAACTATACACCATCAACAATATCTACAATAATTAACATATAATCACATATAAATTATATATATATAAATACATATATGTGTGCACCCATATATATATTTCCATATATATATATATATATATATATATATATATATATATATATACATGTCAAATACCAAACACTATAATCTATAAGATTATGAAGTAATAGATCACAATATTATTACCTATTTATAATTACTATAGGATATAACACTGAGGTAGAATAAAATCACATGCCTCAAAATAAATCTAATCATCGAAAGAGGCCATAAAAATCAACTATGAAACATATTGAGAAAACTATAAGATCAAACAAGGTCAACCAAAGTCAACAAGGAAAGTCAAGCCAAACTCCTGAAACACAACATAGAAAGATTAACTAAGAATCATACCAAGAAGGAGAAATAAATAAAATGAGTAAACAAATCATACAACCAAATGAATTCAAGTGGCCACAAGACACTAACTACAACCATGCCCAACCGGGTGCGTTGGATCTGGGTTTTTGACCCAAAGGTTGACTGACAAAGAAGGAACCCTAATATTCCCAAATTGGAATAATGACAAAGGAAGACTCATGTAGGGGCCTTAGTACTATCTCCATAACAACAACCATCGAGGATTTGAGGGCATGCTCAGACCTGTGAAGCCAGGTGAAGTCGATGCCCGGTACCTGCAAGCCTGCATCACAAAGAAGAAATACATATGCACGGATATACGTATAATAGAAAACATTGCAGACAGATGACCAGGATCGATACATCGTGTGGACCTCAGCTATGTGAGTAACTACGACTTCATCCCGAATCATGAAAACACATCATGTATATATATACACTCAAAGCATGTAGCATCATCATAATGAAGGTTAGAATCTCAAGCATTGTGTTAGTCTCTTATCAATACTAATAATAAATCAACATAATCAAATCATCAAGTGAGATACAAGATTCATCCAAAGTAACCTTAATAGAAGAAAATATAAATAACCACTTATATATATCTATCAAGTACATATCATATAACATCCTAACTATGTTCATAAAGGTCTTGTAGGTACTCAATACATACATGGAGATAAATACATACAAAAGTGATATCTTTAGATAGTATGTCTGATATTAGAATCATTGAGTACTAGCTTATGAAATTATTATAAACAACTATAGGAATAGATCAAACAAGTATCATGTACAACTTAAGCTATAAGAAAACATCGAAGGATCTTAATTCTTTCAAAAACACAAAACTTATATTAGGGTTAGAGGGGTATTACAATATGCACATGTATTGTAGTAAAATGGGCATTGAATCATGGTATTAATGATTATTCATGTAGTATCCTTTGATACCTTGAATGCAAGTTTTGAAAACTTACCTTTGTTTAGATACCACTATCTCATGTTCATGCTATAACAGTTCTTTATGTGTTTCATTTGTAGTTGTACCAAATGACTATGAAGTATGAACTAAAAACATGTGTCTAGTAACCTACTCACTCACTTAATATATGAAAATGTAACTTTTGATGTGCTATATCTATCAATGCACCATTGCTTTGTCCATAATTGAATCTATAACCTCTCAAAACTCTCTATTATCACTTTACTTGGTTGGTCTTTTTACCGTTGATTTGATCCTTTTCCATGTTGCACCTCATGTCTTTGTAACACATCACAACTTCATATCTCTATATTGGTTGGAGACATTAGTGAGGCTTCTCACTTCATGGAAACTTCCCTTAAATTCAAAATCCATTCTCTCTCAACTTCAATTGAAACGTACATTCCTAGTATAGATTTTAGAAATGATGTTTTGGGACATCTTACTATAAGAATGGTGTTGGGTAGAGAACATTATATGGTATGTCATTCATGCTTATTAGCTATCACTGATAATTTAGAAGCCCATATTTTTGGTACTGTTGTCCCTTTTGAATGTATGAATTTATGCTTATGCTCAAACTCCTAATTTAATGATCTTCTTTGATATAGATAAAGCTAGGTTCCATTAAGCTAGCAAAGAGATACATGAGATGACTATCTATAGAGCTGGAGTCGATGGGAAACTTAGAAAATGAGCCTACATACGAATTCCTCCTACTTCAGAGTGTGCATTTTTCTTTTAGAGTTGATCAAGTAAATATTCACTTCATGTGACATGTGGATAAATGGCCTCAATTGTTATTATATTGCTTTGAGTAATGTTTTCTTTTTCCATTTATTTGTATGCCATATTTGCAGTTTGTAGGAGGTTTTGATGCAGAAACCACATGTGTTCTAAGGAAATATGTCATCTTGTTCATATTGACTTCCTTCCTAGGACTGACTTCCTAGTTGTTGACTATTCCTTTGTTTTTCAATTGATTCTAGATATCTCAGTTAACAAACTTCTTATCTACTAATATATGATTTTATCTTTATTGAATTGCTTTCAGTTTAATAGAGGGCTTGATATTTCCAGGTGTATATTTGATTTATGCTCATTCTCAAGATTCTATAGACTTCATTGAGATTAACCAAAGACATCTTTAGTTTTGTGAATGGGAGATGTAGCTATGACAATACCCTTGATGTAACATATATATTTTGGAAGGTATGTTGTTTATCAATATCAATTCATAGGATGCCAGTGCATACCATTATGACTGATATTTGGAACAAACCTTTAGTCCTTCATTCCCTTAGTTTGTCCATCTCTCCTATCTTTCATTGTGCCAAATTCTACATCCTAGGAGTAGGGGAAAATGAATTCTTCATTTAATAAAGCAGTACTTGGAAAATATTGGTTAGGAGCAATGGAAAATAGTCCCAATGATTAATTTTGACTTTTTGATAATTATTGTCATGTGTGATGGTGGATACAGATTGGTTTCCCAATGTTTAGTGACTGTATTATGTGTTGTTGATTTTGGATTGCATTGTTGATCTGCTGATTGGATCAAGAGTCTTTGAATCATTAGTAGAGAATTTGAGTTCCTGATGCCCATGAACAGTGTTAAGTATGTTCTCTAATTTGATTAGTGATCTATATATCTATTGGTGATGTGTCCTATTCTTTTCCCATCTTAGTTACCTTCATATGATTCATGTTTTTCTCTCACCGACTGTGATAGTATGAGAATCCCATTGGCACTCTACATTATTTACTAGTTTGACATTCAACTTTCATGTCTGATAAAATACTATCAAGTCTAGTTTTAGAAATTCCATTTTCTCTTGCTTCATTATGTTGTATAATCTTAATTCATTCATTTGGTTTAGTTACAATTGTTATTATATATCTGATTTTTTTTAGTGTCATTGGTGTTTTCCTTGTGGATTAACTATCTTCTCATATGTAACTTACATGAAATTAAGGCAGTTAAGTATTTGAGTATGGTATATATGCCTACGATGGATTTGTAGAAATGCATTATTTAGCCCTTGTATGCAAATTCAAAATATTTTTTCAGTTTCAATTTTCAATTCTCTTTCTTTAATTATTGTAGCACCACTTTTTTCTAATCAATTTAGACCATGGTTGCATACTCTCTAATTTACTAACCAATTTTTTTAGAGCCTGCATTAAACTTGAAGTGTTTGGATACATAACATTCTGTACCTTATCACACTTAGTTTCAAATAGTGTTTTCTCATATGATTTGTCTAAAAAAATTTCTTACATTGTATGCATGGGGGATGATTTTTTAGGTTGAGCATTGTTTTGTACTCTTCCAATTTAAAATTTTGAAGTAATTCTCTAAAGTTGGCTAATGAAAATAGCTTTTACAATCTTAAATATAGTAGATTCTCAAACCTTCTACAAAATTGCATAGTAGTAGACAATGTAAGTACATTTATGGTTTAAAATTGAGGATTACTGAGAGAGTAAATTAACTTTTATATCAATGTTTGGTGATCAATAATGGCCATTCAAATAGTTGTAGAGTTTTTGTGATGGAACTGTTGAGTGCATCTTCAAATTGAAAATATAAGTTACATGGAAATCAAAACTCAAGGATTTATGAAACTATGTTTTTCCTTGGCTGACGAGTGTGAAAGATGGGTTAATATTGGTACCTACTTGTTGTACTTGATTTTGAAGATGTCTCATTGATATCTTGTCTCTACATGTTGGATAGATGGTGTCTTATTTCTGACCTACTCCTACATGATTAATGTTGAACATTTGTAAAATTCATGTTGGATGGAGGATTTAAAAAGTGTAAGACTCAACCATGTTAAGACACTAATCACATGCTCCTTACCTTTTTTAATTTCTCTATTTTAGACTGTAGGTTGGACATAAGCTCATTGCAACTCATACAATTTAGTTGCTTCTATAATATGATCGATCACTACTACATCCCATGAGTGATTACTAATTGGGTAATCCTTGTGTTTTTATTTCCATATAACTTAATATCAAGTTATGCATTAGAGCTTGCATGTGTATTTCATTGTTATGATTTTATTTTGCTAAGTTTGATTGGAAATTTGAGTTAATGAGTACATTTGAGTGTGTATTTATTTAGATTTAGTTGCTTCTCAAATTTCTTGTACTCTAAAATTGGACAAGAATGTGGGTGCTTCCCCCATGTAGTCATCTGCATTGAATAGAGAGTTTAATAATATAAACACCAAACCATGTCTTCATGATCAGAAAAGTGACTATTTGTAAATAATTAAAGCATAATATTGCTATGCTTAATTTGATAATATATTTTATTTAAAAAAAATAAAAAATCTTATGTCGCTTATTCAATGGTAAAAGAATAGACTTATCGACTACAACGCTATATATTTGATGAGTCTTCCAACCAGATCTTGTCAAAATAGTAACAAACATTCTTTGGCCTTTCAATGAGAATTTTATACACTCGATGACAATTTCGACCATAAATCCTTGCAATTTTGACCGAGATTGGTCGTAGAGATGAAATGTATGATCAATAATTCTTCCAGGTTGAAGCGATTATTTCGAGGGAGAGTCCATTGATAATTCAACCACTACAAGTATCTAAATTTCAATGATGGTTTTGAGTGGTGAATAATCGACGAAAAAAATTTGACAATAGATATGGTTGTTTGGTAGACCAAATGGTATCGAAAATTTGACTAATCCTCATCGAAAAAAAAGCTAAAATTTAATAGTGATTATAACTAATTAGGACCTAATTAGATTCAATTAGAACTAATTAGGACCTAATTAGACTCAATTAGAATGAATTAGATCCAATTTGAACCTAATATGACCTATTAGAACCAATTAGGACCTATTATGACCTATTATGACTTAACTCTAGACCTATTAGGACCTATTATGACCAATTAGGACTAATTAGGGTCAATATTACCTAGTAGGACCAACTATGACCAATTAGGACTAATTAGGACCTAATAGGACCTATTAGGACCTAATTAGAATCAATTAGGACCAATTAGCACCTAATTAAACTCAATTAGAACCAATTAGGACTTAATATGACCTATTAGAACCTAATTAGATTTAATTAGAACAAATTAGCACCTAATTAGACTCAATTAGGACCAATTAGGACCAATTAGACCCAATTAGGATTAATTAGGACCAAATAGGACTAATTAGGACTAATTAGGACCAATTAGAGCCAATTAGGACTAATTAGAACCAATTAGGACCAATTAGAACTAATTAAGACCTAATTAGACTCAATTAGAACCAATTAGGAATAGTTAGAACCACCTAGGACCAATTAGGACTAATTAGTATCAATTAGGACTAATTAGAACCAATTAGGACTAATTAAAACCAATTAGGACTAATTAGAACTAATTAGGACCTAATTAGACTCAATTAGAACCAATTAGGACCTAATTAGACTAAATTAGAGCCAATTAGATCCAATTAGAGTAAATTAGGACCTCATTAGGACCTATTATGACCTATTATGACCAATTATGACCAATTAGGACTAGTTAGGACCAATATGACCTATTAGGACATATTAGGACCAACTATGACCAATTAGGACTAATTATGACCTAATAGGACCTATTAGGACCCAATTAGAATCAATTAGAACCAATTAGCACCTAATTAAACTCAATTAGAACTAATTAGGACCTAATATGAACTATTAGAAACCAATTAGACTCAATTAGAAAAAATTAGCAACTAATTAGACTCAATTAGGACCATTTAGGACCATTTAGACGTAATCAGGACTAATTAGGACCAATAAGGACCAATTAGAACTAATTAAGACCAATTAGAACTACTTAGGACCTAATTAGACTCAATAAGAACCAATTAGGACCTAATTAGACTCAATTAGAACCAATTAGATCTAATTAGGACCTAATATGACCTATTAGAACCAATTAGGACCTATTATGACTTAACTCTAGACTAATTAGGACCTATTATGACCAATTAGGACTAATTAGGACCCATATGACCTATTAGGACCTATTAGGACCAACTATGACCAATTAGGACTAATTAGGACCTAATAGGACCTATGAGGACCCAATTAGAATCAATTAGGACCAATTAGTACCAATTAGAACTAATTAGGACCAATTAGGACTAATTAGAATCAATTAGGACCAGTTAGAACTAATTAGGACCTAATTAGACTCAATTAGAACCAATTAGGACCTAATTAGACTAAATTAGAACCAATTAGATCCAATTAGGACCTAATATGACCTATTAGAACCAATTAGATCCAATTAGGACCAAGTAGGACCAATAGACCCAATTAGGACTAATTAGGACTAATTAGGACCAATTACAATTAATTAGAACCAATTAGGACCAATTAAGATCAATTAGACCCAATTAGGACTAATTAGATCCAATTATGACCATTAGGACCATTAGGACCAATTAGACCCAATTAGGACTAATTAGGACCAATTAGAACTAATTAGAAGCAATTAGAACCAATAAGAACCAATTAGGACCAATTAGGACCAATTAGAACCAATTAGGATCAATTAGACCTAATTAGGACTAATTAGGACCAATTAGGACCAATTAGAACCAATTAGACTAAATTAGAACAAATTAGCATCTAATTAGACTCAATTAGGACCAATTAGGACCTATTAGGACCAACTGACTAATTCTAGGACTAATTAGGACCTAATATGACCTATTAGGATCCAATTAGATTCAATTAGACCTGTTAGGACCTATTCGGGCTCAATTAGACCCAATTAGACCCAACTAGACATGTTAGGAGTCAATTAGACCCAATTAGACCCAACTAGACCTATTAGGACCTATTTTGAGTTAATACATTAACCTCGTTAGACCTAACT
The DNA here is from genome assembly GCA_027943335.1 of Chamaecyparis obtusa. NCBI lineage: Eukaryota > Viridiplantae > Streptophyta > Pinopsida > Cupressales > Cupressaceae > Chamaecyparis > Chamaecyparis obtusa. Next base: position 215,302 of record BSBK01003563.1, on the reverse strand, counting down.
TCATTCAAAAGTTTTAATTTAATAATTTTTACTTCATACATGTAGGAAATGCTCAAGAAGCACAACCTTCTAAAGTTGGAGAAGGGTCATCACAATTTCAAGAAGCCCAACCTTCAGAACTTGGAGAAGGGTCATCACAAGCTCAACAAACCCAAACTTCAGAGTTTGGAGAAGGGTCATCGCAAGCTCAACAAGAACAACTCTTAGAATATCAAAAAAGTACACATCTCTCTCTCTCTCACACTGACTCTCTCTCACTGTCTTGATTTAGTCTCTTATTGGTGAATATACATTTTGGGTCTTTCCCCTTAAGAAGTTATGTTTTTGTTGTGTACATGCAGCCTTTGATGATGAAAATGTTGGACAAGTGGCATCCCAATTTGAATCTCAATAGAGGTAAAATGACATCACCACTATTCAAATATATAATTGTAATGGGTATGGGATAATGTATGTGGGGGAAATATGAAATCTATTCCCAAATCCAAATTCCCAAAGGAGAGATCCAATTTGATCAACCAAAAGGCTAATGCACAATTGAATCAATCTATGAATAATATGAAAGAGAGAGAGAAACCCTATATCTCCCTATGGTTGACTTATGCTCAAAATTTGAAATAACTGAAATACAAATACCAACCTCAAACTAGGGAAAATCTAGAAAATGTTGATTTATGATGTCTGTGTGTACTTTTGGGTAATTCTACAACCTATTTCATATTGGAAATGCCGAGATGAAGAAAACCAAAAAATCTTTTTCCAAGATGAGATCAGGTCGACTTTGACCCTCATAAAAGGTCAAAGGCTAGATTCTTTATTTGGAGGTCGATTCTGACCTTGGTCACAGATCTTGGAAGTTCACTAAAAAGGGTATCCAAATCTGCTCTTAGATCCAAAATCCTGCACTTGTGCCTACAAGAAAATGGGGGTTTTTATTGTATGGGGGGTTTTCCTTGGTCAAGCCCCAATTTAGGAATTAACCTTGAAATTGAATTGACATGTAGTGTGCATAAACAAAGTAATTGAAACAAATCACCTCACTTATGTTGAAGTCCTTGTAGAGGATTTGAATGCTCAAATCCACAAATAGGAGTGCTTGAATGGATGTAGAATGAATGTAGGCTGTATCCAATCAATGGCATTTGATCTTCAACACCAATCTTGACTTGATCTTTCCACATGAGAAGGCTTGAATGAATGTAGAAGGATGGATCTTCAAGGGGGCTCCAAAGAGATTGAATGCTTCAATAGCTAACAATGGATCTCCTTTATGGATGAATGCTTGAACACTTAAATTCTTGAAGGCTTGCTTGAATGCTTGAATTCTTGCTTGCACTTGAGAGTTGAGAGATTGGTTGGTGAGAATGGATGTGAAAATGAGAGAGGAAGGCCTCCTTTTATAGTGAACTAGGGCACAATCCTCTAGAGGGGCCACCTTGGAGAATTAAATCCCAATTAGGTCCTAACCTTTAGAAAATATACCTATATTAAATGCAATCTAAGGATTTACCATTCTGAAACCCGAAATGGCCAACCCAGAGGGGGAAAACAAATATCCCCGAAACCCAATACCTGGAAATCAAGGAATTTGGAAATTTGAAAGGGGGGGGGGAATCAAGAATGTAACTAACCTAGTTAGGATTGAGCTTGATTTTGACCAGGTCAGGATCAACCTTGATTCTGACCCTATGGGCCCAAATCCAGCCAGAATTAGGACAGGAGGTCCTGGGGATGCCCGAAGACCTAGAAATGATACCAGAATGGGACAGAATGCTAGGGATAGGCATAAAATCCTATGTCGACTATGATGAAGGCTAGGAGGACCTATTTCTAATTCCTACCTAGAAAATAAATCCATGGAAGAGGGAAATTAAGGAGAATCCTTGAGATCCTAACCCTAATTTCACCTATAATGAAGAAATCAAGTGTAGAAAAGAAGTGGAAAGTAGGGAGAAAGCCAAATACATGCAAAGACCTAATCAAGGCACTTAACATGAAGCCATACCACTTACTCAGAGGGCTAAACACTCTTATCATGATTGTGCTCCCAATTTAAGATGATACATTAAGCCCCCACTTTAGCAAGAGTATGGACTTGATGCAAACTCTTGGTAAAGGAGATCAGAATGAAAAGATAATCTTATCGTAATCCAAGGGACAAAGGAAAACCTTAAGCCCCTAGGGACACAAGTCTTCATCAACTCCTAGATCACAATAAGAGAGACATTTCTAGAGAGAGAAAGAAGGTGTGATTACCTTGCCCAATGAGAACTTATGTCTCATTGTGAACCACACAAGAGAACAATGCAACTGGAAAGATGGAATTGAACCACCAAGTGAATGTGGCTACTCACTAGTCAACCCATCAAGGATTCATCCTTAGGAATATTCTATTCCATAAAAATAAACCCAAAAACCAATAAAGAGATGTAGTCTTAAGGACACCTCTGACCTTAAGGGATCAAAGTATATGTATATTTGAAACTTGAGGGATCAAGAGATCCTAAAATATAAATCCATGCTTTGAGGATTAGTTACTAATCCAAAAAGGGAGAAAAGTATCTTGAAAAATATGTGCATATCAAAAAGTCTGTGTGTGCAATAGGTGCTAACACTTTAACAGGAGCAATGGATTTAACAGAAACATAAACAACTCCACTGATTATGTTTCCATGTCAAGATGCCCCTAGATGAAGACAGATCAAGGGAAATATCATAGAAACATACAAAAAATTACAGAATGGATCTACCTACCATGAGGTCAGTATGATCATAAGGTAATATATATATATGATATTATTACAAATGAATTAACATCGTTCCCCAAATAAAGTAGAACTACAATCACAAAGGAGGAAAGATCACATAAGATATATGAAGGAGAATCTTTTTGGACCATGATATGGAGACCAAAAAGAATTAGTGCTACCATATCTCAAATCCAAGAAGATTACACAAGGAAACATTTATGAACAATAGCACATTTATGACATAATATTGAACAATGCATAGAAGAATAGAGATACATATAGAAGAATGTGAACAACAATTTTGATTCCTTCATCACCTTGCACCAACTGAGTAACAGGGATCATATAAAAGAATCTAACAACATTTAGGAAACACATTATGGGAGAAACACAGTACAACATGAAAACACACAACAAAGCTACCACGAAGGACAAGCCAATCAACTGTGCCACCTACTCTTCCCATCTCATTGTATATTATTTAGGGAAGGTGGGTAGCTCATAAGAGGGACTATATCCAACATAGTAGGAATGATATCTAGTTCCAAACAAGGATCCTCTTGAGAATCACAATGTTCGACACTAGGTGTAAGAGTTAATTGTGATGAAAGCATATTAGGTAAATCATTGTCAATGTCAAGTCTCATATTCATCATTAACATCATCAGTATCATCAAGAGTATCTTCTTCATCTAAATTAATCAAAATAGGATCTAAGATATGAATAGAATCATCATGATCATGCATGTGAACATCATTATTAGTAACAACCTCTTCTAACACATCATGCATAGGTTTATCCGAGGAAGGTATAGATCTGTAAAGAATAGAATTATGAGCTTTAGCATGAGCACAACACTTTTTATGACATTCATTAGCAGATCAATTACATTTTAATTTATTTGAAATAGGTTGAGAACTAGGAGGAACAATCTCAGGATCCTTCATAGGTTCTTTAGGAAGATCAATAGGATTATTAACAATAGGAGAAACAATCACAGGATCTTTGATAGGTTTGGTAGAAGGAACTTGATTAACAGAACTAGAAGCCTTAGTTAAAGGAGGTATAGAAGGTGTAGGTAAAAGACCATGATTAAGATCCATAGGAGGTATGCTTAATTCAAGAATATTATGATGTTTATAGGGTTCATATGATTGAAAAATATTATCAGGTCGAGGAGGACATGAATTAGGTAATGAAGGCCAAAAGAAATCAAGAGCAGCACAATCTCTAGGCCTAGAAGGTTGATATAAAATATGATTAATTCTCTTTACTTCTTCATCATGAATGAATTTAAGACACTTATGGATAGGTGAAGCAACAAAATGCATGGCCATTAACCAAGGAAAACCTAGCTTAACTTGAAATTGATCAGAAGTAGGAACCACAACAAAGGTAGTCTTCACAATTTTTCCACAAAGTTCAACCGGTAAAGTAATAGAACCAAATGATGGATAAAGAAAACCATTACAAGTTTGAATCCACACATCTGATGTATCATAAAATTCACGTTGTAAGATTTTCATAAAAATATTTTCTTCAGTAATAACATTGACTAAGGATGTAGGATCAACAAGACAACCACAAGTAGGTTTCTGAGAAATCCTAGTAACAATGTAAAGGGGACCATTAGGAGCTTTAATAGTCTCAAAGTCATCAAAGGTAATCAAAAGTTCCTGAGGTCTTTTATTCTTAGGTTGTTGTCAGACTTTAGGTTGAGTTTTAGGTTTAGGTTTTGGTCGAGGTTGAGATTGAAATTGAGGTTGAATTTAAGGTTGAGTTTGAGGTTGAGGTTGAGGTGGAGATACAAATTGATGAACATGCTCCACTTGATTACCAACATGATTGAGATCATCCATCTTTGAATCATACATAATTTCCATAGCAGATGGCTGAGCAATTGTATTAGTATCATGCGTAGGTAAAGGGTTTTTATATATTTGAAGGTTTTGATTAGGAGGAGAGATAGATTTTTTCCCACTACCATCAAGATTATCAACAGATAAAGCATTAGAATCAATTAAATCTTGAACCTTATGTTTTTTAAGAATAACACTTCTAAGTATCATGACCATTCTGACGATGATATTAACAAAAGAATTTTGATCAAAAGATTTAGATGCAATCATAGTAGGTAAAAGAGGTTGAATAGGAGGTAAAGTAATCATATTAGCAGTTAACAACCTATTCCTGATAGCATGTAAAGATTCAGAAAGAGAAGTAAACATATGATTTAATCAAAAAAAAGTGGATGCAGAAGTGGCATTGTGAGATGCAATAACAACTAGATCAACAACTGCATTCTCTTGTTTTTTTATCTTGATATAGTTGTTGAATTTTTGAAATTTGTTTGGATTAGGAGTAGCATCACTTTTATCAACTAGAATAGGAGCCATTGAAGTGTTTCTCTCAAATTGACTCACTTGTAATTGATAATGATGAAGCGCTGCACAAAGTTGTTGAAAAGAGGTAAATTAAGTAAGCAAAATCTTATCTCTAATATCCTTTTGCAAATTTGAAATAAACATACATTGAATATCAATATCAAGAACATGATAGGAAATTTGAGCATGCAAATGCTTAAATCTACCAATAAATTCAATTAATTTTTCTTTAGCACTTTGTTTACAATGCATCAAACTAGTCAAAGACACTTGTAGGCCAGTGTTGTTTTGAAATTGTTGAATAAAGGCATTAGAAAGTTGTGGAAAGGAATCAATGGAATAATGAGGCAAGGAACAATACCATTGTAAGGCCTTATCACGAAAGGTTCTAGCAAACAATTTGGCAAAAATCCTATGGTCATGAGCATAATCACTACAAAGGATTTGGAATGTTTTAACATGATGAACATGATATCCTTTTCCATTATAATTCTCAAGACGAGGCATCTCACCTTGTTGAGGAACAGGACTATGAATAATATCCTGGGACAAGGGACTTCTCATGTCACATGTAGGAGTACTAAACTTTTTTTGAGTTAAGGAAGTAAGTTTTTGTTGTATGGATGACACAATTTGAGCCAAACTAATGATTGTTGAATCATTAGAGGAAATAGGAGGAGTAGCAACATTAGACACACTAGGTAAAGTGTAAGAAGCTACAGGAATAGAAGACATAACTAGAGAAACACTAGGAACTACAGTTGGAAGCGGATTGGAATAAGTAAAAGGAACATTATGATATGAAGGTTGTGATGTAGGAAGGGACATAGGAGGAACACTCATAGGAGTAGAGGGAATTGTCACGGTCACCAAAGAAGGATTATAGGTAGGAATACTAGGTAAATAATTAGAAGGAGGTTCGATACTAGTGATAGGAGGAATCAACCCTAAATCTTGAGCTTCTTGAGCTAAAGGTTTAACATTTGAATGCACAAGGTGAGTAATACCACGCAAGAGGTCAATACCTTGATCACTATCATAGAGAACTTTCTTAAGATCCTCTATAGCTTGAATGGAATCTTGATTATGGTTCTCTTGAATAAGCCAATAACCCATTTTATCAAGTTTAGTTGAAAGTTTTTGGACTTGTTCAGGAGGAACTCTTAAAGCGTCATCCTCATCATGAGATGAGTGAGAAGAGTTTTGCTCCATAGTAGGATTGGAATCATGAAGAATCAAGTTATCATCTAGGATCCTAAGGAAAGGAGAGGAAGATTCAAGATCAAAGGCACCCAGGAGTCTACGACTTCTTCTAACCAGAATGTTATAAGTAGGAGTAGTGGTAGTAAAGCTCATAAACCAATGTAATGCAAATGAACTAAACTAAGAACACATAAAGCATGAATATTGTTGTATTTTTAAAATTTAATTAGCATGAAAGATCTAACACAAAGGAAACATCTAATACTAACAAGATAAAAGGAAAGCACAATAAGGAATCCAATTCCACAAAAGAAAAGAGAGTAAGTATGTCGGGTTCACCAAAATGAATAGAGGTAAAATGGCATCACCAGTATTCAAATGTATAATTGTAATGGGTATGGGATAATGTATGTGGAGGAAATATGAAATCTATTCCCAAATCCAAATTCTCAAAGGAGAGATCCAATTTGATCAACCAAAAGGCTAATGCACAATCGAATCAATCTATGAAGAATATGAAAGAGAGAGAGAAACCCTATATTTGTCTATGGTTGAATTATGCTTGAAATCTGAAATAATTGAAATACAAATACCAACCTCAAATTAGGTAAAATCTAGAAAATGCCAATTTTTTATGTTCATGTGTACTTCCAGGCAATTCTACAACCTATTTCAAACTGGAAATGCTCAGACGAAGAAAACCTAGAAATCTTTTTCCAAGATGAGATCAGGTTGACTTTGACCCTCATAAAAGGTCAAAGGCTAGATTCTTTATTTTAAGGTCAATTTTGACCTTGTTCACAGATCTCAAAAGTTCACCGAAAAGGGTATCCAAATCTGCTCTCAGATCTAAAATCTTGCACCTGTACCTGCAAGAAAATGGTGGTTTTTGTTGTATGGGGGGTTTGCCTTGGTCAAACCCCAATTTAGGAATTAACCTTGAAATTTAATTGAAATGTAGTGTGCATAAACAAAGTAATTGAAACAAATCACCTCACTTATGTTGAAGTCCTTGTAGAGGATTCAAATCCTCAAATCCACAAATAGGAGTGCTTCAATGGATGTAGAATGAATGTAGGATGTCTCTAATCAATGACATTTGATCTTTAACACCAATCTTGACTTGATCTTTGCATATGAGAAGGCTTGAATGAATTTAGAAGGATGGATCTTCAAGGGGGCTCTAAAGAGATTGAATCCTTCAATGGCTAACAATGGATCTCATTGATGGATGAATGCTTGAACACTTGAATGCTTGAAGGCTTCATTGAATGCTTGAATTCTTGCTTGCACTTGAGAGCTTGAGAGATTACTTGGTGAGAATGGATGTGAAAATGAGAGAGGAAGGCCTCCTTTAATAGTGAACTAGGGCACAATCCTCTAGAGGGGCCACCTTGGAGAATTAAATCCCAATTAGATCTTGTACACTCAAAATGTGCAGTTCTCTAAGTCATTACTTCCAAGAGAATCCATGAATGGGAAACCTTGAGAAAGCGACCTAGATGTCCCTAGGCATGGAGGGCAAGGGTGTTAATAGGTCTCTCAGCTAGAGCTAGTTAAGCATATGACCTTGCTTGTAAACCATGCAATGAGATATTCAATGAGAGAAGGGAAAGAATGCCAACATCTTCAAGAATCTTGAATGAGATATGTAATACAACTATGCTAGGAATGAAGAATGCAACAATGCAAGTAAGCTATAGAAATGAGAGTGCTACAAGTCTTACTAATTAAGCTATGTGAGTTAGGCTAGAACATGAAAGGAAAATTGTTAGAATTTAATCTTTCCTTGGTAAATTATGTATTTAAAGGATAAACCAAGGTATCCTATTGTATTCATCCTCTAGTTCAAGTGGGAGGACATGTCATATTTGTAATTTCTTTTATTAAGGAAAATAGATATTCCTCCTTATGAGGAATCGTAGACTTGTCTCACACACTAGTAAAATGTGACATACACATAAATGGGAGTTATAATGTAACTCCTTTATCACATCTCTATTAAGAGATGGCTCTCCTTCTCTCATCTCATGAGATAATTCTTCTTCTTGATTATTATTGTATGAGCTAAGCTCTCTCTCTCTCTCTCTCTCTCTCTCCCTCTCAGGCATTTTTGCCACATTCATTATATCACAGGTTTTTTTTTATGATTTTCCCCCTTCAAAATATTGTCTCCTTGTTTCCTTGTGCTTTGGTGAATGCTCCTAGTTTTTGTGATTATTCATGGTAAATCTTCTTTTCCTTGCTCATTGATTAAACAATTTCCTAATTCTCTATATTTTGTTATTATTTTAACATGGTATCAGAGCAGGTTGGTTTAATCATGTTTTGAGTGTACAGGTGAAGGAGCTACCATATCTTGGAGCCTTCCAATATCAGAGACTCTTGAGAGAGTTTATTGCTAGTATATTTTTTTGTCTAATCTGTTTAAGAGAAAAAAATCAAATTTTTTTTTGAGTTTGGCTGGTTTACTGCCAAACCTGGTTTATCTATTGGATACTTATTGATTTTCACGTTTGGATACATTATTGATAAAGAACATAATACAAATTTAAATTTATGAAAATCTTAATGTTATCATATTTAATTTTGTTTATAATATTAAATTCTTTTTTTAATTTTTTAATTTAAAGTTTAAAAGTTTTCTTTTTTCTTAATTTCGGTTCATGCATTAGATGGTGGATATATAATAGGATATTAATTTAGTTCTCATATTTGTTTTTTTTTTACTAATTTAGTCTCTATTTTTTAATCATTGCCTTACTAATTTAGGTTCTAATATCATTATTTTTTGGTTTTTTATCTCACATTTTAAAGTTCTTACTAATATCATTTATTTCCATTGGTATTATTTAGTTTTTAATCATTGTTTCTTAATTTAGGTTGCTCACATTTTTTTAGTCATTCATATCTTTGCATTGTTTCTATTCTTTACTTGCATGTGTTTTTTTCTAAAACTCTTTGTTATTGTTTTTTTTTGTTCTTTGATTTCTTCATGCTTTTGCATCTGTTTGCCAAGTATCTCTACATGCGTTTTTTTATCATTCCATGTGCTTTTGGTTTATTTTACATGCGTCCTGTCAGCACCTTATTAAAATTTGCTAGCTTCGTTGTAAATTTTAAGTGTCTAAATTTTAATGCAGAATGAAGGCTTTTAAGTTTTTTTCAACATAGGCAAGCTCTATCAAACATTCCTCATCAACACCATATTAGATTATATTCGGCTCTGGTTCTTTATTTCATTTTTTTGTCTTTGTGTTCTTAGAAGGTCTACACTGAAGCTACTCTAAGTAGTGCTACTTATTTTTCATGCATCTACTTTCCCGTATTCAATACTGTATTCTCATAGTGAACTCCACTGGCCGATATCAATCTTGTTCAGCTTGTCATTTCTTTTTTATGCTGGTTTTAAGTTAAAGTTCTTTTTCACTTGCTATACTTCCTTTGCTTGTGTTTATTTCATTTTCTCCCTTTAGTCGAGCCACAGCAAAGGGACTTGATTCATTTCTTTTCCTTTATTTGCATTATTAGCAGGGTTTGCATTTTCATCTGTATTCTCTGATGAGTCTTCTTTCTCATCGGCCTTTGAGATTCTTCCCCTTAAGAGGTACACCCTAGCCTTGCATTCGTGTGCCCTTTTTTTTTGTCTCGGTGCCTCTTCCACATTTGAGTTCCCATCTCGTCTGCTTCTCTACCTTGCATATGTGTTTAGATCTTTGCTCTGTCATCCTATCACCTTTATCTTTTTGCTCTGTTATATATCCCGGTTGCCTATTTTTTGTTGAGAGTTTAGTTGAGTTTGCATGCGCAAGGTGACATTCATGATATCTTGTATAGGCCCATTCCTTTATGAGTTTCTTTTAGCTATCCTTTCTAGATTTGCAGATTGTGAGGACTAGTGTCGACTCCTATCAAGAGCGGCAGACACCATTAGTGGTGCTCAAGGGCTTTGCACTCTCCCACCTTCCCCAATTTACATGCGCATGGCACAATTCACTCAACATAATTTTCATGACAAGCCTTCTATTTTAGTTGCCAATGTGGTGAAGAGCATGAGATCAGCTTAGAGGAGCGGTTCTTTGTAACTCCAAACCGCTCATTGCTCCTTGCTCTTTCATTTTTCTATTTTGGTTATCCTTGTATGCACTTTTCAACTTTGCAAATTTTCATTTTATCTATTATCTATTTAGTTACATACTTTTGTTCCTTGCTAGTTTCATGTCTTTTTCATTTTTTTTCATTTTATTTATAGCATCGATCTTCAAAGTTTATCGTTACTATTTTTTATAAAAAAATTTCCCATCTTAGTTATAAATTTTTGTTATTAACATTGTTATTATTATTGCTAACGGTTTGTTTTACAAATGAGATTTAGTTTGTAGTTTGTTCTAATGGTTTATTGTGCAGGAAACTTTGCAATTACATGTTTATAAGATTCATAATTTTTTTTTAGCTTCCTTGCAATAAGGCAATCGATTTTGAAGATTTATGTTTGTTGCATATGATTGCATGCTGGTTTCTTTGACCATCACTTTCTCCATTAGCTCTAACTCCATTCATATAATTTTCTGCTTCGTATTCAAAACCCTAATAGGGCTTCTTATTCTGCACTAGGTTTCTTTTTTATTCAAGTAATTTTTGTATTCATTGCACATAACCATTTCATTTTATTTGTTGCTTTATATACATTGCAAGAGAAATAGCAAGAGAAAACATAGATTTATGCGTTGCTTTATATACCTTTTTAGATACAAGTTTATTCTTTTCAAAACCAAAGTAGCAGTTTCTAATCTTTGATAATTTAAGTTTCTATAGGGTTTATTGGGCTATTTTACCTCTGTTGATCTTCATAGTTCATATTAGTCACTTTTTTAACACATGCACAATAAAAATTAGATTCATTTCATTTTCTAGCTCAAGTTATTAATTAAGTTTTTTAGATTCAATTTGTTTTAGCTAACATTTTTGCAAGTTCATATCTGTTCTTTAACTCATCTGTTTTGCAAGGTTGTTTTGTAATTTAAAGGTTTTTTAGTTTTTTTTCTCATTGCTTGCAAGAGATTCTTATCGTTATTTGTTAATCTATGATAGCTTAACCGAGATCTTCTTGCTCTTTAGTGTTCTTAGTTTCCATTTTTTTCCTCTGGTTATTTTTTTCTTACATGCCTCATTGGTGTAAGATTTTATAGCTTTTTGTTATTGCATGCAAGTGCATTTAGTTTGATTTAAGTTTTTTTCTGATTTCTATTAAAGGTTTCTCTGTTTATCCCTAGTTTAGATCTTCATATTTCATAATGACTACCCTGATGCCAGAAATGAAATTAACTAGTACAAATTAATTATCATGCATGGAAACTACACATGACCTTCATCTTTAGATTTAGACATATTTTAGATATTTCTACTGATGCCAGTTCAAAACCAGTAGCCTCTACTCCTCAAGCTGATCAAACTGCTTGGCAGACTAAAAATGAGGAAGCACTTGGTTTAATCAGAATCTCCTTAAGTCCTGAATTGTATGTCTTAATTTCTACTTGTACTGAAGCCCATTAGGCTTGGGACATCCTGAAAAATTCCTATGATAGTGCAGATGAGACTCAAAAAATCCAACTTCAAGACCAACTTGAAGACCTCAGGTATACTGACTTCAACTCTATTAATGATTTCTTGCTCGAGTTTGATTCAATTAAAGTTTTACTAATTGGTTTACAAGTTCCTCTCTCTGATTTAAGGATAATCTATATAATTATTCGTAAATGTTTGCCTAGACAGTTCCAAAAATTTATTACTAATATTTATTCTCAGTTAGCTATTCCTTCTTTAGCATCTCAACTAACTTATTTTATTTTTCAAAATATGTTGCATCAAGAGGAAGAAAAATTAATTCAATTTGGCATACTTAAAACTCACGAACATGCAGATGTCTCTAAAAGTCACAATAACAATAGATCTTATAACACTAATCAAAATAACCAAAACTATCAAAGATCTAACAATACTAATAATTCAAATAATAACTCAGGCCAACAATTTAATGATCATTACAATTCTAGGCCTTCAAATAACTATTATAATATTAATAAGTCAAATAGGCCACATTGCAACTATTGCAGTAAAAATGGTCACTTAATACATAATTGTTTTAAGAAACAAAAGGATGATCAACATAATGGAAAACCTAATGGAAATCAATCTCATTCTACTTTTACTGTCTGTTTTAATGCTTCTAAACCACTTGAATGGATTATTGATAGTGGTGCATCTCAACATGTTACATCTCATAAGGAAGTCTTTGATTCTTTGTGACCTGATTCTATGAATATTCTTGTTTCTTTAGCTGATAATCATTGTTGTCAAGTTGAAGGAATTGGTAATGTTTTTGTTCAAAATGGTAAATTACATGATGTGCTTTATGTTCCTGATTTGAAAGCTAACCATATTTTTGTTCCTCAATTATGTCAAGATTATAAGGTTGAGTTTCATAAAAATAATTATCATATCATTGATCCTAACACTGATCAGATAGTTGCTGATGCTAAATTAGATGATGATAATCTCTTTAAATTTTATCAATTTGCCTCTCCTAGATATTCTTTACTTACTACTATTGATTTTCACATTTGGCATGAGAGGCTAGGACATTTAAATTCTGATTATATCTCATTAATGCAAAAATAAAATATGGTAGATGGGCTGCCTAAGTTTACTTCTTCTAAGTTTGATTGCAATGGATGTATGAGTGGTAAAATGCATATAGAATCTTTTCCCCATAAATCATCTTGGAGAGCTAATAATAAGTTAGCTCTCATTCATAGTGATCTTTTAGGACCTATGGAAAATACTTCTCCTTCAGGCTTTAAATATGCTTTAACCTTTGTTGATGATTATTCTTGTAGAACTTGGATTTATTTCTTACACAGTAAAGATCAAGTCCTTGATATTTTTGCTAAATTTCATATATTTGTAGAAAGACAAAGTAGTTGTAAAATTCAGATTCTTAGGACTGATAATGGTACTAAATATGTTAGTCATGCTTTCCATTATTATGTAAGATCTTTTGGTATCAAACATGAGCTTACCATTCCTTTACACCAGAATAGAATGGTGTGGTAGAATAGAAGCATAGAACAATAGTAGAAATGGGTAGCTATTTTTTACATGCTAGAAATATGGATTATAAATTTTGGGCTGAAGCCATGGCATGTACCACCTATATTATTAATATAACTCCTACTAAGGACCTTCGAAATAAAACTCCTGAAGAAGTTTGGTCAGGTAGAAAACCCAATTTGTCTCATTTACGGATTTTTGGCTCCACTGCTTATGTTCACACACCTAAATAGAAAAGAAAAATGTTAGATCCTATATCCTCCCCTCATATATTTTTTGGTTATTCTAAGAACACTAAAGGTTATAGAGTTTATGATCCTCTTATTAATAAAGTTCACATAGCTAGAGATGTTTGCATTGCTGAAAATGGTGTCCATGACTGTTCTCAGATTTTTTATTCTGATTTTAGTCACAACAACATAGTTCTTGTGGAGGACCAACCTCCATCTCTCAACCCTACTCCTCAAATTTCTGCTCCTAAATTTTATGTTCCTTCTGTTTCTACTCCTAACACTAAGGATAATACTAATAAACATGATAATGATGAACAAATAGATAGTAATGATACTCCTTCCATTGATGTTGTTCCCTCTAGTAGTAGCAATGATGATGATGATGATGATGATGATGATGATGGTAATAATTTTTTTACTCCTCTTAGTAATATTTTTGTTAATTCTAGGAGAAATCCTAAATGGTTTAAAGATTTACTTAATGAGGGTGATGATTACATTGCTAGAATGGATGGACTTAAACCTAGAAGGATAAACTACTGTAATTATGCTCTTATGTCTTCTCTCTCTAATTCTAATGATCCTCAAACCTTTTCTCAAGCTAAAAATCAACCTCATTGGAAAAATGCTATGCAAGAAGAATATGACTCTTTAATTTCTAATAATACTTGGGATTTAGTTACTTTACCTCATGGTAAAAATTTGGTTTCCTGTAAATGGTTATATAAATCTAAGTTAAATTCCAATAATGAAATTAGTAAATTTAAGGCTAGGTTAGTTGCACATGGTTTTTCTTAAATTGAAGGAATAGACTATAATCAAACTTTTTCTCCTGTTGCTAAAATGCCTACCATTAAAGTTGTTCTTGCTTTAGCTACTAAAATGAATTGGCCTATTCACCAAATGGATGTTAAAAGTGCCTTCTTAAATGGTGACTTGCATGAATAAATCTATATGTCTCAACCTCCTAGTTTTATTGAACAAGGTAATGAACATTTAGTCTGCAAACTAAAGAAGTCTATTTATGGTTTAAAACAATCTCCTAGAGAATGGTATTCCAAAATTAATGCTTTCTTTATTTCTCAAGGTTTTGAAAGAAGTAAAAATGATCCTAACTTGTATATGAAGCATAGTGAAGGTGAAGATGACATCATTATTATCATTCTGTATGTTGATGATTTGATTCTTACTTCTAGTTCTAACCATTTAATTTTTGATATTAAGTTCCAACTCAACCAAAAATTTTAAGTGACAGATTTAGGTTTCTTACATTATTTCTTAGGAATGCAAATTTGGCAAACCCCTAAGGGTATTTTTATCTCTCAATGTAAATATGCTAAAGATCTCGTAGATAGATTTCACATGAATGATGCTAATCTTGTTTCAATTCCATGTGATTTAGGAACTAAGTTAATGATGGATATGGAATCTCCTTTCATAGATGCTACTCCTTATAGAGAACTTGTAGGTAGTATAATTTATCTAACCCTCACTAGACCTGATTTATCCTTTAGTGTTGGTTTAGTTTCAAGATTCATGTCCAAACCTCAACAAACTCACTTCAAAATTACTAAAAGAATATTATGTTACATTAAAGGTACTATTAACTTAGGATTATTTTATGATGCAAATTCTAATTTTTCTTTAAAAGGCTTTACTGATTCAGAACTAGGTGGAGACCCCAATGATGGGAAATCTACTTTTGGGTATTGTTTTTCTCTTGGTTTGGGTTCTATATCTTGGAAAAGTAAAAAAGAACAATCTATGTCTCTATGTTCTACTAAAGCTAAATATAAAAGTTATACTCATGCCTCTAAAGAAGCTCTGTGGCTTAGAAGAATACTTGAAGATTTGGGTCTACCTCAACATGAACCTACACCATTGTATTGTCACAATCAAAGTGCAATAGCCTTGGAAAAGAATCTAGTTTATCATGCAAAGTCAAAGCACATTTCTCTCCACCACCACTTCATTAGAGAGCACATTGTAGAAAAGAAAGTTTACCTCTTCCATTGCAAAGGTGAAGATCAAGTTGCAGATATTTTGACAAAACCTCTTTCTAGAGAGAAATTTGAATTTCATTGTAACAATTTGGGTTTGATACCCCTTGATGTAATTACCCCAAGTAAAGATTAAAGGGAGGTGTTAGAATTTAATCTTTCCTTGGTAAATTATGTATTTAAAGGATAAACCAAGGTATCCTATTGTATTCTTCCTTTAGTCCAAGTGGGAGGACATGTCATATTTGTAATTTCCTTTATTAAGGAAAATAGATATTACTCCTTATGACGAATCCTACACTTATCTCACACACTAGTGAAATGTGGCATACACAGAAATGGGAGTTACAATGTAACTTATTTCTCACATTTGTATTAAGAGATGGCTCTCCTTCTCTCATCTCATGAGATACTTCTTCTTCTTGATTATTATTGTATGAGCTAAGCTCTCTCTCTCTCTCTCTCTCTCTCTCTCTCTCTCTCTCTCTCTCTCTCATTCTTAGGCATTTTTGCCACATTCATTATATCATGGGGTTTTTTTTTATGTTTTTCCCCCTTCAAAATATTGTCTCCTTATTTCCTTGTGCTTTGGTGAATGCTCCTAGTTTTTGTGATTATTCAAGGTAAATCTTCTTTTCCTTGCTCATTGATTAAACAATTTCTTAATTCTCTATATTTTGTTATTATTTTAACATGGTATTAGAGAAGGTTGGTTTAATCATGTTTTGAGTGTATAGGTGAAGGAGTTACCATATCTTGGAGCACTCCAATATCAGAGACTCTTGAGAGAGTTTATTGCTAGTATATTTTTTTGTCTAATCTGTTTAAGAGAAAAAAATTGACTTTTTTTTTGAGTTTGGCTGGTTTACCACCAAACCCGATTTATTTATTGGATACTTATTGATTTGTTTGTGCAGGTTTGGATACATTATTGATAAAGAAAATAATACAAATTTAAATTTATCAAAATCTTAATATTATCATATTGTATGAGCTAAGCTCTCTCTCTCTCTCTCTCTCTCTCTCTCTCTCTCTCTCTCTCTCTCTCTCTCTCTCTCTCTCTCTCTCTCTCTCTCTCTCATTCTTAGGCATTTTTGCCACATTCATTATATCATGGGGTTTTTTTTATGCTTTTCCCCTTTAAAAATGTTGTCTCCTTGTTGCCTTGTGCTTTGATGAATGCTCCTAGTTTTTGTGATTATCCATGGTAAATCTTCTTTTCCTTGCTCATTGATTAAACAATTTCTTAATTCTCTATATTTTGTTATTATTTTAACAAAAATAAACTAAAATGCCATGAAAGCTAAGCTAAATGCAAGAATGAAAGCTAGAATATAAAAAGATCTCCAAAGCTCCAATGTCACCAAGAAAACCTGCAGCATAATATTAGTATCAAGAGTGGGATCCTAGAATGAGAAGAGAGCTCTTATTTTATAGAAGATGAGAATAACAGATGATGGAGATTAAGAGGAAAAATAGTTGATCAAGGGTGGAGTTTGAAAGTGGGATCAATCCATGTGCACAAGTCTCCTCCAATAAGAAAGAAGTGTTGACTTTTGTGCACCATGTGAGACAAAAAGGTCTTTTCTTCTTTTTATAAAATAAGAATAATGCTTTATTTGTGAAACTTAGGAGAAGAGGTAAGTGGGGGATTTTTTATTTAATCAAAGGGGAGGGAATTAATTTTA
Source organism: Chamaecyparis obtusa (assembly GCA_027943335.1). Lineage (NCBI taxonomy): Eukaryota > Viridiplantae > Streptophyta > Pinopsida > Cupressales > Cupressaceae > Chamaecyparis > Chamaecyparis obtusa. The sequence continues at coordinate 197,933 of BSBK01003563.1, read as the reverse complement.
ATTAAATAAAGACTTAGTATAAAATGGTTAATCCATAGAATATAATCAAATAAATGATAGAATTAGGATTTGATCAAGGAAATTGATTTGAAAATTACCAAGTATTGATTCAAGAAATTGATAAATTGAAGAATGGGGACCAAAGTCTAGGTGACCATTTTAGGTTGCATACATTTTCCCCTCTTTGACTAATGTGAGGTTGATTTGGGATCACATGCAGTCAAAGAATGAAGTTGAAATGTGAGATTGATTTGGGATCACAAAATAACCTAGACATGTGTTCGATAGATGGGAACACATCAGGACAAAGATAAGATGATTGAAAAAGAGAAGGCAAACACCCCTATGATTAGGTAATTATCAAGTCTCAAATAAGAGATATGAATCTCAAGGTTCAATTGATAAAGATGAATCAAGGATTGAAGTTTGATAGGTATTCCCCCTCAAAATTGAAATTGAAATCAGGTAGAGGAGAGATAGTAAATTAATAAATTTGATCAAATCACTAGAAATCATAATCAAAGATGAAAGATAATAGGATAACCATCAAGTAGTGAAAATATGCCCCAGTTTGACTAGGTTTGACTGAGAAAGATATAGGATAAAGATGAAGTCAAACCTCAGAGAGATGAAGTGAAGGAGATGAATGGAAGACTTGTTACAAATAGGGAATACTGAGAGGGGGGGGTGAATCAGTATTATACAAACTTTATCTTTTTTTCAATTATGGATATAACAAATTATCTTTACACATGCATAACATAAGAAGTTAAACAACATGCATAGCAATAAAACTAAAGAACTCATAACACATGATATGTTCTCGAGGAAACCCTGGCGAAGGGAAAACCCTGGTGGGGATGGTGCCCACAAAGATCCACTAATCAAAAGTATCTTGTTAAGGATATTGACCCTATTAGGAGTCTATTACAAGAATATAGTGTATCAGTCATGATTAAGGGACTATAGGCCTTGTTAGAAGCCCCAACCCTGTTAGGAGTTGTCAATACAAAATCTGATTACCATATGAGCCCACTGGCCAAACAAGTAATGTACAATGTATACTGATTAAAAAAATGGATTAAGGTACATAAACTTATGCTACTTGCATCAATATATTTTCACTACTGTTACATTCACATCATATCACTTTATCATATCATTACAATATTACCACATCTTCTTCTTCTTCTTACAATTTACAATTACATATATACAAGTTATTAAGGCTAATAAATTTACATGGTCAGCTTCCATATATCTTTATCCAAGGGTTAACATATAGGATGTCATCCCTTTATATTTTTAAGTCATTATTTTGATAAACAAAATAATCCCTTAACTCTTTACCAATTCTATCTTCAAAATTGTCTTCTGGGCTTAACACTATCTTTGGTAAAATTGTCATAACTAATTATGTACATGCTGTAATGACTTACACTCTAAGATGGGTGATCAATAGACATCATAGATTCTATGTTCAAGTGTGCAAGCACTGAACTTACTCTAGTCAATGTCGCAAACAAAAACTATGTCTGGGTACACTGGTGAAAATGTTGTCTCACACTTAGACAAATATGCAATCTGCTCTGCTATACTTTCTCTCTGACCTTTGTGCTCTTCATGTGGATCATATATTTCCATAATTACAACATCTATGTACTTATCTCAGCCAAATTTCTAACAATCTCCCCCTTTTTCATTGGTGGCAACATATGATAAAATTGGCTAAGTGTACAACTCAAAATCTCAAAATTATGGCCATAGTATAACATATACATATACTATCCTTATAACTCTTCAAAATATAATTTCTAATACAATACTCCCCCTAAGAGTATGAATCCATATCATATACAATTTTTTTTTTCTCTATATCTCTCCCCCTTTGACAACAATGACAAAATAAAGTAGGGAGGGCTACAAAATTGTGTCACAAAAAAAGATTATACCTTAGTTCCTTATTGCAAAGCTAGTAGGCTTGCAACACAATCTACAAAATCAACTTTCATTGCTTCTATCTCCTTCTCCCATGATTTCTTAATGGAATCTACCACATTGAGTACTTAATGGAATCTACCACATTCAGTAAAGTGCTTAGTCCATAAGCTTCTATTTGACATGCTTGAAGGTTTTCAAAGTTAAACTTTGCAAAAGATGTCTTTGCCAAAAGACATTCTTCCAACTGTTCTTCAATTATGCATAACTTCATAGAAGTATGTTCTCTCAAAAGAGTAAATCTTCTCATTTTTCTATCTCTTTCATCTTGTAAAACTCTAATATCATCATACAGTTTCCTAATCTTCTTCTCAACATCTAATACCTTCACATTAGAGCTAGAAAGAAGGTTACATTCATTCTGAATTTCTGCTTCTTTCAACTTCATCTTCTGATCTTCTTCTATTGTAAAGGTCTTTGATTTTGTACACTGTATGTACAAAGATTTTCTTATTCCCAAATACTTCCTCAAGTCCTTGATATAGATATCAAGACTATTAATATCATTCCTGATATTCTAGCTAATATTTAAAAGCATTGCAGCTTCATAAGCTACTTGAGATCTCACTTTTGCAATATCGGATAGGTTAGTGAATTCATTATCAAAAGTGCTCATTAACTTCTTAGCTTTCTCCAAAGGGTCTGCCTCTATAATTTGTGTAGTTACAGTGTTTTGTAACTTCTCAATTAATTCCTTTAGACTCCCTTCAAGATTCTTTACTTTCTTTTTCTTGCCAATAATTTTATTCAAAGAAGTGATCAATTCCAACTGATCATCATCATCAACTTCTTTTCCTAAATCCTCAAATAAAGATCCAATTTCCTTCTTTTTTCCAGTATTAGGAGTAAGACTGATGTCTTCTTTTATAGGAATAGGTGCTTGAACCTCTGTTTCTTTAGATTCTTCAATAGTGGTTTGTGTCTACTCTACTTTTGTATCTAGTTCATCAAGAGCCAAATTGTCAACAATGTTTCCTAGATTCTTGAATACATTGTCATCAGTATCCAAGGTGACTTGTGTACCTTCTACATTCATTGATTCATCTTCAATGCTAATAGCTAGAGGAGAGGGAATATCCTCTTGTTCTGCTTCACCTACTTTTTCTCCAACAATTTTTTCCATAACCTTGATTATTGCCTATTCTGTATCAGAATTAACTTCTTCATATCTGCCTCCCATAATTAGAATGGTTCTCCTTTTGGTTCTTAGATGGGTGCTTAAGGCCTTCAATATTTTCTTTAGGTGTACAACATCTCTCACATCAAAAATCTTTCTTACTAGATTCTCTCTGATAGAAGTGTCTTCTTCTTGTGCTCTCTTCTTTCTATTTACAAGTTTGTTATACAAGTCATCAAGTATCTGACCCTGAATAGTATGAAACTTCTAATTTGCCAAAACCATGTGCTTTACAATTGCATTCTCCAAGTTAAGTCTGTCTAAATAATCATAAATATTATAGTACTTATTCATTCTGGTAAAGTCTCCATCTTCAATAATCTGCTCATTAATCTTTTCAACTTTAGGTTTCCAAGCTTTCTTCTTAACCAAAGTAGTGTCATCATCTTTAATTGCTGCAACTTTCCTAGGAACTGGTGGCACCACAATTTTCTGCCTCTTACTAGGTCTAGTATCACTTTCTTTCATTCTCTTGTTAGGTGTGGAGGAACTGGATCCAGTAGGCCTACTTGCTACTTGTTCTTTTTCTAGTTCCTCTACATTCACCTTCACAAGTGGTTCTTTCTACTATACTGCAATTGGTGGGGTAGACAAAACTTCTTTCTATTCACTCATTTTGATTGCTATTGTTGTGTTCTTTGCTACCAAAAACTCATGCTCTATTAATCCTGAATCTTTCAATATTTTGTTTATTGTGCTATCAACTCTCTTCTTAGACTGCTTCTCTTCAATTATAGCTTTTACAGAGTTGAAATTCTCTTCAAAAGTTCCAAACCTTTTACACTGAGTGTCCAACTTACACTTAAGTAACCTGCCAACATATTCTTCTATTTCTATCTCAGATATCTCATAGCCAAGAGGGTCTATGAACTCAATTCTAGGCTCCACTGCTTCAATATACGTAAAGTCAATGTCAACCATAAAACATATATCATATTTATATTTCTCCACAAGTGGCTGTGGAATCCTTGATCTGTTGGTTACCAATTTTTGAAATGTCTTCATCACTAACATAGCATTCTCATTCACTTTGTCAATAACATGTCTCAAATATAGTTTATTTATCCTTTCCATTGTAAGGAAACTCGGGTGCAGAAACAGCTTCCTATGCTAATCTCTATAGGAGAGTATTGTGCAAATTCTTATAAATCCTTACAATTTCAGATTCGTTAACTACTTTAACAAAGATATTGCAACCACATACCATACATATAGAAAAATAGAAAAGGACACAATGATATACCCCGGGGAAAACCTTTCAGTAAAAAACCCCAGCACTCCAAAACCTGCACAATGTATTATTTTCAACACAAAGATTACAATACAATTGCAATGCAAGTTCTTTCAAGAAATGAGAGACAAATCCTACAAGACTTAAACTTTATTATATCTCTCCCATAGGAGCAGCATCATATATATAGACTCCTCTAGACCCAAAAATAGGCACAATCACCAAAACCCATGCACAAAGCCACATGTACACAGTTGTTATATGCAATCCCAAGAATAGGCATCCATCCCTAGAATAGACTATGACAACTTATCATAGAATCCACCAAAAATAATGGTCACAAGAGAAGTGTAAGAGAATCTGTCATACCAACCTATTTTTGGCATATTCTCTTACACACAACAACCACTTCTTCTTGGGTGCCCAAATAGGCCCAAGTCATAAGATGCTCTTACACATATCATAGCACATTCCTTAAATAGTTCTTACGCATCATAGGAATCCATCATGACCATTTCAGTCATGATCTCCTTACGCACAAGATGCCAACACATCAAGTGGAGTGACACATCAACATGCCAACTAGACATGTACACTCACACTTAATTACATTATTTTCAAAAAATACATTTACAAAACAAATAATAAGAATAGGAATTATCCAAGGTTGAGACACCTTATTCCTAACATTCTCCCACTTGTCGAACACCTTGTAAGAGCAACAGGAACATAACAAGAACTTTAACCGCTATAGGCCAAAAGGCCCATAGACTCCGAACACCATCTAAAATTCTCAGTGCCCACTAATTTTTTTAATGCATCTACAACATTCTTTACAGTATCTACATTCTCCAAATTTACCTTTCCATCTTCCACCATATCTCTCACAAAGTGAAACTGCACATCAATGTGCTTCGTTCTGGCATGGAAAGTTGGATTCTTTGCAAGGCAAATAGTGCTCTGACTATCACACCAAATAGTAATCTATTCTGCATCAACACCAACATCAGAACACAATCTTCTAAGCCAAATAGATTCTTTACAAGCATGAATAGCAGCCATGTACTCAGCTTTTGTAGTGGACAAAGCAACCACAGGTTGTCGCTTACTCATCCAACTAATGGCACCACCAAACATAGTGAACACATATGCATTGGTGGATCTCCTGTTGTCAATATCACCTACCCAATCTGAATCCACAAACCCACGAATACAAACTGAATGCGAAGATCCAAAAGAGTTACCATGATAACATATGGAGTAATCTGATGTACCCCTCAAATATCTGAATACTCGCTTAACTGCATCCCAATGTACCCGTCCAAGATTAGCCATAAACCGACTCAAGACTCCCACTACTTGGGTAATGTCTGGTCTAGTACAGACCATAGCATACATAAGACTACCAACTACACTAGCATAAGGTACTCTACTCATGTCCTCCACCTCACTAGGAGATTTTGGACAATCATCTATAGATAATTTTGTTCCCATAGAAATAGGAACACATAGTGGTCTACAATCTGCCATGCTGAACCTATCCAACACAGACTTCACATACTTACTTTGACTCAACCAAAGTTTTCTGTTAGACCTCTCTGTACTGATTTCCATACCCAAGATGTACCTAGCTACCCCAAGATCTTTCATCTCAAACTGTGCTGACAAATGAGATTTAAAATAAAAAATCATACCCTTACCCTTCCCAAACAGCAACATATCATCAACATATAATGCAACAATAAGAAGGCGATCATTTTCAACTCTGAAATAAACACAATGATCTGATTTTGATCTTACAAATCTAATTGAAAACACAAAGGCATCAAACTTAAGGTACCACATCCTAGGAGATTGCTTCAAACCATATAGAGATTTCTTTAATCTACAAACAAAGGATTCTTTACCTTTAACAATGTAGTGCTCAGGCTGTGACATATAAATCTCTTCCTCCAAATCACCATGAAGGAAAGTTGTCTTCACATCCATCTGTTCTATCTCTAAATCATATGATGCAGCAAGAGATAACAAAAATCTAATGGATGTCAACTTTGTAATAGGAGAGAATATTTCACCATAATCTATTCCCTCTACCTATGAATACCCCTTTGCAACCAATCTAGCTTTATACCTTTCAACACTGCCATCTGCACAGAGTTTCTTCTCGAACACCCATTTACAGCCAACAGATTTTCTCCCTTTAGGAAAAGGTACAAGGTCCCAAGTTTTGTTTTTCTCCAATGAAGCCATCTCATCATTCATAGCCTCAATCTAGGAACCTACATCTTCCATGCCCAAAGCCTCTTTCACAGATCTAGGCTCATCAGTGTTAGTAATCAAAGCAAAGGCACAACTGGAATCTAACATAGAATAACCAAACCTTTCTGGTTTCTTTCTTTCTCTCATGGATCTCCTCAAGGGCTGCGGTTGAGGTTGTTCTTCCTCTTATTTTGAACTATCAGAGCTGCTAGAGCTCTCCTCATCATTAGGCCTAACATGGTTTCTCCGTTCAGTCTTCTCAGGGGTAGGAGGCAACTGAACAACATCTTTTTCCTTTTCTTTTTCATCTGGTTGTAGCACAATAGGAGAAGAGGTTAGCTCTCTAAAAATAACATTTCTACTATACAACACCTTACTAGTCACAGGATCCCAAAGCTTGTATCCTTTCACACCAGCACTGTATCCGATGAAAATACATTTAACAGCTTTGTTTTCCAACTTAGATCTTTTCTCCTTTGGAACATGTGCATAAGCTTCACAACCAAAAACACAAAGATGTCTAATTGAAGGCTTCTTACTAGACCACACCTCCATGGGTGTCTTACCAACAAGGGCTGATGTAGGAGATCTATTAACCAGATAGGAAGCAGTGGCCATAGCTTCGGCCCAAAACCTTTATTCTAAACCAGCTCCACTAAGCATACTCCTAGCCTTCTCCATCAGTGTCCTGTTCATTCTCTCTGCAAATCCATTTTGCTGTGGGGTATAAGGAGTTGTCTTATGCCTCTCGATACCTTGTTCTTTACAGAACTGTTCAAACTCTATTGAGCAAAACTCACCACCATTGTCAATTCTCACACACTTAATCTTCTTACTAGTCTGATTCTCTACAAGAGCTTTAAATTCCTTGAACCGACTAAAGACTTGTGTCTTACTTTTAAGGAAATAAATCCACATCCTTCTACTGTAATCATCTATGAAAGATACAAAAAATATAGACTTGGAGATTGAAGGAACTTTTACAGGACCAAATACATCAGAATGAATAAGATCCAAAACATCAGAAGATTTGTGAGAACTAGAGTAAAACTGAACATGATCTATAGGAATCCGTCATGACTATTTTAGTCATGATCTCCTTACGCACAAGATGCTGACACATCAAGCGGAGTGACACATCAACATGCCAACTAGACATGTACACTCACACTTAATTACATTATTTGCAAAAAATACATTTACAAAACAAATAATAAGAATAGGAATTATCCAAGGTTGAGACACCTTATTCCTAACATCCATAGTAGATTGACCATCATTCCAATCATTCACAATGGTGTACATAAATCTTCTCAATAGGTGGAAAAACATGTATGTGATTAAGGATCAAAATCTAAATTATGCATACTTAGTTTTCTTAATCTTCTCCAAGTTTTCAAAAAATTATATTCTTAGAATTTCACACATATCAACTGGTACCTTGTCAATAGACATTAAATAGGCTATGTGTACCATTCTAGTTGCCATGTCATCTTCTCTAGAATTTGCACAAAACTTAGTGGTTAGGATCTTGCGTAGGTATCTAACATCATGTTGTTTGATCTTGCTAATCAGAATTCATTTGCCATTATAGGTTGATTTTGTGTTGTCCATGACTATTTTCATCATATTCTTCTCATTTAAAGGAATAGCACCAACTTTAGATAGTCCAGTGACTTCATGAATCAAGTCAGCTATAATGTCTATCACTCTATCCTCTAGCCAAAACTTTCCATTGTGAATTCTGCTCAAAATAATCTTAGTGCATTATTCATTGTCAAATTCATACTACAATGCATACTTAACAATCTCATTGTCTTTCAAATGTTCATATCCTTGTTTCATTGACATATCCTGGTTGTGAATCTTTTGATATTCATTGTTAAAATCACTATCACTGAGGTTTTCTAACTTGCATCCAAGATAACTTCTCACATTCTCCAAATACAAAACTCCATCTAGTACGGATGATAATGCTAAACTAGGGTTATCTTCTTCCAAGGGTTCTACTAGTTCCCTCTTCATTCTAGGTCTATTTTTGTCTCTGACATTATGAATTAAAGATATATCCATGATTGCTTCTAGTTCTTTATACCAATTCAAAGATCTGCCAAGATAAATACCTCAAGTTCATGATTTTAGGGCTTGCGTAGATTCAACGCTCAAATCCTTCACCAAGTCATTGCAAAATGCTTCCAATCACTTCTCTTTGCTCTCCTAAACACTTCAATTCTCTTTGATGATCAAATAACATTGATCATAACGTTTAATTACTTCAATCTCAGTTAGGTCTGACAACGCATTCAATTCTTTTGCTGCTTCTGTCCAAAAAGTTGTTTATGTTAACCTGCAAAAACTTAAAACTTCTTGCGATCTCACAAAACATAATATTTTATTTTTCACTCTTAACCATAGCATTAGTACATCATAATCTACCTTAAATTACCTATGCAAGACTTAATTCATCATAAATCTACTTCTACACTAATTCTAAGTTCCTAACCTACTGCAATTTTCATAAATTAAGTGCTTTGAGTTAGGTCAGGTAAGGATTCATTCTTACCATTTGATACTTCACCTTTCTGATTACCTTCAATGATGAATATGTCTCCTTGATCTATTCCTTTAACAAACTTCACTTCATCTACATTACTATAACAACCTTTATGTCTGTTTCTTGCATCTTCATTTCTTCGTCCATGATTTCTAGGGTTAGGGTTAGGATGAAAAACTCCATTGTTCATTCTGCAAAGTCTTGTTGTATGTCCAATCTTGTTGCATATTTGACAAACAATTCCATTGTTTCCATATCTTGGTCCTTGCTGATTGATTTGTGATCTACAGTTTCTAGCAATGTGTCCAACCTTGTTGCATCTATAACATACTACTCCATTTCTTTTGTTCATATCTTCAGTAGGTCTCTTCTCTGCATTGTTAGTATTCTCAAACATTCTACTACCATAATTGTTCTCAATAACTTTAGGTTTTCTACATTCAATAGTTCTATGTCCAAGACCATGACAATTATAACAATAACCATTAAGAGGTTTAAATTGCTTACCCACGCAATCTCTCTTCATATGACCAATAGTATTACAACCAAAACATCTACCTTTGAATTATCTTTGCATACCTTTGGGTGATTCTTCTTGCTTAGGTGGTTCTTCTCCTTTAGGTGGTTCTTCAGATTTGTTGATCTCATCAGACTTCTTCTAATCTAGACCTTTAGATTCAGTTCCTTGTTCTCATCATTTGTTCTAAATATGTTAAATCAAAGTCTAGTCTTATCATAGGATGGTTTCCAAAAAATACTTTTTTGAATATAGCCTTTCAAGTTATTGTTTGGATTGAGTCAATTCACCTTTCACAATCTTGTTGTATTTCTCAAGTTCAGCATGCTGCAAATTTACTTTCTCAAATTCAGATGTTACTTTGCCAAGTTTAGATTTTAGTTCTTCATTTTCAATCTTCAACTTTTCATTCTCAGATCTCAGATTTTCTTCATTCTTTCTATTTCCATCTTTCAAACTTAGTTTCAATTTTTCTATCTTTAGTTCATAGTTAAGGATCACATTTTCTTTTTCTAAATTGTCATCACAATCTTCAATAAAAATTTCGGATTCCTTTTTAGATTTTAGATCTTCCAACTTCTTTTTTAGTTTCTCAATGAGCTTCTTTGTATCATCATATTTTCCTTTTAGAGTGTCTCTTTCATTAGTAAGCATATCAATCTATTCAAGAGCTTCTTCAAGATTCTTTTATAGTTGATCCATATCCACAGAGATCTTACTCAAGCTACTAGGATTTCCTTGAATGATTCTTTTTTGAGTAACTAAGCTCTGATACCAATTATTAGAAATAGGGAATACTAAGAGGGGGGTGAATTAATATTCTACAAACTTTATCTTTCATCCAATTATGGATATAAAAAATTATCTTTACACATGCATAACATAAGAAGCTAAACAACATGCATAGCAATAAAACTAAAGAACTCATAACACATAATATGTTCTCGATGAAACGTTGGCCAAGGGAAAACCCCAGTGGGGATGGTACCCACAAAGATCCACTAATCAAAAGTATCCTGTTAAGGATATTGACCCTATTAGGAGTCTATTACAAGCATATAGTGTATCAGTCCTGATTAAGGGACTATAGGCCTTGTTAGAAGCCTCAACCCTGTTAGGAGTTGTCAATACAAAATCTGATTACTAGATGAGCCCACTACCCAAACAAGTAATGTACAATGTATAATGATTACAAAAATGGATTAAGGTACATAACCTTATGCTTCTTGTATCAATATCTTTTTTCTGCTCTTACATTCGCATCATATCACTATCATATCATTACAATATTACCACATCTTCTTCTTCTTACAATTTAAAATTACATATATACAAGTTATTAAGGCTAATAACTTTACATGGTTGGATTCCATATATATTTATCTAAGGGCTAACATCTAGGATGTCATTGCTTTATATTTTTAAGTCATTATTTTGATAAACAAAATAATCCCTTAACTCTTTACCAATTTTGTCTTCAAAACCGTCTTGTTGACTTAACACTGTCTTTGGTAAAATTGTCATAACTAAATCCATACATGCTGTACTAAATTGTGCTCTAAGATGGGTGATCAATAGACATCATAGAGTCCTTGTTCAAGTGCACAAGCACTGAACTTATTCCAGTCAACTTTGTAAATGAAAACTGTGTCTGGGTACACTGGTGAAAATGTTGTCTCACACCTCGACAAATATGCAATGTGCTCTGCTCTACTTTCTCTCTTACCTTTGCACACTTCATGTGGATCATATTTTTCCATAATGACAACATCTATGTACTTATCTTATCCAAATTTCCAACAAGACTATGGTAGTGGGAGAGATGGAGATGAAGATGCCCCAACAAAGATCGAAGGATTAGACCTCAAACGGTTAGCCAATTGCACAGAAGAAGGAAAATTTTTAAAATGCAATTTTGACTATCAAGATGAACTCATATTTCTATTTTGATCCTGAAAATGAATCCAGGACATTGAAATTAGCTAGGGGTGCAATTTTCACAAAATTCTAAGATGTTTTGAAAATTGGGTGAAAAAGTCAAAAGGCTATATAAGGGGTAAAAAGGTAATTTTCAAATTCATTTGTCTTTTGTGATACTGAGAACTTTGAGAGATCAGAGTGATTATGGCCTAGCAGGCATCAATTTCAATCCACACACATTGATTCAGGCACGGTCGGTTGCACAACCGACCTCCTCACTATGGTGCCCTGGTAAGTTTTCAAAAAAAAACTAGCCTTTTGAGTCATTTATGGAATTTAAAACATGTTTTTAATATTTTCAAATTATAGCTTAATGATAGATCATATGATACTTTAACAGTATCACACACTTTTTAGAGATTGTATCATGTGATAGTTCGTATGCAAAAAAAGTAGCGCACAACCATTCGAGAAAGCATCACATGATGCTGGATGAAATGTCATGCGATATAGGGTAAACTATCATACCAAGCAATAGTATCACACCACTCTGTAAAAAACTATTGCACGATACAATTTCAACAAACAGTATCACAAGAGTATAATGAGTAGTATCTTATGGTTTTATTTTGAACAATATAACATGGGTATAGACAATTTTTGTGTTTGATATTACTTGTACTGATTTTAGTCATCCATCATGATATGTTCTGACATCTGGTTTGGGGTTAATGGCTTGCAAGAGATTTTCTTGGCACTGATCATTAGAGTGCTGAGAGTGGTCAAACTATGTTGCATCTAAGATTTAGATGATCTAGGGCAAATAGATCTGACTAGGATGGGGTTTGGGTACCTACTGGATATGCCCCATATATGGGAAAACCACAAGTTGTTGACGGTGTTGGACGAGAGATGGCACAGTGAGCACAATACCTTCCATCTGCCAATGGGAGAGGCATCAATCACATTAGAGGACATCTATCAGATCCTTTGGGTACCTAGCCATGGAGATCTAGTGAGTATAATCATGTTTGTAGATGTTCATAAATGTAATGTTTCCATATGATGAAAATTGACATGATTTTTTGTTGGCACATGTATACTATGATCAGACTCCTACCAATAAGAGACATGCCATCTAGGACCTATTCTAGGATGTGACCATCATTGATAGGCATCTTAGCTGGGACTAGCTGACGGAGGAGTATTGTCAGGATTATCCAATACCCTGCATCATGTGCTGAATAGTAGTATAGGATCTCATTACTAACAGGAGTCAGAAGGGATTCCCATTAGGCTAGGGAAAATTGGTAGCAGATTTGGTGGTGTACCCTAGATGCATGGCATGGGGCTCAGCTATCTTAGCAAACATGTACCATGAGCTGCATGAGATAGTGTATAGAGATAGTAGATCATGGGCATGTGGGGCAATTCTAGCATAGATATGGGCATGGGAGCACATAGCCATTGTGCAACCACATGCACAACCTTAGGAGTGGAGATGCCCCTACATATACAGGTACATGGGATTCATTAGCCAGCCCCATAGTGGTGATCTGACTTACTATAGGAGACTACTAGATGAGCTTATAGCCTTTGAGAGGAGGCTATACAAATAGTGTGAGTAGTGAACCTCAGATCTTGAGCTTGGATATATGCTATGTATTAAACTACTACTCAGTCGCCATTCAAAGATTACTGAGTAGTTTGTTATCTCTCAGGTGTGGAGGTAGTTTGGCCATCAGTAGAGGGTCATGGTGGAGACTACCACATATGCCAGGGCCATGGATGAGGAGGTACAGGGATGGCTGTTGATGCTAGACTACCAAAAGGTAGCATAGGATACTGCAAGTATATGGAGGGATCCATGAGATTATCTACTTGACATGGCAGATGCAAGGGTTGATGCATCTTATAGGGTAGAGCACTGGAGGCATCCATTCCCTAGATTTATGGTTCCAGATGCACACCCACAGGCACAGGAAAGAGATGGTGATGATGGGGGAGATGGAGGTAGAGGCAGAGGGAGAGTAGAGAGGGGATAGGGATCTAGATCAAGTGGCCATAGATAGTCACAGAGACAAGTATCAGAGAGTGAGGAGGAGGATGAGGTGAGACCAGTTCACCGATGGGTAGATGCAGGGCCAGAGCAGCCTACAAACAAGGGAGGGGAGGATCTTCATGCAAGGATTTAGGCCTTAGAGGCTGAGGTTTAGTAGCTGAGGACCACTATTGTTGTTTGATATTAGTAGCTCTTAGACACATGAGCTAAGATAGATCACTACAAGAGGGCAACATGGGCAGATGCTGAGGATATTCAGAGGGAGGCAGCACTAGTAGCATATTACCATGGACTATACATAGTAGCTATGCCTCAGGGACAGAGAGCACCACTCTACTCCAAGAGGGTAGAATGATTAGAAATGGCAGGTGATAGGATGGGGCCACCACCTCCACCACCACATCCTCCTCATGATGGAGGAAGCTAGTCCTAGGTCTAGGATGTTAGATGTTCAATCATATCTTGAGACATTATCCAAATTTTGGATCTCACATTGTACTTGTATCATTATATATATATGAGATTACTAGATTTACAATCTATCTTGTGCATTTTTCTCACTTGTGATGGATGTTTCAATATTATTATCTTGTTATATTGCTCAAATGTATGATATATGCTTATAAATGCTTAGGTATAATCTCTCTCATAGATGTATGGTTTAGTTCTCATGTTATGATATAGACTCATGTTTTGGAAAATGATCTCTTTTGATATAGATATGATGATAAGATTAACCCCTTGTGATGATAGGAAAAAGATGTGATGTGATAGGTAAGGAGTGAAAGACATGATCGAGAAGAAGTGAAAGGTGAGCACAGTTGACCGACAAGTCCGTGAAAGATGAAAGGAGAGCTCTCTCCATATGCAAGATGCAAAACTAAACTAACATGAATTTAAGAATGCAAGCTACTATGAAAAGTGGTTTACTTGCAAGGTCACAACACCAATATTAGACTCTAATAATCATCATTGAGCTTTATTGGTAGCATTGCAAGATCATACAATATGCACTAGTATAACTATGGGTATATGAATATGATCTTTATCAAATAGGTATGTGGGAATCCCACCTAAGCATCAAAGACATGTAGGTCAAGATGACTAGTGCAGTGAGGTTCCCTAAGTTTGGTATAGAAAAATTATGCTTGCATCGAGACACAAGAAAGTCAAGATGACTACAAGCAGGCACTTGTGGAAAATAGTCAAGGATAATACCTTGTAGATCCTAGTGTCAAGTGGAACAAGAACGAATGGTCATGATAGTTAAGATCAACAATATATACCCATAGATAGAAAATAAATAAAACATGTCCTCATGCCCCGAGTCTTCTAGCTCAGCATCATCGAAAACTATTAGGGAGAGAACACTCATCAAAGAAATCATCATAGATAACATACAAAGAAATAAAGCCAAACAAGTCTCAACAAGTCAAGTGTTTAAGTGTGTGTGTGTGTAGGTCAGAGAGTCAAACTTTGAGTATCTCATCTGCTAGTGAGAAATATCACATCAATCTAGACTGCGGGTAGGACATCTGATAAGTGTTGAGAAACACTTGATACTAGGGAAGTTTTGAAAAATACAATTGGGGTGGTGTTGAAAAACACCATTTGCAAGGTGTCCTAAAGACTAATGCATCCAAAAGACCAAAGCTAACACAGTTATGCTCCCTAGACAAAGACAAAGACCAATTCCAAACCAAGGCAACAAGGACAAGGCATGATGGAGAAAGGCTAAGTGTTGAGAGTGCATTCTAAGAACAAGGGTGCAAAGGCCTCAAGTAGCACCTATTTCCAGGTTTTCACCAAGGTACTTCTAATTTTTTGAATTTTTTTGCTATTTTTTTTTTTAAAAAATTTTCAGGACTTTATATGCTTTTTAGAATTTTTTCAGCATCATATATGAATGTTTTTGAAATTTTTTCAGGATCAATAAATATGTACAAAGGATGCCCCTAGACAGAACATGCATCATGGATAGAACTTCTTCAGGTGCAAGACATTGATAGGATCAGGGAGTTGATCTCCCTCTTCATTAGATAATAAATAAGCACCTATCCCAAAAGTTGTATTAATGATGTATGGTCCAAGCCAATGAGGTTCAAATTTTCCTTTTTATTCTCTATGCTGTTGATTTTTAGGATTTTCACATAGGAAAAGATCTCCCACTTAGAATTCTCTAGGGTGAACCTTTTTGTTGAAGGCTTTGGACATGCGCTTTTGATAGACCCTCATATGGTCAAATGAAGATTGATGTTTCTCATCTAGAAGTTCTAACTCTTGGAGTCTCATGGTGTGGTAGTCTTCATCTGTAACTAGACCTTTGAGGGAAACTCTAAGTGAAGGAATCTCAACCTCTAAAGGTAACACTGCTTCAACACCATAAGTAAGGGAAAAATGAGTAGCCCCTATAGGAGTACAAATACTTGTTCTATAAGCCCACAAAGCTAGATTTATTTGTAAATGCCAATCTTTACCATTCATATGAACTATTCTACAGAGGATTTTAAGAATGGTTTTATTTGATGCCTCTGCTTGACTATTTCCTTGCGGGAAGTAAATAGAGGACCAATGTTGTTTAATTTTGAATTTCTTGCAAAGTTGTTTATGGTCCTTATTTTTGAACTGACCTCCATTGTCAGTGATTATCTCAGAAGGCACACCATATCAATAGATGATATGGTTCAAGATGAATAGAGAAACTATCTTTCCTAAAACAACATAAAGTGGGATAGATTCTACCCATTTAGTGAAATAGTCAGTAGTAGTGGTGATAAATTTGTGTCCACTTGATGAGTTGGGATGAATCTACCCAAAGAGATCAAAGGCCTATCGCTAAAATGACCAATGAGATATAGAAGGAATAAGCTCCCTACCTGGAGCATGTATCAGGTTACCATGTTTTTGACACTTCTCAAATGATTTTGCAAAAGCTACTGCATCCATCTGCATTGTAGGCAAGTAGTACCCTAACCTAAGAAACCTTTGGGCCATGGAAAGACCATTGGAATGTCCCCCATAGATACCCTCATGAATGTCAACTAATGCTTGATTGGATTCCTCCTTTTCCAAGCATCTAAGAATTGTCCCATCTAAACCCTTGCTTTATAAATCACCAAAGATAAGGGTATGGTGAGAGGCATTTCGGGTAAGGTTTCTTTGTTTAGACTAGTTAAAAGTTTCAGGGATAATGCCATCATAAAGGTATGAATAAATGGCACCATAACAAGATGACTCATGACCAACAAGGGTACATATAACATGGCTTTCTTATGAGTCATAGATAGGATAATGTAGCTCTTCTGCTAGGAATTCAAATCTGGATTCATGTTGTTCTAGCTAAAGAAGTGAAGCAAGTATAGCCATAGCATCAGTTGCTTTTTTTTCTACTCTAGGGATTTGCTAAAATGTGACAAACGTGAAGTATCATCTCAAGGAATCAACCATTTTCTTGTAGGGTACCAGTTTCTCATCTTTGGTTTTATATTCTTCATTAACTTGGTTGATTATTAGTTGTGAATCCCCATAAATATGTAGCTCTATGATTCTCCATTCTATGGCCATCTTTAGTCCATTTTCTAAAGCTTCATACTCAGCAATGTTGTTTGTACATGGGAACAATAGCTTGTAAGACTTAGGAATTGTGTACCCATGAGGAGAGACAAACAACACACCATCTCCTGAACCATTTTGCATGAAAGATCCATCAAAGAACATCTTCCATGTCCTTGCAGTCATGTACATGAGATGCTCATTTGGAAAATTAATTTGAATAGGTGTACTATCCTGAATTTGGAAATTAGCCAATTGATCTACTATAGCTTGTCCTTTGATAGCTTTGTGTTCAACATACTCTATGTCAAATTCTAAAAGAATCATCATCCATTTAGCAAGTCTACTTGTGAAAGAAGCCTTACTGAGAAAATACTTGAGAGGATCAATTTTTTCTATGAGGTGTATTGTGTGCACAAGCATGTAATGTCACAACTTATAGGGAAGAAAACACCATAGCGAGGTAAGCTTTCTCAATACTAGTGTAACTAACCTCATATGAAACAAGCATATGGTTGATGTAATATATGGCTCTTTCTTTCCCATGTTGATCAAGTTGAGCTAATAATGCCACCAAGGAAAATTCTATTGTGGAAACATATAGGATGAGTGGCTTCCTTGGGATAGGAGCCATTAAAATAGGAGCATTTGCCAGGTATTTCTTGATTTGGTCAATGCTCTTTTGACAATCCTCATTCTAGACACATTTAGCTCCTTTGTGTAAGTTCTTATTGAAGGGTTGAGCTCTATCATCCAATTGTGAAATGAACCTCCTTAGAGATTGAAGACATCCCTGAAGACTCCTCATTTGATTAATGTTTTTAGGAGGTGGCATATCCATGATTGCTTGAACCTTTTTGGGGTCTACCTCTATTCCCTTTGCTGAAATAATGAATCCTAGTAACTTTCCTAAGGTAACACAAAATGCACACTTTTTCGGATTTAATCTTAACTAAAATTGCTCCATACGATCTAGAATAAATTCTAAATCACCTAGATGTGTTTCTCTTTTATTAGATTTAGCCAAGGTGTCATCCACATAATCTTTCATGTTTTTATGCACCATGTCATAAAAAATAGTAGTCATAGCTCTTTGATAGGTAGCTCCTATATTTTTCAATCCAAAAATGCATAAAGTTCCAACAATAGCTACCCCATGCACAAGTGAATGCAGTCTTTTCTTGGTCTTCAAGAGCTATCTTAATTTGATTATACCTAGAAAAACCATCCATCAATGAATAGATCTCATAACCCATGGTCATGTCCACTATCATGTCTATATTGGGAAGTGGAAAATCATCCTTTGGGCATACTCTATTGAGATCTCTAAAGTCTGTGCAAATGCAAATGGACTTGTCATGTTTAGAAACTGGTAAAATATTTGATATCCATTTAGCATAGTCAATAGCTCTTATGAATCTTGAACTGAGCAGTTTCTCTAATTCTACTTTGATTAGAAGAGCTATGTGATGATGGATTTTCCTCAATTTTTGTTTGATTGGTTTGACACCTAGAGCTATGGATAAGTGATGCATAATAAGATTAGTGTCAAACCCTGGCATATCTGAATAAGTCCAGGAAAAATTAATCTTATTTCTTTGTAAGAACTTGGTGTATGCTTCCGTTTCTTGTGTTGACAAGGATTGAGCATGTTGGTGTTCTTTTTCCCCAAAGGTCAGCTTGGCATCAGGATTGACAAGGCTAGTATCACATTCACTCAACACTCCAAATCTAACAGGAAAAAGGGCCAACTGACAAGGATCAAAGAGAGATCCTTCTACACTTTGAGCTCCACATCACTCAGGTGGGTGTACCTTATCTGCACACTCATACAACTTGTGTCATAATACAGGCCTACAGGTCACTAACTTTGGAATGGTTCTTAAACTCCTAGGTATCTTGTACCTCAATGAAGCCAATATCTCATGTAATAGCCCTACTTGCATGGAGTGAGTATGAAAACCAAAGACCTATCCTAACAACATGAAAGGGAAAAGGTGGGACTGAATGGAAATGATTTTAAAATGATTGAAAGTTCCCCTGAGATGCCGTAAGTCTCTGATAGACCAGTGCCTTATCCAATGGGCCATAGAGTCAAATACCCTACTGCAAGAGATAGTTATGAAACAAGAACACAATATGCTCAATGTGTTGATGCCTGACATCAATCACACACCATGACCAAACCTCAACTTAACACCCACCTGTGCATTCAAGCATGTTATCATCCATTCAAAGGATTTTAACCCTCCCCTTAGAAGAGACCTATGAATCAGACAATACATTTACCAGCATCCACCAGAAGACAAGTGTGACATATCCTTGATATTTCAGCTCATACATGCATAAACACTAACCCTAAACCAGTTACCTCTATGAAGATAACTCCACTTGCAAACATATAGGTAATACAAGCAGACAAATAAAACACCCTTGATGCATGATCAATGAATTCAAACCTTAAATGGAGATAGCTTAGTAACAGTAAGAATAAACTAAGTTCTCATACATAAAATAAGTTTGTTACAATATGTATTATGTTCTCTGAACCAGAAATGGAAACAAAACACCCTATATGTAGAGAGAAGGGGAAATCTACAGAGCAAAAACTTTCACTAGAACTGACAAAATTTAGAACCCTCTCTAAGTCAAAAAGAATGACACTTATACCATTAGCTACCTTGGAAACACATGATAGATTGCAAAAAGCTACAAACAGGTAAGGCATAGCCTTCACCCACCACACCAATCAAAATTACTACAAGAGCAAGAAACACAGGCAACCTCGAGCACAAAAAAGTCCTTCAAACAACACAAAAGTCATCATGCAATCAAGTAATAGGCCTCTAGACCACCAGGCAACCACTGGTGCCACCAAACCAATCAAAATCCATCAAAGAAACCATAAATTCAAGTACTTCCTATCGCTGCAAACCCTTCGGCAAATTTGAATTTGGAATCCAACGGTTACCTTCATGGTGCCAGAAGCACGCCGGTAGTCCTCATTCAAAATTAGATCAACTTTTATATCCCCGCTGTCATATCTTTTATTTTTCCTGGGCCTAGCAACTTGACCACAATCCTTAGTCACGCCACCATGTGGTCACAAACCTCACCACAACATAAAATTGGTCTCACCCTATGCTTGGTCACGTGATCACAAGGCACCAAACTAACCCTTGCAATCATGCGACTGCGGTCTCCTAGCCATAGTCAATGGTTAGAAACCCTACAGGAAAAGTCCCTGGCAATGTTACCACCACAACTCTGCAACCATGACAAAAAATGGTCAGTCACATGAGCGCATAGCCTGGGGATGAGCTATGTGAACATGTGACAACCTGCAATCTAAAACTACTAGCACAATCACTGCCGCTAAGGGTTATCATAAAACATTAGTCGCATGATTGCATAGCCTTGAAAAAGGCTATGTGAACATGCGACTAACCATTAGCACTCACCGCCGAAGCCAAATACACTCGGGCACTACAAACATGGGTCCCACCGCAAACCCCCTACCACCGGGCACACCGGCAACCAATCAGAACTCAGCATGTCACCACCGTGGTCACCACATTACCACCTCTCACTGGGCCCCAAGGACACATGTCGATCAGTCGCATGATCGCATAGCTAAAGAAAGGGCTATGTGATCATGCAACAGCCAACCAAAAACTACCACATGACCACCTCTGACAATGGGCCCACAACGAACACACCCATCGGCACCCAATCAGATAGTGGGTGCATGATCACATGGGGTGAGAATATTCCATGTGATCACATGCTGACCGTAGATCTTTTTATCTCTGACATCAGGACCTACTGACAAGTCACTGCCACATGGACCAATCAGACATGAGCCTTACCTTTTAAAGGATTAGACAGCTGTCACAAAAGTGTGAAAAATAAACCTCATGCACCTTCACCATGAAAACTTGAGGCAACCATCGATCCTGTCCAAACTTTAACCATGTTGGAAGCATGAGAAGAGACAAACCATCAAGCACTCAGCGACTATGTGACTAACCATTCACAAGTTTGTGAGATGTTAGCAGATAACTGCCAATCTTTCAGAGATCACATGACTAATAGTTGCTAAGTCACTGGATAGAAGATGTAACCACCTGGAGACTTGGAGAATCAGCGACAAGAAACTTTGAAGGACTGGGCTCCACCACCCATCGCACTTGCACAGTTAAGACCAAGGTCAAAAACACACAAAATTTTTGACACAGAGAAAGACCAAAAACATAGAGTTTTTGATGCCAAAGGATAAGCGCACAAAAGTAGGAAGCATAGGGTCAAAAACAACAAAGGCTGAAAACACACAAACCAAAAACATCACGGACTTTCAGAAACACTGTGGATTTTCAACACTGTGGAAAATTTTGAAATATTTCCAGCAGGCTTTAAACTTTGAATAACTTCCTAGATTCGGTGATTCAGCATGTGCAAATTGGACCAGAGCTTGGTGACAACACAAGGAACACAGGGCAGGACACAAACCATGAAACATTTGCAGGGAGGAGGCCATTTTCAAAGGATTTTTCTATGATAGAAAAATGGCCTAACAGAGCCAAATGTACTATTTTTGGAGCCTCATTTGTACCCAAATTGACTGATTGTGTGGGCTCAACAAGCACTGAAGATCTATCTTGAAAGTAGCTTGAGAGATGATCAAGTACCTCATCCTTGGGTGCCTTAGAGAGCTTTTCACCTTGGGATACATCATTTATTTTTACTTTTTTAGGTTCTGACACTACCACACAATGGTTTTCACCATCAGAACTCTTATTCTTTTTTCTTTTCTCTTTATTTTATGACTGAGGTACTTGATGTCTGGCTCTATCATGCTTGTAGCCAGTTCACAGGTGGAAGAGACTACGGGTTCAATGGTGTTTAGGTAACAAGTTATCTGATAGTCATTTTGGAAAGTTAAGAGCGTAGGCTCTTGATAACATTGAGACCAATCAATGAGGGGAGGATAAGAAAGGGGTAATTTAATGACTGGTTCAAGGTTGTGGATACAGATGAGATCATCTTTGGTCATTGAAGAGTTAGAGTCTGTCAAGTATCCCTCTAAGTTACCCAAATTAGGATTAGTCCTACCAAGTGAAGAATCATCCACTAAAGCAACCTATGGATTCAAATCCTCTAATCCTACACATGAATCATTAGCTACCCTAGGTTGAGAACTATAGGTATGGATGATATCGACATCCCTTTTAATTGTAGAAGAATCTGAGAGAGATTCCCATTCATACTCATGTGAATCTATTTCTGAATCTCGATTAGGATGTTTACACCATGAGGATTTGGGACATCTTGATGTGGTACATCCAACATCATCAAGAGTAACATCTCTATCCATCAAACAAATAATTTTCTTTCATTGGCATTCTCTAATGGGATCTTTTATATTCGATTCTTCTTGCTCTATGTTCACAACTGTTGCATGAGCAACTGGATTATTTGAATCTCCCCAAAGGAGATTGATGGAAGGGACCTAATGTTCACACATATCCTGTTGGTTTATCAAATTGGGCATGTACTTGAAGTCATCTTCACTATCCATGTCATCAGGGATAGGAGTAGTGTTCTTTTTAGGATTCTTAAATCCTAGGCCAATCATCTTTTTATACCTACATCCAAAAGAGCATGACCAAGAGGTTCAGCTCTGGCATCTAATTTGTTACTAAGAGGGCCATGTCCTGGATAACCCATATTTTTGACAAAATTGTACCCTCTTCCATAGGCCTTAGGAGAGGGAGAGAAGTTCTCATTGTGCATATATTTATCTTCTCTATAGATCCATTCTTTAACAACCACCTCTTCCTTCTCATCTTGTATAGAGACTGAGGACTCTACAAATATACCAAATAAGGTCATGGTTGAAGAAGAAGGTTTCATCTCTTGTGAAGGCTTACCATAAGACCTAGGTGAAACTAGAAGCTTTGTGAAGGAGTTGAGTTGATACCCCCCCATACCAAGGTCTACTAACTTAAGCTTGTCTTTGCATTGTGCTAAGGTTGCATTGAAATCCTCTACTTCTCTATTGAGGGGAACATGAGTCCCTACTGAAATTGAGTTAATAGATAAGGTGCTATCCCTAGGTATACAAACTTCTACTCCATTATAGGAGAACTTAACACACTGATGGTAGGTCGATGACACTACTTGCATGTCATGGATCCATGGCCTGCCAAGTAAGATGTTGTATGCAAGAGGACCAACATCAACAATTTGAAACAAGATGATGCAGGAGCATCCTGGGTGTAAGAGCAATCTTGCATCACCCAAAAAAAAAAAATATTTCTATTTTTATATTCAATAAGGGTTATTTTGCGCCGAGCTGCTATTTATGGAAAGTTACTATTTTTGGTAATTTTTGTATGTGCTTAGAATGATCTGATTTCTTTCTTGGAGGTTCATTTTGGTCATATAAGTCTGCCAGTAAAGTTTCATTGCCAGATCAAGTGTATATTGGAAGATATTGAGGATTTTCGGTATTGGCAGCAGGGTACAGAAACTTTAAACTCAGTTTTGAAGGCTTTAGAGGCCCCGGATGAGGTCAAAAATTTGGGTGACGGGCGCTTGTGTGGGTCAAGCCTGTAGAGCGCTTCGTGGCATTTCCGAAATGGAGTTATAATAGCCGATCGGGTCAACTGGTGATGACTTATGGTCTTCGGAAGTTGGGCCACCTGAAATGGCGAAAAATAATTTTCTTCAAAATTTCTGTTTGGGTTTCAAAGGTTATCTTGAGCCAACTATGATGTAATAAAATGTAAAATAAAATAATTCTAAGTTTGGTCGGCCTTATTGGCTAAAATTCTGGAACCTTCCCAGGCGGTGGATAATTGCCTATATAAGGAAGGCTGTATTATTGTCTTAGGCAGTTCAGAATAGTTCTGGGGTAGTAGATCTGGGTAATAGTTCAAGGCTTTGTCCTACAGAATATTGTAAGGGAATGCCATGTGGCTTTGCATATTGTAATTCTGAAAGTTTTTAATTCCACATTTGTGGAGATAATAAGAAGCCAATTTTCTGTTCTTGCATATTATTGTTGTTGTTTCTCTATGTCTGTTATGTGTTTGTGGTATTAAGGGGAGCACCCTTCATCAAGTGGTATCAGAGCAGGTTTTCTTGAGTGTGTAAATAGATCGCCGACTGTGAGGTAGTTTGCACCAGGACCGTGGTTAGGGTTTCAGCACGCATCACGAAAATGCCTCCACGAAAAGAACGTGGCGGAAGACCTGGTGCTATGACACCTGAGGTTAGAGAGCTGCAGAGACAAGTGCAAGCATTGCAAGAAGAGATTCGCAGAGGAATGAATCTTAATGTCAGAGATGAAAGCGAGGATGAAGCTGAAGAAGAATATCAAGAAGGAGAAGCTGAAATTGTGAACCAGGAGGAAGAAAGACTTTTTCGGGCGATTTCCAAGATTGGGAAAAAACCTAAGATTGAGGTTCCTACATTTTCTGGAAATCTTAACCCAAAGGAATTGATCGATTGGATCAATGAATGTGAAGAATATTTTGAGTATGAAGATGTTGAGGATCCTGATAGGGTCGAATTTGTGAAGGCCAGACTGAAAGGTCATGCGAAGATATGGTGGCAAGAGATTCAGTTGGAGCGAAATAGAAGGGGAAAGGAGAAAATCACGAGATGGGATTGGATGGTGGATAAATTGATATGACAGTTCATTCCTATTGATTATGAGCTTGACCTACTGAAGAAAATGCAGAGTTTGAAGCAAGCAGGAAGATCTGTTCAGGAGTATACAGAGGAGTTCTATCGACTTCTCATCAGAACAGGCCATGCAGAAGCTGATAAGGAGAAAGTTGCCCAATACCTTAATGTGTTAAGGCCAAGAATCCAGGAGGAGCTGAATCTAGTTCGAATGAACAGTATTGAAGAGGCATACCAGTTTTCCCTAAAAGTAGAGGAAAAGCTGAACAAGAAGTTTGAGAGCAGACAAAACGGAAGAGGTCGCGGTGGATGATCTGGTGGACGGTCATATGGTGGCCGAAATGAAGATCTGAAAAAGAAGGATGAGGCCAGTAGCAGTTAGAATCAGCGAGGAAATAATTTCAATCGCTTCTAGGATCAGAATAATAGAGATCAAAGAGGGAGAGGAAGAGGACAAGGATCTGGAAGAGGTGGCTTCCGTGGAACATGTTTTCACTGTGGAGAAGAAGGTCACTGGGCATTTGAATGTCCCCAGTGCCAAGGCAGAATAGACAGGAGAAATGAAGGCCAGGCCAGAGTTGCACATGTAGATGAAGATGCCAGATCATCAAATTCTGAAGATGCTGAAAGAGGAGAAACGTTGATTAACAGAAGAGTCCTGTTGAGTGGTGAGAATGAACCTGAGCAAAGGAGGAGCCTGTTTCGCACCAGGTGCAAGTGTGAAGGTAAATGTTGTGATGTGATTATTGATAGTGGAAGCACTGACAATTTGGTGTCAGAAGAGATGTTGACAAAGTTGAAGCTCAAGAGACAGAAACACCCACATCCATATCAGATTGCCTGGGTACAGGATGACCACAGGGTCATGGTCAATGAACAATGCCTGGTGAAGTTCAAGATTGGTGGATACCAAGATGAGGTATTGTGTGATATCATATCTATGGATGCATGTCATATGTTGTTGGGTAGACCATGGCAGTTTGACATATGTTTTGTACATGATGGTCATGCGAATACCTATTCCCTGACAAAGGATGGAGTGCGACATAAGCTAAAACCATTGAAGGAGACTGAAGAAAAGGTATGTGGTACTGCAAGGATAACTTTTATTGATGGAAGAAATTTCCTAGATGGTATGAGGCATGAGCATGTATGTTTTGCTTTAATTCCAAAAGCTGGTAAAGAGGAAGTAGAAGATGTTCCTATAAAAGTTGTAGATTTGTTGAATGAGTTTCAGGATATTGTATCCGATAACATGTCTGATGGATTACCACCAATCAGGAAGATCAGCCATCAGATGGACTTGATCCCAGGAGCGAGTTTACCGAACAAGGCAGCACACAGAATGACACTTGTAGAAAGTGAGGAGTTGAACAGACAAGTACATGAGTTGTTACAGAAAGGATTGATCCGTGAGAGTCTGAGTCCCTGTGCTGTACCAGCGGTATTAGCACCAAAGAATAATGGAGAATGGAGGATGTGTATAGATTCTAGGGTAATAAACAAGATCACAATCAAGTATAGGTTTCCATTACCACGAATGGATGATATTATGGACTGTTTGAGTGGAGCTGTGTATTTCTCAAAGATAGATCTGAAGAGTGGATATCATCAGATTCGGATCAGAGAAGGAGATGAATGGAAGACTACCTTCAAGACAAAGGAAGGACTGTATGAGTGGTTAGTCATGCCTTTTGGGCTAACCAATGCACTGAGTACTTTCATGCGGCTCACGAACGAGGTTCTGAAAGAATTTCTGGTTAAGTTTGTCATTGTTTACCTAGATGATATTTTGATCTTTAGTAAGACATTGGATGAGCATATGATGCATATTCGTATGGTATTTGAGAAGTTGAGAGAAGAAAAATTGATGATTAATTTGAAGAAGTGCATTTTTGTGAAGAAAGAGTTGGTGTATTTGGGGTTTGTAGTTTCAGGAGAAGGTCTAAAAATGGACCCAGAGAAGGTACAGGCTATCCTTGAATGGCCTACTCCAAGGAGTGCTACTGAGGTAAGATCTTTTCATGGTTTGGCTAGCTTTTACAGAAAGTTTATCTGAAATTTTAGCAGTATTTGTGGACCCTTGACTGAAACAATGAGAGGGGATAGAAAAGAGTTTAAGTGGATTAATGGGGCAGAAAAGAGTTTTCAATTATTGAAACAAAAAGTTACAGAACAACCTATTTTAGCACTTCCAGATTTTAATAAGGTGTTTCAAGTAGATTATGATGCTAGTGGGACTGCAATAGGAGCTGTTATGAGCCAAGAAGGTAAACCTGTTGCGTATTTCAGTGAGAAGTTAAATGATGCCAAGAGGAAGTATTCTATTTATGATCAAGAATTTTATGCTATAGTTCAGGTATTAAAGAAGTGGAGACATTATCTACTTCCTAAGGAGTTTGTTTTGTATACTGATCATCAAGCTTTGCAATATTTGAATAGTCAAGGAAAGTTGAATCAGAGGCATTTGAAATGGGTTGAGTTTTTGCAGAGTTATACATTTGTTTTGAAACACAGGAGTGGAAAGTCTAATAGTGTTGCAGATGCTCTTAGCAGAAGGCAACTATTGCTGATAGAAATGCAGATTGAAGTGGTTGGGTTCAAGGAACTCAAGAATTTATATCCAGAGGATCCTAATTTTGGTGAAGCTTGGAAAGCTTGTACAGAACCTGTTACTCTAGACATGACAAAATGGCTGGATTTCATCATCCAAGATGATATGCTATTCAAAGGGAGTCAATTGTGCATTCCAAAAAGTTCTATGAGGGAGAATCTCATCAAGGAGAAGCATAGCGGAGGATTGGCTGGACATTTTGGTCATGACAAAACCCTTTCTTTGGTTAGTGAGAATTACTATTGGCCACAGTTGCAGCAAGATGTGAAGAAGTTTGTACAGAGTTGCAGAGTATGTCAGATGGCGAAAGGAGTGAAGCAGAATACAGGGTTGTATCAGCCATTACCTATACCAGAGAAGCCTTGGGAGGATATTAGTATGGACTTTGTTCTTGGTTTACCAAGGACACAGCGGGGACATGATTCAATTTTTGTGGTGGTTGACAGATTTTTGAAGATGGCACATTTCATTCCCTACAAGAAGACTAATGATGCTATTCATGTAGCCAAATTGTTTTTCAGAGAAGTAGTGAGACTTCATGGTTTGCCAAAGACCATAGTTTCAGATCGGGACACTAAGTTTGTTGGATATTTCTAGCGTACATTGTGGAAGAAGTTGAAGATAGATTTGAAATTTAGTTCATCGTACCATCCATAGACCGATGGATAGACAGAGGTGGTGAATAGAAGTTTGGGAAATTTGCTGAGATGTTTGGTTGGAGATAAGCCAACAGGATGGGATTTGATTTTACCACAGGCAAAATTTGCATACAATAATTCTGTCAATAGAAGCACTGGTAAATCACCATTCCAAATTGTATATGGAAGTAGTCCAAGAAATGCATCTGAATTGAGAAAGATAGATAAAGGAGAAATAAGTAGTGTTGAAGTTGAAGATTTTGTAGAACATTTGAAGAACATCCATGGGGAGGTGAGGAAGAATATTACCAAGATGAACGCACAGTATAAGGCTAAGGCAGATGAGAAAAAGAGGTATAAGGAATTTCAGGTTGGTGATGAAGTCATGGTTCATTTGCGGAAGGAAAGGTTTCGAGTTGGTACATATAACAAGCTGAAAATGAAGAAGTTTGGACCATGTAGGATACTGAAGAAACATGATTCAGGAAATGCATATGAGGTAGAATTTCCTACTGAGCTAAATATTTCACCAGTGTTTAACATTTCAGATCTGACAGAGTATCATGAAGGAGGTGTTGAAGATGAGATCACAATAGCACAGTGGAGTATTCTAGCAACTAGTTCAGACACTAAGGAGATCGAAGACATACTGGACAGTCGTGTTGGTAGAAGCACAAGGAATAGGACATATGAAGAGTATTTGGTCAAATGGAAAGGACGACCTGTAGAAGATTCATCATGGCTAATAAAGGAGGAGGTTAATCGTCTTGGTTTTCCTCTGCACACCTGAGTCGTGACAGGGTCACTTCTCAAATTACCCTAGGTGTCTGATGCATGAGCATCCTGGGTGTAAGAGCAATCTTGCATCACCCAAAAAAAAAATATATTTCTATTTTTATATTCAATAAGGGTTATTTTGCACAGAGCTGCTATTTATGGAAATTTACTATTTTTGGTAATTTTTTGTATGTGCTTAGAATGATCTAATTTCTTTCTTGGAGGTTCATTTTGGTCATATAAGTCTGCCAGTAAAGTTTCATTGCCAGATCAAGTGTATATTGGAAGATATTGAGGATTTTCGGTATTGGCAGCAGGGTACAGAAACTTTGAACTCAGTTTTGAAGGCTTTAGAGGCCCCGGATGAGGTCAAAAATTTGGGTGACGAGCGCTTGCGTGGGTCAAGCCTGTAGAGCGCTTCGTGGCATTTCCGAAATGGGGTTATAATAGCCGATCGGGTCAACTGGTGATGACATGGTCTTCGGAAGTTGGGCCACCTGAAATGGTGAAAAATAATTTTCTTCAAAATTTCTGTTCGGGTTTCAAAGGTTATCTTGAGCCGACTATGATGTAATAAAATATAAAATAAAATAATTCTAAGTTTGGTCGGCCTTATTGGCTAAAATTCTGGAACCTTCCCAGGCGGTGGATAATTGCCTATACAAGGAAGGTTGTATTATTGTCTTAGGCAGTTCAGAATAGTTCTGGGGTAGTAGATCTGGGTAATAGTTTGAGGCTTTTTCCTACAGAATATTGTAATGGAATTCCATGTGTCTTTGCATATTGTAATTCTGAAAGTTTCTAATTCCACATTTGTGGAGATAATAAGAAGCCAATTTTCTGTTCTTGCATATTATTGTTGTTGTTTCTCTATGTCTGTTATGTGTTTGTGGTATTAAGGGGAGCACCCTTCATCACAAGATATCCTTCTCAATAGGACCAATCCTAATAAGGAGGATGACCAACCCCTTGGAACTTCTTTCTACCTCATCATAGGCTTTTATAGTGATCCTCTTTCTGGTATTGATCACTTTCTTAGAATAATCCAATGTCTTTAAAAGACTCAAGGAATAGATATTGAGTTGAGCACCCCCATCTATCAACACACACCTAGCATGGGTTTTGTGAGTCATGACTTCAATGTGAAGGGTGAGATTATGTGGGTGGCTCAAAGCTTTTTCATCTTCCTCTGAAAAGGTTAGGTAATGAGGGTTGGCAAGATGGTTTACCATGTTTTTGAATTAATCAACATCTAAGTTAGGGACATTTGTTGTGTGCAAAGCATCCTCAAGGACTTGTTTGTGTCTTGGGGACAACTCTAAGAGCTCAAAGATTGAAATCTGAGTTGGGGTTCTCTGCAATTGATCAACAAGATTATAGTTAAATTTGAGATTAACTGCTGACTTTGAGGTGGGATTCTTGGAAGCCACCTGCTTTGGTTTATTGGATTGACTTGAGTTGGGTCCCCTAATGACAATAGGACATTGACTTCGGGTAACATCATTAAGAGCTTGGGAAGACATCTTAGAGTTGGGACCCCTTAGCACCACAATTGGTCCTTCATCAAAGATAGGAGGAGAGTCATAACCATATGGATCTTTACTTCTCATCATGTTGACACTTTCCTACACAACTTCAAGCATGTTGACCACATTTTCTGCAGATGTGTAAGTATAATTAATTGTAGCCTTGCCATCCTTAGGTTTAGAGGTTTCCCCCTTCTCATATTTAGGCAAAGGCTCTTTCAATACTTTGTCATCAGCATTGGTGTTCAACCCATCTATCTGAAGTTTTCCACTCTCAATGAAATCCTGGATGATATTCTTAAGTTTCCAACAATGTTCAATATCATGTCCAATACCATTGTGAAATTTGCAAAAAGATTTCTCCTCCCACCAATGTGGCTTAACATTAGGAATATGATGCTTCACAGGATCTTGAGGATGTGCAAGATTGTTGGCAATGAGCATCTTGAAAACATCCTCATAGGAATCATCAAGTTTTGAAAATTGATGCCTCTCTTTCTTAGGCTTTTCTTGGTATCTTGGCTTATGCTCTTGTTGGTTGGATGTGTTGAGCTTCATTGCTTGAACAACACTAGATAAGTGAAGAACACCTTGGTCCTTAGGTTGAGAAGAGTCCACAACTCCATCATTAACCACCTTCTTGTTCCTATTCCAATGTGGATTTTTCCCTTTGTCGTTGTTAGAGTTATTATTTTTTCCATTGCTGTTGTTGTTTCCATGTTTGGCCAAAATTCCTTGTTCTTTCAAAACATCCTCGATTCTACAAGCTATTTCAACCATGGTATCAAAGGAATCAAAAACTATCTTCCTAACCTCATACCGCATTTCAGGAACCAAGTTGCTAATAAGGATATCAATCTTCTCATTTTCAAGAATAGTTCTAGAGTAGCGAGAGCATTGTCTTCTCCACCTTTGCAAGAAAGCAACAAAGGACTCTCCTTGATTTTGTTTTAAGTTGCATAGGTCCAACATGGTGATAGATCTCAAAAGATTGTAGGTGAAGTGTTCGACAAATCTATGAACAAGTTCTTTGAAGGTCTTCACAAGGGGAGTTATGTTGGTGAACCACTCCATTGCTTAACCTTTGAGACTCCTTGGGAACAACCTCATGAGATAGGAATTGTCTTGATGAAACTCAAAGCTCATAATGTAGAATTGGTGCACATGATCATGTGGATCCCCATTACCATCATATTTGTCATATTGGGGGATTTCCACCTTCCTAGGAAAGTCCTTCATACTCACACTCTTGTCAAAAGGGTTGGGACAAATTGAGTCAAGTGAAAAATAAATTTTAGGTGACAACACCTTTTCCATCATACGCTTGAGTTGCTTGATCTACTCTTTTTGGGATGGACTTTGCTTCTTGATCTTTATGTCCACATCAAAGTTGTAAGGGACTCTAACACCCTTGTTGATCAAACTTTCTAGGAACTTATCCTTTTTTTTCTCCACATACCTCTCCACATATTGTTGGAGGAGTGGTTATTGTTTCATTTTCATGAAATCTTGAGAGTCAAGGTCAAAACTTGAACTACCACCCCCATATTGTGAACCATGGTGAGCATGTTGAGATGGTTGTCTTGAATTCTTAGGAAGTGTTGGTCTCCTATAATGGTCTTGTTGTGAAGCCCTTCTTCCTCTAGGGCTAGGAGATCTTGAGGGTGTCCTTGAGTACCTTCCACTTTGTGGAGTCTTACAAGGAGTGGGAAGATGAGAGTTGTTCCCACAACCAACACAAATGTTGTTGTATTGAGCATTGAATTGTTGAGCGAAAAAGCCTATCTCTCTCTTCTTGTGCGGCTATCCTTTCTATATCCAAAAAGGCTTTCTTTTTCTCACTTAATTCTTCTGAGTCTTTCACTTGTATACCTCAAAGTTGTTCTAAGTGGTGAACTTAGTCTCGAATATTTGAACAAGTCATTGGTATATGCCACATTTACATAAGCATCATAAGGCTCTTCTATTGGAATAATTGAGAGGGGGGTGAATCAATTAAACATTGTCTCAAATCAAAATGTATAATCCAAAACAAATACTTTAATTTATGTTACTCGGTAAACATAAAATACTTTCACTATCTGTGCTTTTATCGATTGTCAGTCTAAGACCTATAGTAGTTACTGATCAAATCTAACATGTAATATGCAAACAATGATAACAAATAGATATTGCAATCAACACATAACACAAGAGATTTAATGTGGAAACCCTGTGAAGGGAAAAACCACCTGGGACTGGCAACCCAAAAATATTCACTCTTTTGAAGTGAGGTCAGTGAAGACCAAACCTTGTTAAAGGTTTACAAACACACTGTCAGGTGTGACCTTGTTAGAGGATTATAGACTAGAAGTTATTGTCCAACCAGTAGTCACTCTGGGGTTGACAGGATAACAATGTTCATTCTATGAATGAGAAATCATAAGACTTTCTTAGTCCACTCGGTTAAGAGATTTGACTATGTACAATGGTAAAATATGTAACAGTAGTTGATTTTCCTTAATACAACTTCAATTGCAGATTACAAATCAATATTTTACTCATACAAATCCTTCTGACCAATATATCACTTCAGATTCAACAATGTATTAACTTACTATCTATCGGTAATTACTCTCTATAGCTCGATAACTATTTTGTAGCTTAGTTTTCATTAACTAGTAAGATTAGAAATGCATGAAGCTTATTCACACAATAATTCTGTAGTAACTTCTTCTTCCAACATCTTTTCACTGTGAAACCAATGTCTCTTATATAGACAAGTAAAACATTTTTTTTTCCTCCATCAAATTTTGCCACTTAATTATATTCATATATTTTTCCGCTTTAGGCTTCCTCAGTTGATGTGTCAATAACACATTTCAATCTACTTCGTTAGATCCTTTTGATTTATGTTAGCCATCAATCTTCATAACAAACATTATCTATTACCTCGTGATCATACACTTTCCAGCTCATCAATCTTATCAGCTAAATTGATCATTTAATACATTATGTTCTTGTTGGTTAACAAAGAAATGCATTAGTGAACTCATGCTTGGTTAGCACTATGCTCAGTATACACTGTACTCCGTCGGTGTATACTAAAATGCTTTCATTTACCGACAACACTGCTTTGTATCTTTCAGCTCTATTCCTCATCATAGATGAATGCAACATAATAAAGTCAATTCCAACAAGTCATAGACTCATCAACAAGTTACTTAGTATATTGCTTATCCTCATCTGGCATGTACATCTTCATCATGTAGATTTCTCTATTCTTCATTTCTTTCACCTTCCTTTAGATGTGTCGGTATAGTAACTTACAAGATAAGTACTGTCAAGCTAGTTGACATCAATGACAACATAATACTACTTTGATCATCTTGCATTATCTAATCATCAACTTCTTACTAATCTTTGAATTACAGATTCTTCAGTTTGGTTCCAAATCAGTTGTAGTTCATGATCTTCATCGTGATTTCCATGTTGTGATTTCTCATCCTAATAAGATTTCTGCATTTCCTTTTCAACTCTTTTATGAGCATCCAAATATTTGGTATTGATAAGGGATGAATCTGATTGATTGTCATGAGAGGAATTACCAAATAAAATGTTGTCTCTATGTCTCTCAAATATGTCATCAAGATTTTTATCCATTGCTTCCCTCTCTCTCTGAGTCATGGTGTAACTCATGTCCATATCTGAATGAGAAGGTGCTAAGGACGTGCTCAACTCACTAGGATTTCTCTTAGGGTCAAACCAAACTTTTGAAGTATTCGTAGGGGATTGATCAAAGATGGGCTCTTTTCCCTTTCTCTTTTGGTGAATTTTCACTAAAGGTAATTGATCAAAAACTAATTGAGGTCATTTTCCTTGATTCACATGATACCTTGTCGTAACTAACATGAAAGAAAAAGGCACTAGGTGAAAAGATGACCTTAAGAAATGTTGGTATCAAACTAAGATAGTAAAAGCATTCAATTGTCCAAATGAGAGGTGATAAGATAGAATTTTTGTTAAAAGGGATAAACCAACACTACCATAGAGGTGCCCAATAACGGATAAGTATCCTAACACATATGGATTAGGAGGATGGATTTACCCAAATTATAATTGATTGAATTTGAAATTGGGTGGAAGTGAATTGGACAAAAGATTACTGAGACTCTCCAAGTGTGTTATCAAAGAATCCAAAGGTTGGTCTTTTAAATGAGGATGACTTCTAGCTTACTGATTCCAAGAAAGGTCTCTTGCAAGATCAAAGATTGCTAATTCAAGGAGTCAAGACACATGAACCCAAGGTACAAATATACTTCTAATAGTGGGTTAAGTGACCTACTAAAATCTGGATTGACCAAGGAATACTGGAAATGACACAGATCAGTTTTAGATTGTAAATAGCAGCAAGATAGAAAAATCACTCTGTGCAATAGTTCTCATGGTAACAAAATGATAAAATTTTCTAGAATGATATTTCATAAGAAGTAGTGTGATAGAATCCAGGCAAGTGGAGCAATAATGTGTATAGCATGCAGGTGATACAAAAGTAACAATGAAGTATCGCATGATAAAACTCAAACTAGTGTGCAATGATTGTTTAGTATCATATGACTCTTGACCAGTGAATGTGTAAATCTTAGTCTTGAAGGCAATTTGGTCAAAGTTGTAGTTTGGTAAGTTGAATTTCTTGATTTCAAATGCAGTAGTAGTGGGAAAATAGACAGGTTTGCAAATAGTAAGTGATCAAACATGTCATAAAACACTTGCACAAGCACAAAAGCAACCTTGTCAAGACAATCACTTGGGATATCAAAATAGAAAAACCCTATGAGCACTACTGTGATGTTTAATATTCAATAACATTTACACAAGTAGATCACAATGAAGACAATTCAAGCATTTACTAGCCTAGAAAGACAAAGGCTCAATACTTAACAACTTGGCCCACACTTGATGTCCCATTGCCTCCCACAAAGTTGTTGCCCACAATAGATATTGGCTTTGTTGTGGAAGTGTCAATGACACAACCAAAGGAACACACATGGTGAGTAGTCTTGGGGTGATCCTGGTTAGTCCACTAGGCTCAATCTTTGCACCAAGATGTTCAGCAGCAAAATCAAGTAGCTTCTATCTATAGTTTGTAGTAAGGGCTTCCATTCATAATACTCCTCTTGCTCCCCAAAGGGACTCCTTACCTTGCGGCAAGTAATGGACTTTGCAGCCACAAGAGTACCTTAAGCATTCTTTCTTAGCATTTTCCTCATGGTGAAAATCCCACAAGTACTCACACCAAGCGAAGACAAGTATTACGTCTACCAAGGTTTTGTGTCTTTGATAGCCTTGATTTTATAGTGGGCTGGAATACCTCGGTATTAGCTTGTCCCCACTTGGGTCATTCCTCTTGATTGCTCAAGAATAGGCCCACTAAAGGATCTTAAACTAAACAAAAAGTGGATCAACCTTTGAGGCTCTGGATTTTGGGTTCACCACAAGGGTGAAGAGCATACTTTCCTATCTCAAAAAAATTTCCGAAACACACCAAGCAATGTTCAATTACCCTCTTTCTTTCAAAATCTAGAAGTGGGTCAAGATTTTTGGTTCACCACAAGGGTGAAGAGCATACTCTCCTACCACCAAAAATCTCCTACAACAAGATATTAAGTGCCTAAGAAAGGAGCAACTAGTATAATGCCGCACTTGAAATGAAAGAAATGAACAAGCACTTGATTTTTTTTATGCTTTTGGAAGCCCTGCAAAAAGGATTAGTATCCATTGTGCATTTGAAGATTTGACATGCATTCTTTTCAGCAAATATTGAAGCAATGAGGGCACACCTACAAGCACAACTCGTTAAGCCCACAAGGATTAGCACAATAAAACTAATTATAATATATAAAGGAAACCTTTCCCTAATACAACAAATCGAAACCAGCAAGAAAACAAACCAAATCTTGCAAAGAAATAACCAAAATCACTCACTGCCAGGCCTGGACAACAATTTTGTCAAAAAATGTTTCACATGATACTTTGTAGTATATTGATGTGATACTTTCTTTCTGAATGATATTTCATGCTACCTACAGGTGACAAAAAGTAATATACCAACATGACAAAATCCTATAAGGGCGTATGATACTTTGACTGGAAAAGTATCACATAGGTATATAAAAAACTGTCATAGGATACTAGTAAACTATCATATGATATTTTGTCAGAACGTAGAGAAAAATAGCTGAAACAACAAGCAAAATATGATAAAAAATTAGCAGAAATGCATGAAAAATAAAGGAAAAATAGAATCCTTCAACCCCATGGTCGGTGCCAAAAATGTACACTCAAAATGTGCACTTCTCTAATTCATTACTTCCAAGAGAGTACATGAATGGGAAACCTTGAGAAAGTGACCTAGAGTTCCCTAGGTATGGAGTGGAATGGTGTTAATATGGCTCTCAACAGGAGCTAGTTAAACATATGACCTTGCTTGTAAACCATGCAATGGGAGATTTAATGAGACAAGAGAAAGCATGCCAATATCTTCAAGAATCTTGAATGAGATATGTAATGCAACTATGCTAGGAATGAAGAATGCAACAATGCAAGTAAGCTATAGAAATGAGAGTGTTACAAGTCTTACTAATTAAGCTATGAGAAGTAAGCTAGAACATGAAAGCAAAATAAACTAAAATGCCATGAAAGCTAAGCTAAATGCAAGAATGAAAGCTAGAATGCAAGAAGATGTCTGAAGCTCCAATGTCACCAAGAAAACCTGCAGCATAAGATTAGTATCAAGAGTGGGATCCTAGAATGAGAAGAGAGCTCTTCTTTTATAGAAGATGAGAATAATGGATGATGGAGATTAAGAGGAAAAAGAGTTGATCAAGGGTAGAGTTTGAAAGTGGGATCAATCCATGTGCACAAGTCTCCTCCAATGAGAAAGAAGTGTTGACTTTTGTGCCCCATGTGAGACAAAAAGGCCTTTTCTTCTTTTTATAAAATAAGAATAATGTTTTATTTGTGCAACTTAGGATAAGAGGTAAGTGGGGGATTTTTTATTTAATAAAAGGGGAGGGAATTCCTTTTAATTAAATAAAGACTTAGGATAAAATGGTTAATCCAAAAAATATAATCGAATAAATGATAGAATTAGGATTTGATCAAGGAAATTGATTTGAAAATTGCCAAGTATTGTTTCAGGAAATTGATAAATTGAAGAATGGGGCCCAAAGTCTAGGTGACCATTTTAGGGTGCATACAGGTCCTAACCTTTAGAAAATATACCTAGATTAAATGCAATTTAAGGATTTACCATTTTGAAACCTGAAATGGCCAACCCAGAGGCATGAAAACAAATATCCCCGAAACCCGATACCTAGAAATCAAGAAATTTGGAAATTTGAAAGGTGGGGGAAAATTGAGCTTGTAACTGACCTAGTCAAGATTGAGCTCAATTTTGAACTAGTCAGGATCAAGCTTGATTCTGATCTAGTCAGTATCAACCTTGATTCTGACCCTGTGGGCCTAGATCTAGCTAGAATTAGGACATGAGGTCTCGAGGATGCCCAAAGACCTAGGAATGATACGAGAATGGGACAGAATGCTAGTGATAGGCATAAAATCCTATGATGACTATGATGAAGGCTAGAAGGACCTATTTATAAGTCCTACCTAGAAAATAAAACCATGGAAGTGGGAAATTAAGGAGAATCCTCGAGATCCTAACCCTAATTTCACCTATAATAAAGAAATCAAGTGCAGAAAAGAAGTGGAAAGTGGGGAGAAAGCCAAATACATGAAAAAACCCAATCAAGGCACTTAATGTGACCCTAGACCACTTACTCAGAGGGCTAAACACTCTTATCATGGAAGTGCTTCCATTTTAAGATGATACAGAATCAACCCAAGGTCAAACAAGTATGTGTTTCTCTCATTAGTTTATAAATTATTATAGGTTTGACATTCAATCTTGTAAATACTTATTTCATGAAATTCCCCTTAAGATGATATATTAAGATATTTATTTTATTTTATTTGTAGCAGAAGTGCAAGAAACATATGTGAATGATAGTCTACTCCAACAGTTGAAGAGAAAAGTTAATTTCACACACACACACACACACATATATATAGACATATATATATATATATATATATATATATATATATATATATATATACATATATATATATATATAGACATATATATATATAGACATATATATATATAGACATATATATATATATATATATATATGTGTGTATATATATATATGTGTGTGTGTGTGTATATATATATATATATATATATACACACACATATTTAACATTGTTGAACTTCTCTATGCAGGTTCAGTTGTCATGCAAGGAACATATTTGAAGCAAATCAAAATACTTAAACATGGGATTCATTTTTTTGATTATCGACCTAACAATAAGGTTTATCAGTATAGTCATCTAGTAATTTCCATTGTCCTATCTCTTGCTCCTGTGATAGGACATGGCATTCATAGGTGGAGACTTGATACTGATGACCATGAGAGAATATTAAATATTATTTGAGAGAGAGGTGAACCACTTGATGTGGACTAAATCATGCATGAAATATGATTTGAACTAAATTTTTCATAGGCGAGACTAGAGGTTTTCTTAGCTCCATTCTTTCCTACTGGTGCCCATAGTGAATGGAGCTTGAATGAAATTAAAAATTTTATAATATAGATCTTAAAAAAGTCTTACAAGTGGATATGATATATTAATTATCTACTTGAATATGAAGTACTCTAACTTTGGAATATGAATGTGTGTATGTATTGAATTTTCATGTGTTACATCAGGACGTGCATGTTTTAAATATAAAATCTAGTTGAAGTACAACATTAAATTAGAAGTATGTACACAACTATTATCGAATGTACATTTAAATATAAGTAAGATTCAATCATACATCTAGGGACCTTAATTATATAGCTCACATGTGTCAAATTTACATCATTCATAAATTTCATAAACATGTACAATCAAACATCATTCATGTATGTAATCAGATTTAAATTAAACACATGTATGTAAGCCATTGAAAGCATTAAAAATTTACATTTATAAATTTAAAATCACATGAACTTACGAAGAGTCAAACATGTATACAAGTACTATAAATATGAAACATATGGATCAATCATGTGTCAAACATTCTATCAAAAGGCTCTAGAAATGATTTATATAACATCAAACACATCAATCAGTCCTGTAGACTCTAGAAATGAAATATAGTTCATCAAACACATGTGAATATATATGTAATATGAAATATGTCTAGATCAAATATGAAAGTGCCTAGGATTCATCATGAAAACTCCTCACTAAGCAGTCAGACCCAAAGTGACTATCATGCTGTGAAGGATGTGTAGATCCCTACAAAGAAAGAGATATTTAAATTAATATATAAACATTATACACAGATCTTAAGTTCAATTTATAATAATGGAGAAGAAAACATATTATAAAGTTTGTAGACACAGATAATAAATTAAAAACTCACATGTCCACTACTGATGTCATCATCGAGTGAGTCCTGACGATGTACACGATCAGTACTCAAAGGAGTAACAAGAGGCATATCCTGATAGATAAAAAATATATATCATCTATACACATGTGTGTGTGTGTGTGTGTGTGTGTCTATATATATATATATATATATATATATATATATATATATATATATATATATATATATATATATATATATATATCAATTGATTAAAATTTTAAAAATAAATTTAAGTTAAATTATAACATTAAATACATGTATATAATCTGATTTATACCTGTGTAGGTGGTGGAAACTAATAGTACTTAGATTCTCTGGCCTCAATCCTATCAATCAAGGTATCAAGATTTTGTTGCGTCTAGTCCAAGCTCAACTTTGCATCTGCAACATGAGTAGACTACACATGCCTCTCTAATGATGAATGCAATACAATAACTAAATGAGATGGCATGGAAGTTGTATCATCACGTGTCAAAAAATATAGATAACCCATAGTGGTCATACTGAACTCAACATTGTCAAGGCCAATATCAAAGAACTGATGCCCTCCATTGCCTGAAGGGTTTGTATGTTGTGCCTATCATTGTGCAGCAATAGAGTGGTCAATAGGTGTATCCTCACAAGCACTACCACTATGGCCACGGTCTAGGTGAGAAAGATGTGGCTAAGCCAATCTGATAGTACCCACACAAGATCTAACCTCTGATATGGAGATATCATGATCTACTACTATAAATGCATATGCATCCAATAGATCCTCAGCCAAACTAGTCAATGTGACATGTGTCATCTCTCCTGTAAGTCCCTCCAAGCTAGAAAGTGAAGGGATGCCTACTGTACTATACATGTCATGTGTGGTCTTGCTAGAGGGTGCTCCACCTGAAAATCTAAAGTGTTGTCAAGACATCAGGTACTGACCAACTTGATCACTAGATATGGATGATGTAGCTGCTACAATGTCCTCAACACTATCAATCACAACTCAAAGCTGGGTGCTATAAATAACATCATGTGCAACATGACCCAATGAAGGAGATATAGCAAGTGTTCTCTCACCAAAAATGGCCTTTTGTACTAGCCTCTATCAATCATCTTGACGAAAAACATCTCTATCATCAAGTCTACCACACCCCTATCCTATATGTGCTTGCAAAATAGGCTAATTAACAACCCTCCCTAAATGAACCTGAACAAAAATTTGTTGTGCAAAGTACAATGGAATCTAGTCGTTATTCAGATAAAAACCATGGGCATCTAGAAATTGTGGGTATGTCAATGTTGATATAGTAGGATCCTAACACCTAGTAACCTGATACCCCTTCACAGAATTTTTATCTGCATAAGATGGGAAAGCTTCCCTTTTCAATGTTCCTTTAGGCACTAAAGCCTATACCTCCTTAAGAGAAAGACCAGAGCCAACCTCTTGTCTCTTCCTCTCAAGTATGGCCCCTATAACATCTAGGGCATAGGGAGTGGTACCATGAATGTCATCCCTAATGCTAATCAAGCTAGTAAGGATGGATTAACATGTGCTCTTATAGACACTAGAGCTAGATGGATTATTTATGGATTCTTGCAGCTGTTCAATCTCCCTATTAGTGCATGCAAATAGTTCCGTAAGGGGAATCAGTGCATCTTCCATGTGTGATGTGCAATAATATGTCTAATAGATCTAGAATATGTATACCTCAAAGATTTTATTTTCTATGAAATAAAGTCTACATATATGTACATTTCCCTAATTTAATTAAAAATAAAATTAAAGTATGCACATTTCACTACATTATTTCAAAGTAAAATCAATTACATAAATTACATTTAAATGTAAATAAACGTGGACTGTACATATGTATGTACACACATACATACAGGTGCATATATATACATGTACACATACATCTGTATGTGTATATATACATACACATGCATATATATACACATGTACATGTATATAATATGACATGTACACATGTATGCATGTATGTATGACATGTATACATGTCACACACACACACACACACATATATATGACATGTATTATATATCTATATATAGATATACATATTATATATCTATACATGAAATATTATACACATATATACATGTTTATATATACATGCATATATATATATATATATATATGCATATATACATGTATATATGCATATATACATACATATATACATGTACATATATGTACATACACATTTATACATGTATATATAAATGTATATACATGCATGTATACATGTGTATACATGCATATATACATGTATATATGCATGTATACACATGTATGTACATACATATATACATGTATATATGCATGTATACATGTATACATGCATATATACATGTATATATGCATGTATACACATGTAAATACATATATGTACATGTATATATACTAAATCTATATATCAAAAACTTCAAATAATGAAAAATCTATATATATACATGTATACATACATGTATACATGTATGTATACATGTATACATACATGTATACATGCATATATACATTCATATATACATGTATACATGCATGTATATATACATGTATATATATACATGAATATAGACATATATACATGCATATACATGTACATATATACATGCATATATCCACATATACATGGGCATATATATAGGCATATATGCATACACACACACACACATATATATAAATGTATATATACATGTATATGTATATACATGTATAAATGCATGTATATATGCATATATGCATGTATATATTCATATATACATGCATATATACACATGTATATATGCATGTATACTAAATCTATATATTGAAAAGACTTCAAATAATAAAAAATTAAAATTAAAAACCTAAAAGTGATGTTTGATAAATCAGAAGCCAAGCTGCCACAAGTTTTGCTATCGCCGAAAGTGATAGTGAAAGTCACTTTCAATAATTTTAACCAGTCAGAAAACCTACTTTCATACTTTTGATCAAAAGTCCAATATTAAGGACTTTTGATCAAAAGTTCTTTAGTACTTTCTATCAAAAGTGAAAAAAAAACTTTCGATCAAAAAGTCACTTTTGATCGAAAGTAAGGGCATTTAGGACTTTCGATCGGAAGTTTCCTACTTACGATCAAAAGTTGGGGTCAGTTTCTATCGAAAATAAGAAATATTTTTTAGTCAGATTCCCTTTTCGGGCCAAATTCGTTCCTCCAAAAAAGTGTAACCCACTATTGTGGATTCGCTTTTTT
Source organism: Chamaecyparis obtusa (assembly GCA_027943335.1). NCBI lineage: Eukaryota > Viridiplantae > Streptophyta > Pinopsida > Cupressales > Cupressaceae > Chamaecyparis > Chamaecyparis obtusa. The sequence continues at coordinate 154,645 of BSBK01003563.1, read as the reverse complement.
TATCTTTAGTTACCCTTGTAGGCATTTCCCATTAGCGTCATTGACAACACAATACAATTTTTACATGATCTTTATGTAAAAGCAAAATAGACACAAATTAGGTAAAGTAATAAATTCATTTTTTTTACTCTTTTGCTAGTCCTCAAAATGTGCTTCTCACTAGTCAACAATCTAGTGCTATAAATATGTGAGCCACACAAAATTAAAAGGGAGAGATTTTTTTTTAAGAAAAGAATGACATGCACAGGAAGGGAGAAAGGAAGAAATTCAGAAGAGAAGGAAAGGTGCATTGCCAGAACTCCATATTTTTAAATAGAATTAGGTTCCTTTCTTAGTTAGAAATTTTCAAGTACAATAAAATTGTAGAAATTAGTATTGTATGTTCCGAATAACATTTTTAGTTCTGAAATTATGTGTTTTTTTTTTGTAGAAAAGTGGTTTTAAAGATCTGTTTATGTAAAAAAAAAAAAATTAGTCAAGGAAGAAATAGGGAAAGCATAAAAGCTGAGAATAGAATAGTGATTCTATTATTTATGGGTAGAGATATTATATTAGAAAGATGAGTAGTTTTAAAATTCTAAAGTATTCTTATTGAAGAAATTCTTTTGCAAAATTATTAGAAGAAAAATAGAAGAACTAAGTTCAAGAAATTATTGAAAAGTTTAGTGAAACTCTATTTTATGAATGTACAATTTCTAGAATGATTTTAGAGACATGTAGAAAAGAAAAAACCAAATTTAGATGTAAACACTTTTGTTATAAAATTACCCTTGTTTGTAAACCATATTTTAACATAACAATAAAAGATGAATTCAATGAATTGTTGAATGGCGGTCTTTAAATCTAAAAATGGTTATTATTTTCTGATTTAATAATATGGTGGATTTTGTGAGTTATGTTCTAGAAAATAAAGTTACTAATTAGTGCTTTAAATCTGCTCAAAATTTGGATGTATCTTCAACATGATTACCAAAAGATGAAATTTAGAAATCTTAAATTACCTATTTTTCAAGAATGAATTTTTAATTTTATTTTAATTAATTTATGATAAAAGGAAAATTTATATTGATTGAAAAACCATATTCTAATCATAAAAATTTGACTACATGGTCATTTTCGTTAGAAGAAAAAAAAGGTAAATTAGAAATGGAATTGTTTTGATTTTATGATATTTTAGTCTTACTTTTTTATTTTGAGAAAATATATCTTCAGGGAAGAGTGCCTAATATGGGAAAACATAGAAGGGTAAACATTACTTTCTTTTACTTGCCAGTATAAATCTAGTGAAAAATGCTTAGGCCTAAGCTATGTAAACACATAATGGAATTTGTGTTGGTCATTTATTTTCTCTCTCTGCCATATCTATGTCAGTTCTACTTTATGTATGAAAATTAGTTAGTTCATAGCTTGCATCAAATTCCTTTCTGATCCATTAGTGACGAGTTGATAGATCACTCGAGTAGGGTCAGTGTTCTCTTAATTTTAGGATGAGCCATAGGGGAGCTAACCACTCCATGGTTGGGCAGAATAAATACCTGGATCATATTTCCATCTCTAGATTTTAGATGGACAACTGACTGTTCAATGGCATAGGAGACAAGAATATGCATATGGATGACTGATAGTCAGATCACATATATTTATGGATATCTTGTATCGTTTCAACCTTTCGGACATGTACTCTATTGTATTTGTATCTATGTACTTTGATTTTTTATGTTTGACAGTATGGTTGACATCCCTTATGTATTATTTACTCCTATTGTACTTTTTGACAGTATGGTTGAATTTTATAGATATTGTTTTGAGGATTTTTGACATTCTCTTAGATTATTGTGATTTCTTTTAAATAGAAATGAAATTTATTTGTGGAAAAGTCTTTATATCTTGTAGACTTTGACTTTTGACTTTGATGTTTTGGGATTTATGTTGTAGAGCTTATGTGTCTCTTTTGAGTAAAAATCTTTCCTTACATGTGGTATCAGGGCTACATTTAAACACTCAGACCTTGGTCTACTATTGCTAAGTTGTGTCAAAGTGCTTGGTCCAGAAATTGATTCATCACCATGCAAACTTGAAACAATAACAAGGCTAGATCTAGAAATGAAAGGGTTAATGGTGAACCTAACCAAAGGCTAGATGAGATCCTAAACCTCTTAGAAGAACAAAGGAACCTCTTACAACAACAAAGTAACCATATGGAACAACTTGAACAAGATGCAAGAGGTAGACAAAATGAAGAGGCAAGAAGAAAGAGGGAAGAGGATTAGAGACTTGAAGCTTAGGAGAAACTAGATGGGGATCAATGTTTGGAAGAAATGACGAAGGAAGAAGAGTATAGGAGGAATGAAAAGAAACAAAAAATGAATGAAAATCATGGGGTTGTAAATGTACCTAATTATAGAGAAAGAATAGTGGGAGAATTGAGTAAGGACCTCAAGAAGGTCACACCTCCTACATTTTATGGTAAGATCATTAGTGATGCTACAGAGGCATGGTTAATATCCATGGAAAAGTATCTCCATGTTCATAATCTTTCAAGTGAATCTAGATCTATGTGTGGTGATTTTTAATTGGTTGGTGAGGCTAGTACTTGGTGGGACAATGAGATGGCCAAAAAGAGGATGATGCCTCGTAAAATTTCTTGTGAGAAATTCTTAGTACTCTTTCGTAAGAGGTAGCTACCTTAGCTATACTATGATTGGAAAGTGGTCAAATTTCAAAACTTGATTTTAGGAGTCTTGACTATCACTGAATACCATGATAGATTCTACCACTTGGTAAAGTATTTAACAAAATATCAACAAGATGAGTAGTTCAGAACCCTCAAGTTTATACTTGGATTACACTTAGAGATAGGATCTGAAGTTGATATGCATGAGCCTAAGACTATGGACTTTGCTTTCAGGAAGGCTTTGAGACAAGAGAAGAAATTAAAGAAAGTACCTTCAATCAAATTGAATCAATGGAATAGTTCTCCTTAGGGATTCAAGAGGAAGTTTCAAAATAATAAACCAAAGGACACTGGTAGAAAAAATGTACAAAATATGAGGGGCAAATGCAGAGGTAATGCTAGAAGGATCAATAATAATAATCAGAACCCAAACAGAAGCAACAACATGAATGATAACATAAGAAATAAGCTTGATGGTAAACAGGGACCACGAGATGGTTGCTACACTTGTGGAGGTGACCACTATGCTAGTGTTTGTCCTCAATGATCAATCCATAGAAATGGAAAAGGACCTCAAACTCAACACTAGATTCATGTAGTTATGGACCATAGACAAGCTGAATTCTAAGGAACACCTATCCAGATGGCCAGTAAGAATTTTGGTCATCGTATTTCTATTTTGATAGATAATGGAGAAACAAAATGTTTTATATATCCCATAGTCATTTCTAAATTTGTAGTTAGAGAAGGATATATGTTAGAACCATGCATGGTAGAATATGGAAATAAGGCACAACATAAGGTTGATAAATGTTTATCTTGTAGCGAGCTTGAACTTCCTAATTTTAAAACCCAAGTAAAATTGTACATTGCATCTTTAGGTTCCTATGATGTCATATTGGGCATCAATTGGCTAACAAATCATAAGGCAATAGTGAACTATAAGGACAAGATAGTTGAGTTCCTAGATGATTTCGGTAATCCTGCAATACTCTTTGGAGTAAAAGGTCTTTTGAGCTTAGACATATTTCTACCATGCAACTAAAAAAGAAAAAGAGGAAGGGGTGTATGATGTATGTGGCTTATGTGAAAGATCTTGACACTCCTAATTTAAAAGATTTTCCTATTTTGATGGAATTCAAGGATGTTTTTCTAGAGGGTTTACTTGAGTTACCTCTGAAGAGATAATTTGACTTCTCTATTGATGTGATGCCTGTAAGTGAGCCTCAATCTAAGGCTCCATATTGAATGAACACTACTAAAATGTATTAGTTGAAGGTACAGTTACAAGAACTCTTGGATAAAGGGTTTATTCAGAATAGTATTTTACCATGGGGAGCTCCAATGATCTTTGTGAAGAAGAAAGATGGTACCTTGTGACTGTGGATCAATTATAGAATGCTTAATACGGTGACCATTAAGAACAAATACCCTCTTCCATCGATAGATGAACTTTTTGATCAAATGAAGGGAGCAACTATGTTTTCCAAGATTTTTTAGGAATGAATGTTGGATGTTGGCAGTCATTCTGTAGTAGTTTTTGTTGCATTCATGACTATGATTGTCATTGATGTCAACACAGTGATCTTCTAGAGACTTGTAGAGAAGCAGACAATGTTTTGATTAGTGCACATGGGATATTGCAGTTGGAGCTATGTGATATTGAGGTTATATTATTTGATATGTTATATGTCTATGGTTAATAGTGCAGACATTAATTCATTTATTCATGAAATTTATGAGCATTTTGGTGGAAGCAGTATTCAGGCAGTGTTCTTGAGTAGCGGTTTGTGGAAATCGGATGATATCTCCTAATTGGGATGGAATTTGGTTTTGCACAGTTAAAGGGAAGTTTGAGACACATTGATAGTGATGTGGTTCATAGTACAAGCTTCAAGGTCACATGAGTGAAGAGTTATTGTATTTGGAAGTCGACAGTTTTGTGTAATTTTGATGTAGCGTGTGGAAATTTTTATTTTGTAATTGTGTGCCGACTCATTTGTAATTATTTGAGTGTGGTATAAAAGAAATGATATTTTTCCTTGTTGATATGTGAAGGAATGTGAGCATGGTATGGTTGAATGTGAATGTATGTAGGAAGTGAAGAAGAGAGCCTATGAAGTTGTGAAAGTGAAATTGTGAAGGAAGACATGCGAAGTACAGAGATCTGATATTGAGATTTGGTGCAATAGTGAGTGTGGTTTGGCACAGTGAGGAGGTAACATATTTCATATTATTCTACTAAATAATCTTAAGGTCATTTGGATAGTGTATTCAGTGATCTTACCCTAAAGCTGTTTGGGTAGTGGGTCCTTTTGTCTTCCATAACTCTTAATAGGGTTAGAATCTTTTAATAGTGATTCAAAATCTCCTAACAGGGATTCATATGTACTGAATATATTTCATAAGAATCCTAAAAAATTCAATCCTTTCACAAGGAATATTCATATTATTGCATCGTTTATGGGCATCATTGCCACCGGGGTTTACTCTTTGATCAAGAGGTTCCCTAGTCAACATATCTTGTGTTATTGTGTCATTGTGTATGAATATCTTTTTATGGTTGGTAATTATATTACTTACATGGTTAAATGCTATTGAAGTTTATAAAAGTTATAATTATCTTATAAATGATTCACCCCCCACTCTCAGTTATCTTGGTGGACTTTACTTTCTAACAATTGGTATCAGAGCAGCAGGTCCTTAAAAGGAAAGTTTAATAGCTTAAGGAGATCCATGGTGAATTTCAGGAAAGAAAGCCCTAAGTTTGATGGAGTAAATTTTGACAGCTGGAAAGAGAAGATGAAGACACCTCTACTATGTTTTGGACCAGGTTATTGGTTGATTACAAAGAATGATAGGACTATCATTGAAAAAGACAATCTTGAAATAAGTTCTAAAGATGAGGTAGATCTATTCATGTGTAACATACTTGCAAGAGAAGCACTTTTGACAGCACTTCTGGAGAATGAATAGAGTCAGGTAAAATGTTTGAAGAAATCTTATGAAATTTAGAAATCTTTACACTCTACTTTTGATGGTGATGAACATGCAAAGAGAGCTAGATTACATAATTGGATGTGTACATTTGAAGATATAAGAATGATGGAAGATGAATCTGTTAGAAGCTATATTGGTAGAATGTCAAAAATTGTTGCAGGGATAAAATCTTGTGGAGGATCAAAGATAGAGAATGAAGTGATATGGAAAATTTTTAGGACATTGACTCCTGTATTTAAGCAGACAACATAGATGATTGAACAAGTTATACCTTATACTATGAACTTTACAATAGAGACCCTTCTTGGAAGATTGGAAGTAGCAGAAATGAACCTGAGGGTATTAGGAGACTTACCTAGAATGGAGACAACATTCAGTGCTCTTAGTACCTGTCCTACTTTTTCAAGAAGTACCAGTGTAACTAGAGATTATGCCAGCAGCAGATCTAGAAATAAATAAGACAAGAAGATTGAAGAAGGTATTGCCTTGCTTGTGAAAAGAGAACCAGACAGTAAGAAAATTTTTAAATGTTGGACTTGTCAAGAATATGGTCATTTTGCATCTAAATGTCCTAAGAGAGTTAAGAAGTACAGAAATAATTTCAAGCCTAGAAGATCTAAGGAATGTTATTATGCTAATGATGAAGATCTTGAAGCTAGTATAGAAAGAACTTTGAGTGAAAGTGATACCGAGAATAATGATGAAATAGGATTTGTAGCAATTAAAGAAGAGAATCCTGAATCCTGAATCTAGAACCAGAGGTAATGTATTTCAGTTGAATCCTATTGAGATGACATGTTTGATTACTAAGATTGATGACAGTTGGTTATGACATACAAGTTTTTGTCATATAAACTTTGATAACATTGTGAAAGTGAGTACTACACTTGCAGTAAGGGATTTACCTAAAATTATGAAGCCTACTAACATGATTTGCAAAGAATGTGTGATGGCTACGTAGAAGAGAAGTTCATTTCCTAGTAAGAAGTTCACATCGCCAGAGAAGTTGGAAATTGTTCATATAGACTTGAGCGGTCCTATCAAGACTAGAGGATTCTATGGAGAAAGGTATTTTATGATTCTTGTTGATAATTTTACAAGAATGATGTGGATTGCATTTCTAAAAGAAAAATCTGAAGCATTTGATAAGTTTAAGATCATTAAGAATAAAGTTGAGAATGAATCTAGAATGAAGATTAAATGTTTGAGATCTGATAGAGGTGGTGAATTTACTTCTAGAGATTTTAACACTTTTTTGTGAAGTGAATGGTATTAAGAGACAGTTTTCAGCCCCTAGAACACCTGAAAAAAATGGTATTGCAGAAAGAAGAAATAGGTCAGTGACTGAAGTAGCAAGAGGTATGTTATTTGAGAATGATTTGGTGAAGACATTCTAGAGAGAAGCAGTGAATACAATATTATATACAATGAACAAAGTACAAATCAAAGTAGACACAGACAAGACACCTTATGAATTATGGTTTGGACATGCACCCTCAGTTAAGTATTTTAGAATTTTTGGAAGCAAATGTTATATAAAGAGAGATGATGATATTGGAAAGTTTGATCCTAGAAGTGATGAAGGTATTTTTCTTGGATATTCTTTGAAGAGCAAAGCATATAGATGTTACAATAAGAGAACTAAAAATATTGTTGAGAGCGCAAATGTTAAAGTTGATGAGAAGTTCAAAATTTAGGAAAGAATGCTTGATTGTGAATCTAATGAAGAAGCTCATCCTTAGCCTAACAATGAATCTACTAAATTATTCTATGAGACTGATAGTGAATTATTGAATGAGAGTCCTGTAGAAGAAACCAGAGAAGAATCTACAGTTGAAACAAGATCAGTGACTATGACACTGAACATGTATCTATCTAGACATCATCCTATTGAACAAGTTATTGGAAGTTTGGACAGAGGAGTTCTGACTCAGAATAAGCTACGAGAGAAGAACTAAATCAAATTCAAAAGAACAAGACATGGGAATTGGCCCCTAGACCTAAAGAAAAGAATGTGATTTGAACTAAATGGGTATTCAGAAACAAGATGAATGAACAAGGAGTAGTAAGAAACAAAGCAAGATTGGTATGTAAGGGATACTCACAACAATAAGGAATTGACTATGAAGAAACTTTTGCACTAGTAGCAAGACTTGAAGTAGTAAGAATGTTTTTGGCTTATGAAGCTTTTAAGAAATTTGAAGTATATCAGATGGATGTGAAGTCCACATTTCTGAGTGGTGAATTGGAATAAGAAGTCTACATTGAGCAGCCTGAAGGTTTTCCTTTGACTCAAGAAGGAGATATGGTATGTAAACTGAAGAAAGCATTATATGGACTAAAGCAAGCATCTAGAACTTGGTATGCTAGATTGGATAAGTATTTGTTGAAATTGGGATTTTCTAAAGGAACAACTGATAGCAATCTGTACACAAAATAAATTGAAAATGGTTTGTTGGTTATAGTTATTTTTGTTGATGACATTATCTTTGGAGGAGAAGATGAAGCTAGTGACAAATTTGGTGATGAAATGAATATTGAATTTGAAATGAGTATGATTGGTGAGATGAAATACTTTTTGGGATTATAGATAACACATAATAATGATGGTATCTTTGTAAGTCAGACAAAGTACTTGAATGATTTTCTGAAAAGATTTGGAATGGAGAACTATAAATTGGTTGGAACACCTATGGCTATAGGACACAAACTATCTAGCAAAGATGAAACACTAGTAGTTGAGCTGAAGAAATATAGATCCATGATTGGAGGATTGCAATACTTAACACACACTAGACTAGATATAGCACATTCAGTTGGAATGGTAGCAAGATTTCAAGTTGAATCTAGAGAGTCACATTATGCAACAGTAAAGAGGATATTGAGATAGTTAGGGGGCACAATGGACTATGGATTATGGTAAGAAAAATCTATTGATTTTACCCTATGTGCATATAAAGATGCTGATTGGGGAGGTAGTGTTCATGACAAGAAAAGCACCAGTGGTGGAGCCTTTTTTCTTGAAGGAAGATTAGTTTCCTAGCTAAGAAAGAAGCAGAATTGTATTTCATATAGCACATCAAAAGCAGAATATGTAGTAGCAGTAAATAATTGTAACCAGATAATTTGGATGAAGAAAATGATGAAAGATATTGGAATTAAGTTTGTTGAGCCTATTGTCATACATTGTGACAACACCAGCATAGTCAGTATGTCTAAGAATCCTATATTACATTCTAAAACAAAGCATATAGAGATCAAGTATCATGTTGTAAGAGAAAAAGCTATTGAAAAAGAAGTCAGACTAGAGTGCATAAACACAAAGGAATAGATAGCAGACATATTTACAAAGCCTTCTATTGGCATTAAGTATATTTTTCATTAGTGACAACACTTATTCAGACTCTCTGTACTTACCGAGCTCATCTAGCAGAATAGTGTTTACCAAGCAGACTGAGTAGAATAGTGTTTACTGAGCAGACTGAGCTTCATAGTGCTTACTGAGTTATCATTACAGAGTGATGAGATGAGTAGTGTTTAACAAGTGCCAGCATGGTAAATAGGGAATTCAGTTTCTACTGAGTGACACTATATCTACCGAGTCTCCAGTATATACCGAGTTTGAAACTACAATCTAGTGGTTAGTATCAACCAAGCCTCCACTTATACTGAGAGCATGATGATGCTGAGTAACACAGTGGATGTTGAGTATCAGAAAGTCACTGAGTTAGTTTGTAGTAACTGAGTAACTATATTTGGGCTGACTCGGTAATATTTGTGTTAGCTTGTTTAAGAGCCAACTTTGTAATTATTTTGTAATTATTTTGGATTGATATATAAACAATGTTTTGTATCATATCCAAGGTGTGAATAAGCAAGAAGTGTGTAATGAAAAGAATATGTGCATATGTGAAGATGCAAGAAAGGAAGAGATAAGAGAATTACAAAGGGCTCTAATAGTATAAGTAGTAGCAGAGATATATCTATCACAGAAGGTGATCAGCACATCAAAGAATCTCAATCAACAAGTATAGTTGCAAGTAAGAGATCTACTGTTTCATCCTAATAGGTGATTCATCCCCCAAATCCTTTAACAAGGTAGACTTAACAATATTTTGTAAAATCTCTTAACTGAGTGCATACTTCACTGTATGTTTGTAAATCCTCTAACAAGGTGGACCTAGCAGTCGTTATTGCTCCTAACAGGGCAGATCATCAGAAGTGATCATTGTAAGCCTTAACTAGAAAACTTTATACTACAGTATTGAGGTTTTGTGGGTATCATCCCCACCCCAGTTTTACTTTCTATTTGGAAGGTTTCTGGGTCACCAAATTTATGTGTTCAAAGTGTTATGAATGTTTTATGTTTTTAGTTTCTCATGCAATGAGCTAAATATTATTTGGAATATGGTTAAGATCTAAAATTGATATAAAAGTTTTGAAGTTACTGATTCACCCCTCCCCTCTTAGTAACTTGGCTAATCTTGAATATTTCCAACAATTGGTATCAGAGCTTTGTGGTTCTCAAGATAAAGTTTGACAGCTTGAGGAAAGATCCAGGACAATGGAGATATTCAGACTTAACAAAGTAATTGAAAATAAAAAGCTAGATCTGGAAATAGCCATAGCTCAACTCAAGGAAGAAAAAGAGCATCTTTCCCAATCCCTAAAGAGAAGGAAGGAACTTTCAAATTAGATGAATGACCATCAGTATGTTGAAGAAAAGGTTGAAGACTTTTTCCCTTCAAGAAGCTCAGATGAAGTAAACAATGCAATCAAAGAACTTCTAGAAAAGAATGGATCTTTGCAAGAAGAAGTAATAAAATTGAAAAGAGAACAAGAAATTTAGTCAACAAGATTTTGTGAAATCTTGGAACAAAGAAACAAGATGAAAGATGAAATAGATGGAAAGAACAATGAAATCAAGAATCAAACTCTTTAGCTAGAAAACCTTGTTGATCAAGTCTCTAATGCAAATGAAGAAATCTTGACTCTGAGATCAGAAAATGAAAGGATAAGAGAGGAGCTGAGATCTGAAAAGAAAATCAGTTTAAGATTGGTGAATGACCTAAACACTAAAAGGAAAATCAATGAGAGGATGATGAAATCTCAAGAAGATATGAATCAGCTTCATAAGCAAAAAGGAAATGAAGGACTTGGATACAAAGAAGAAGGTGAATCCTCCAATCAAGGTACTCAAAAGAATAAGAAACCCACTTGTAATCACTATGGAAAAATAGGTCATACTTCAAACAAATGTTGGAGCAATGGAAAAGAAAAATTCAATGGAAAATGCTACAATTACAATCAGCATGGTCATAAAGCAAATGAATGCAAGGAGAAACCAAGATTTAAAGGCAAATGTTACAAATGTAACAAACAAGGTCACAAGGCATCAAAATGTAGATCTAAAACACCTAATCCAGTAGAAAAAATTGTGAAAGCAATATTTGGTTGGGATTACAACACTTGGTGTAGGTGTCATTACTGTGGAGAATATGGACACATTGGCATAAATTGTGTAAGGCATCACTTGAGAAAAATGGATACTACCATAAGATGTTATACATGCACTCAACTTGGTCAAATAGAATCAGGAAGTAGATGAGGCAACAATGGATTCCTAAATCTACCGAGAAAACCGGTCCAAGTAATAAAGTCACTCATGAAGAGGGTGGCTCTATCAATTCCAATTAAGTCTCCAAGGAAGGATTGGAACTATATCTTCAAAGAAAAATTCCAAATAGTTCCTGAATTGAGAAGAAAGAAAGATCCAAATCAGTATGCAAGATACATTAGGATCACAGGAAGGTCGGTATCAGTTACCACTGAGCAAGGTCAGGAGTAACCTAATTTCATATGGTTACTGAGTAAGGTCAGAGTAGTATGAATTTGTATGTTCACCGAGTTGCAGAATCTTCACTGAGTAGTTAATGCATAGTGGATGACAGTCTGTCTAGTTCAATACCCTAATTCCTACAGAGCATTAATGACAAAATTTTAACAAAAAGCATGAAATTGAGTTCATTCTTCATTGCAAATATCAACATATTGAGCAAAGAAATTTCCTAGTGCGATCAAGCGATTCGAAGAAAATTTGTAGCAAAAATTTTTTGAAGAATTTTCTACTGAGCTACCATGGCATCATCTAGCACTAAAGTGAAGAAAGGTTCAAAAATGTTAGTTCAAGGAGAATGGAAAGCATTGGATTTCAAACTCGTGCCCGTGATTCTAGAAACCCTAGACCCAAGTGGAGCTCAATCACAAATTCCTTCAAAGGTACTTCTTGTAAATGACATTCACAATCATTTTAAGTGTACAATTCAAGAGCTTGGAACCCTAGAGATAGATGTTGTTCATGATGAACTATGTGTTGATGGTGTTCTCAAATCAAAACATAAACATTTGGAAGATAAGGGTTTAGTTCACATCACCCACTTGCCTCAGAGTTTCTAGCTAAAATAGATTAGATATATCCTAAGCCGAGTAGATGCAGGTAAAATTTGGCTAGAGCAATCAGTAGAGATAAAAAAGAAGATGATTCACCAAATCATTGGTCTTCCCATGCTTGCCAAGGAAAAATCTACAAAAACCCTAGGTCGGGTAGAGCTAGAAAAGAAAACCCTAGCCGAATGGGATGGTAGAGGTATGAGAATAAACAGTATCACCGATGCAAAACTAAAATTTGCCACATATGTCATAGCTCACAAGATATACAATTCAAGTTGATAGAATAGTGTTCCATGTGAAGCAGTTGACCTAGCTTATAAAATTGTGAAGAATAATCTGTTATTTGACCTAGCAAATTTGTTGTTGAAGAAATTCAACAAGAATATGGAGAGCATCCAAACCTCAAAGAATAATCCATGTAAGTTTCGCTCATTGTTGGTTTTTTTATTTTTCTATGCTCAAAAGTTTTTCCCATCAAAAGGCATGGTAAAATGGAGAAAGGATGTGCCTATTATTTAATAGATAAATGAGTACATTGTAGAAATAGGTGATAATTTTGTAAGCATAATGGATAACTATTTTGAATCTTTTAAAGAAAAGATGAATAATAGATTATGGATTCCACAAAAGCTGGTGGAAGATTATAAAGATGATATTTGTTCCATGGTTGATTGTGATAAAGTATACATTCAGGCAGTAAGGCCCAAGATTGTATGGGTGAAACCTCTTCCTTATGATGTAAACATTGATGAGACAAAGGATATAATTGAAGCCCTAGTAAATCAACCTTTTGATCCAAAGGCTCCATACTTTGGAACATATGATGAAGCTAAGGTAAGAATTGAGCTAAGTATAAAGCTCCCACAGGTGGTTAACAAAGGCAGAAAGAGGATGGCCAAGATGCAATCTAGCACACCTCTAATGTTAACTGAGGGAAAAGGAGAGGATATTGTAGAAGAAAAGGATAAGGATGAGAGTAAAGAAGAACAAGTGCCTATAAAGAAGAAAGGAAAGGTGACTATCACCAAGACACCCGAGCAAGCCACTGCAGTATTCTCAAGGAAAAGATCAAGGGGTAAGGAAGGTAAAGATGATATAGTACTCAGAAGGCCTCCTCCCTCATTTGAAGAAAAGATTAAGGATTTGAGAGAAGGATCTAGAATTTCAAATTTCAAATCTCTCAAATATGAAATTAGATCAGAAGTAGAGCAGCAAGAAATTGAAGATGTTGTTATTGAGAAAATGGGAAAATGGAAGTACTCACCTGATGATATGGCTTCTCAAATTCTAGGTTTTCTATTAGATAAAGTTAAGATGAGATGGTCCAATGCAAGGAAAACTATCAAGGACATATATGCTCAAACCTTAAGATAGTTGATGCCAAGTTTGAAAAATGCTGAAATAAATAAGGCATTGATAGAAAATGAGTGCAAGATGACACTAAAATTCAATAGTTGTTTGATTTTGATCAAGGATATAGAGTTAGTTGTGAAGAGTGAAAATTCTACTTGGAAAAACATCTATCATCTTCACAAACCAATTGTTGAAACTATGATAATAAAAGATATTGAAGATGATAGTGATGAAGAAGAAGAAGAAGAAGTAGTTCAGATAGATAATGTTGAGGAAGAAGCTACCGAGGAAGGAAATCAGAATGATAAGGAAGATGATCCAGTTTGGATAGCTACAGAGGTAATTGCCTCACTTCCTCACTCTCTAGCAAAAGTTGGTACATCTAGCCCAGAGATAGCTTCAAGTGTGATTCTGACAACACCTACAGATGGATCAAATGTCCAATCATGACTAGCACAGCTCAATGTATCAATGCCAGAAGTGGCTACCACTTCATCCATCAAGCTTCAACCTCCTTCTTCCATTGAGTTGCAGTATCCAACATCATCTTTAGTACCTTCTTTAGTTTTGAGTTTTTCAGCAGCAAGTACTTCAGTTTTGGATACCTCAGTAAGTACTTCAGATTCTACAGTTGTAAATACTTTAGTTTTGGGTTTATCAAGTATTCCAGTTAGCATTCCATTAGTTGGAAGTCTATCATTTTTCACTACAAGTCCTACTATGTCTACAATAATTTCTACTACAAAGGCATTAAGTACAATGATAGTTGAACTTAAGGCTCAACCGAGTACAAGATTCTTGAGTAAGAGTGTAGTAGAGGATATAGATTTAGATGAGGAGATAGAGATTCCACAATTAGATTTTCCAAATCTTTCAGCGAACCAAAAGAAAATAGTTGGTGAACTCCTCTAGAAAAAAGAAAAGAAGAAGAAACTAAAAGAAGAAAGAGATAGGGAATTTAAGATCATTGAGGATGCCAAGAATATTTTGACAGAAGCAATAGGTGTTGAGGTTGATTCCTCTCAACACATTTTGTTGCAATTGGTAGAGACAGTAAACAAGTTCAATGAGGATTCTTCTAGATCAGACAAGTTGCTTGAGAAGGTTGAGAAGAAGTTTGACAATAAAGTACTTGAGTGTATTGCTCAGGGAATAGCTATCAATCAGATGGGGTTATCTTTAGTTTTGACTAACATTGTGTCCTCCTATTCTAGGGTAACACTTTTTTTTGTCAAAGTATGTAATGTTGCCGAGTTCTCAAAGGAGATTAAGGAAAAAATAAATAAGATTGATGAGGATCTGAAGGTCAGTGCACAAAATTTGCAACTTGAACCTAGTTCAAGCTCTGCACATCATATGAAAGTCAGATTCCTATCTAATAAGCAATCAGAGCTATTGAGAGAAGATGCAAGGATCAGGTCAACATTAATAGATATTCAGAACATGATCCTTCCCATCATGGATACAATGTAGAAGCCTATTGCACACTCAAAAATATTGATCCATGACAATCAATTTTCAATTGTAGATCACATGATTGAACTCTCTGCAGAAGTCCAAGTTGCACTCCATACATGCAAGATTCTACAAGAGAATTGGGATAGAACTCTGGCACTGATTGGCAAGGTACATTCTAATTTTCTCTCACATTTTGGCATCTCTATGTAAAATATTTGTATATACACCTTTGACATTATTGTCAAAAAGGGGGAGAAAATATATAAGATAGGGGGAGATATATGGAAAGATATGAGAGATATGAAAGGGGGAGAAAATATATGAGAAATAGGAAATATGAGTATGAGGTGAAATAAGATATATTTGTATACTATATGGGGAGTCATAAAATGTATATACAATAGATTGACAAAGACAAATTTTGAAAAATAAAAAATAGATTCAGCATGAGTTTTGTATATAAGTTTTGGGCAATAAGTGTTTTTGTCACTAATGCCAAAGGGGGAGATTGTTGGCATTAACTATATTTGTCATTAGTGACAATACTTATTCAGACTCTGCATGCTTACCGAGCTCATCTAGCAGAACAGTGTTTACCAAGTAGATCGAGAAGAATAGTGTTTACTGAGCAGACTAAGCTTTGCAGTGCTTACCGAGTTATCATTTCAGAGTGATGAGATGAGCAATGTTTACTGAGTGCTAGCACGGTAAATAGGGAATTTAGTTTCTATTGAGTGACACAATATCTACCGAGTCTCTCATATATACCAAGTTCAAAACTACAACCAAGTGGTTAGTATGGATCGAGCCTCCACTTCTACTAAGAGCATGACGATGCCAAGTAACAAAATGGATGCCAAGTATCATAAAGTCATCGAGTTAGTTTACAGTAACTGAGTAACTATATTTGGGCCAACTCAGTAATATTTGTGTTAGCTTGTTTAAGAGCTGACTTTGTAATTATTTTGTAATTGCTTTGGATTGATATATAAACAATGTTTTGTATCATATCCCAGGTGTGAATAAGCAAGAAGTGTGTAATGAAAATAATATGTGCATATGCGAAGATGCAAGAAAGGCAGAGATAAGCGAATCAAAAAGGGCTACAGTAGTATAAGGAGCAACAAAGATATATCTATCATAGAAGGTGATCAGTATATCAAAGAATCTCAATCAACAAGTATAGTTTCATGTAAGAGATCTACTGTTTCATCCTAACAAGTGATTCAGCCCCCAAATCCTTTAACAAGGTAGACTTAACAGTCTTTTCTAAAATCTCTTAACTGAGTGCATACTTAATTGTATGTTTGTAAATCCTCTAACAAGGTGGACCTAGCAGTCCTTATTGCTCCTAATAGGGAAGATCATCATAAGTGATCATTGTAAGCCTTAACCAAAAAACTTTATACTGCAGTATTGAATTTTTGTGGGTATCATCCCCACCCCAGTTTTACTTTCTATTTGGAAGGTTTCTGGGTCACCAAATATGTGTGTTCAAAGTGTTATGAATGTTTTATGTTTTCAGTTTCTCATGCAATGAGCTAAATGTTATTTGGAATATGGTTAAGATCTAAAATTGATATAAAAGTTTTGAAGTTACTGATTCACCCCTCCCCTCTCAGTAACTTGGCTAATCTTGAATATTTCCAACACCTTCACCTAAGGATACATTTGAGTATTTGAGAGGTATGCTTGGGGTTATGCCCCAGCCTACTTTTAAGTAATGATGTAGTTGGTTACATCTATCTAGTGCTATATGAGCCCTATCTTTCTTCTGGATTGGATGTTGGTACTTCCTCTATGGGGGAGTATGTGTATCTAAGCTGAGTCATGAGCACTCTTGTGAATGTATTTTCTGAATAGTGTCTTTTGACATTGAGTTGTTGTTGACATAGTGATAAAATTTCTATCATTGATGTCAATGGGGGAGAAGTGTACATGAAAAACACCATTTGTACCATCTATTGGAGAGAACAGAATAGGAAAATGAAGTAAGATTTTATTGATGAAGAAGATTTCAAATGTTTGTCAGTGCAGCAGTGTTGCAGTATTGGATTTTTGGAACATTGGATGTTTTTCATCTATGTTGCTATCAATGCCAATGGGGGAGATTGTTAGGAATGAATTTTGGATGTTGGTAGTTGTTAGTCCATTTTCTAGTCATTGCAAAATCTCGTGAAGTTGGCCTCTCCCCTGCAAGTGTTTGTCAAGTGTCCTACCTTGTGCTCTTTATTGTTGTCGCCTTGCTTCAGTCCAAACTGCATTTCCTAATTCGCAAAGCCCAAAATTTTTTTCAAGTCCTAAGGTCCATGGGAAACATTTTTAAAAATTATGCCATAGTGTAAAAAACTTGTAGTGTTTTCAAAAACCCATGTTGTTTTCGGCTTCCCTATTACCTTTCGGTCTGTTGTTACTCATGTGTGTTTTCAATCTATGTGAAAACCCTCTGGGTTTTTGACCCCGCACTTCTGTCCTGATTGATGGTGTTTTCTCTAACTGCACAAGTCTGACTAGATGGTGGGCCCGGGTCTTCAAAGTTGCAATGTGATTGGTTATCGCATGGCCACATGTCAAAATTTTCTAACATGCGACCATGCGACCACTTGCCACTTATCCGTGTAGATCCTAGTTCTATTCAGCTACTTGGCGGTCTACTTTTCCTTAGTGCACAAGTGCGATGTGTGGTGGGACTTGGTTTCTGGATTGGTTAGAGGGTCCTAACATGTCAGAGCATCAATGGTTGTCATTAAAGTGTGAAGGATTTGTCAAGGCTATACACTTTTGCGACAACCATCTGATCCTCTAAAAGGTAAGGTAGTTCTGTGGTCCCAGAGGTGATGATGTGGTAGCTTTGGGTTGGCTGTCGCATGATCGCATAGCCCAATTTTTGGCTATGCGATCATGCGACCGAATGACAAATGTCCATGGTAGGTAGTGGTGGTAGTTTGCTGGTGGTTAGTCACATGTTCACATAGCCTTTTGGAAGGCTATGCAATCATGCGACTGATGTTTTCTATCATCTCCATGCGGTGGTGGTTGTAGTGGCTATTATGGTTCATGGGCCGTTGCATGTTCGCATAACCCATTTCTGGGCTATGTGATCATGCGATAGGGTGCCACGTGTGTTGGGGCCCATTTGTATTTGCTTGGTGGTCTTGTTGGTAGGTGTGTTATGGTGGTTTCTAGTTGGTCTGAGTTGGAAGGTTGATAAGGTTTGAACATGGGCTAGGCTAGGGTATCTCGATGGTGATTTAATAGTTGGCAGGTTGCATGTTTGCAGCTTGTTGCATGTTCACGTGAGCTATTTTTTCGGCTTGCAAACATGCAACATGCCCTTTTGTGGCAATGGTTTGGCATCGGTGGTTATGTAGAAGGCAAGTGGACAGCATGTTGTTGCATGTTCGTATAACCTATTTTTGGGTTATGAGATCATGCGACCAAGCATAAAATTGGAGCCCATTTCCTATGGCGGTGAGGTTGGTGACTACACAGCTACACAACTAGGGGCCAACGGTTTGGGAACTTAAAGCCCACGAAGTGCATGTGACTGTTTGATCTTACTGAGTGTTTTCTATGGCAGGAGGTACCAAAATTCAATTTTTGAGCGGCTGGAGTGGGCAGAGTGGATTGTCAATTGCTATGGCTTGAACCCTGTCATGTCTATGTTTATTTCTCGGTGGGGTTAGGTGATTTTGAAATTTTGATTTTGAAATGATCGTGCTTGCATTGTAACCCTGGTATTAAGGGAATTTTGTAATCATTTTTGAGGGGCTAGCTGGAAATTCTTGACACAGGAAGCTGAAAAGCCAAGTGTGTATCCTCAGTCTAGGTGGTAACATTTTTGCTTCTGTATCAATACTAGGAAGAAAACTTATGTATCTTTTGCATATTGTCTATGGTATCACTAAATTAGTTTGTAATACAAGGATTTGAACCCACATACTTAATATAGTTTCTCATTCTTGGATCTCTCCTTCAGTTGTTCTTGATGAATTTTGAGTTTTCTAACTCATTGCATTAGGTTACTAGTGTATGTGTTTTGTCTCTCAGCCTTGATCTAGGATTAGGTTAAAAGCCTCTAAGTGAAGCATAGATTTATTTGGTTCAATCAGGAAGGATATCTGCAAGCAGTGTAAGAGATGTTTGACTATGTTTATGGCTTGGTTTCTTAGATGAATCTAGTAGTTGTTCTTGTATTTCATGTCTGCTTTAGGTATAATGCCCAATGGATAAGGCACTGATCATAAGCTAGTATCCCTTATGCTGTTACATGTGTTGCATGATTGTTTACACTCTGCAAGAAAACATTAAATCAATACTAGTTTTTACTTTCATTTACATTTATGTAAGGTCCTACCCCATAGTAAAGAGGAGTCAATGAATGTGTGGTTATCATTTAGTACCCTCTTACTATCCAGTCATCTGTTATATGAACCCTGTCCTTGGTGTGTGAAGTATATTTTATGCTGGGTTAGGTGCACCCACCTTGGTTTTGCAGAGCCAGAAGCAGAAGAGGGTAGTCTTGTCCCTATAGTTGGTCCAGTTACCCTAAGACCTTATAGCAATTTTGGAGCTAACCATTCTTAAGATCCATCTGAGGGTATACTGGTAGCCATAAGAGCATAAGCATCATTTTGGACACCAACAAGATGGTGACTCTGCTAGGGAATGTTATACATGTTCATCTTAACTAGTAGGTCATCATTGGAAGAAATAGAGTTGTTCTTCTCCCTTGTCTCTCTAACTCATTTAAGTATTTCTAGAGTGAAGAAACTATATTGTGATATTCCCAATACACTTGGGTGGCAGCTCAAACATCTCTGAAGTAGTGCTAGTCAGTATTTATTTTGTAGGATGAGTCATAGAGGTTCCAGGTCTCAGAGAAAGAAGCATCTTGAAGATATAATGGAAGAAGGCATTCTAAGGACTTCTAGGCCTAGTCAGACAAGGGGAGGAAAGAAGAGAAGAGGTGTTTCTCATACTTGGAGAAACAAGAAAGATACCAGACAAGAAATCCAAGCCAGGCCTAATCAGGAAGAAAATAATTTAGAATATGAAGAGGCTGTTGACTTGGGATTGAACCAGTATGAGGAAGAGTTTCAAGTGGGAGATGATGAGTCAGAGACCACACTCCTTGAATCAGAAGAGATCTTTGAGGAGGTCTATGAACTAGAAATAAGAGTTCAAGAATAGCTTTCCATTAGGTAGGAGAGAGATAAGGATAAAAAAGATAAAGTAAGACAAGCCATGATAAGGGTTGATTAGCTAAAGAGGCAGTTACTAGATTTGGAGGAAATTAATTCTTTCCTAGAGCCTGAAAGAGTAGATGAACAGCTTATTGTTCAAAAAATATGTCAAGAAACCAGACCAAGAGATAAAGGAAAACAAAAGGCTGTTGGGATTCAAATCAGTGAACAAATTATTGTGGATGGGACATCAGATCTAGGATTGAGACTAGATTCAGATTTGGAGATAGCTAGAAGGAAGAAAGAAATATTGGATAAAGAACTGGAGAAAGTAGAGTTGGAGGCTTCTACTGTAGAAATCAGAAAGAAGATAGATTTTCTCAGGCATGCTTTAGGACCTTGCTGCTTCCTTTTTGGGACAAGGTAGAATTCATGGTAATAATGCAGCTCAAGAAAATGGTGTACCAGGTGCCGCTAGAGTTCCTAATGGTTCAAACACAAGGACATCTACATCTCAAGGAATGGATCCACTGCATGGAGCCCCTATTCATGAAAGGTACAAACAACTTGTTTTCTTTGGTATTGCTAGTTATCCTAATATAATCCCTGATGAAATTAGAAAGAAGCTTCCTAAATTTACTAGAAATAATGTCATCACATGTGAAGAACGTCTAAAAAATTTCATAGATGTAATAGATGATTATAATGTAGATCCTGATGATGTTATAATGAAGCTATTTGTACAATCCCTAATTGAGGATGCTAAGGATTGGTTTAGAGGGTTACCCCATGCTAGTATAGGGTCATGGAATGAATTTAAAAACTTTTTCAAGGAACATTATGGTGATAAGACTAATGAGGGTTTTATCCAGAATGAATTCAATAACATAAAGAAGAATCAAAATGAAGAGGTCCTTGAATTTAATATAAGATTCTAAAATGGTATGCATAGACTCTTGGAGGTTATCAAACTAGATGATAGGGTATGTCTTGTGACATACTTGAATGCCTTTGATGCAAAAATGGGTTACCTCTTAAGGGAAAAGAACCTTAGAAATCTTGGGGAAGCTTACAAATTGGCCATCAACATAGAGAGCAATAGAAGAATATCAGAAAAGATAGGAATAAAAGATTATTGCAGGCCTCAAATGCAGAGTAAGAAAGAAATGGGAAGGTCTGTTGACTCTAAACCCAAAGAGGATAACAATCTAAAATAAATTTTAAAGGCTTTGGAAGGTTTAAAGCTTGGAGAAAAGGGAAACAATAGAGTTGTGACTATGGAGAGGTCAGCTCCAAACAATTTCAGTAGATAGCCAAGAATGCAAAATTACCCTTACAACACTTAGTGGAAAGATGGAAAGCCCATTTTCCCAACCAAGAAAGAAAGTCTTGATGGAAGGATCCCTGATCCTTTATAGAGAAATTCAGTGAATTTAGCTGATGAAGTTCCATGGTGTGTTGTTTGTCAATCTCCTCATAGTCTAGAGCATTGTATCATTGCTTTGAATTTACCTAATAATCAAGAAGGTGAGGAGCAGTATGATAAGGAAGGATGTGGTATGACTTCTTCACATGTGTGGGATGAAGCTAACTCTAATGATGAAGAAGAAGAGTTTGATGATGTTGGATGTGATACAGTGAGGGTGAGGAGCAATTTTCTTTAAAAAGACCCTCAGGTAAAGAAATTGCTCAAATCACTGCAGACATGGTTACTCAAGCTAGAAGTAATTATAACTTGAGGAATATGATAATTGGAAATGCAACTGGTAAGCCAGGTAGTATGTTCATCAAGAGGATAGAAAATAGTGCACAACAGCATGGAGAAAAGGGCAAGGGTGCTGATGATACTAACCAAGTGAAGGTAAAAAGGAAAAATATGCCTGCTGCAGCACCTGGGAATAAAGCAAAAACATTAGATGTTGTGGTCCCTGTTTCTCAAAATGGAGAAGAATCTTCTCTCAAGAACAAGTCTAATCTAACAAAGGATAGGGTTGTCACTGTCTTTGAAGAAGACATGAACAACCAAAAGTATGTTCCAATTGATATGTCCAAATTGCTTTCACAGATCACTATCAAGGTTCCACTGTTGGAAATGATGAGAATAGAAGAACACAAGGTCAAGGCCTTAAATTGGGTAAATGGTATTTCTTTTGTAGGAGTCCAAGAAGTGAGTAGAAATGACAAACATGTGGTTTCCTTGGAAAAAACACCTGATAGTAAGAGTGAAGAAATTATTTCTAAGATCCCTCAAATCTTCTTCGATACAAATATTGTAAACAATGCAGTAGGGATAGTTGATCCTTTCTTTTTGTCCCTTGTGATTGGTGGTAAAATATTGAAGAACTGCATGATTGATTCTGGAGCATCAAACACTATCATGCCTACAGAGATCATGAAATCATTAGGAATAAAGGCTGATACACCTCATAGAAGATGCCAAGCTATGGACTCAAGAGAAGTGCCAGTTATTGGTACCATCAAGGCTTTGCCTTATAAATTAGCTGCATTTCCTAACAAATAGTTGACTATGAGTGTTCTTGTAGTTGACATTCCTCCTCAATAGGGAATGTTGTTATCTAGAAAGTGGAGTGCCTCCATGGGAGGAAGTATTCAATGTGACTTGTCCTTTGCCACTTTTGACATTGGAGGAGAGAGTGTGAAGGTGTCAAGGGAAGCCAGGACCCTACATATGATTGAGGAAAATGAAAAGGATAACATGAATTGTTTTGTTGACACTGACATTGGCTCATTCCAAGTCCAAAGGAATGAGATGTAGGAGAAGGTCAGGCCTATCCTTTTGGCTGATGATGAGAGTAACATGGCAGAGGGTAATGTCTTATGGACATTATATTTTGATGGAGCAAATTCTATGGAGGGTGCTAGAGTAGGAGTGTTATTAATATCCCCAAGTGGTAAGACTTTTAAGTTTTCTTTCACTCTCCTATTTTCTTGCACGAACAATGTTGTAGAATATGAAGCCCTACTGATTGGTTTGAGACAAGCATCAAAACATGGGATCAAACATCTTAGGGTAATTGGTGATTCTGAGTTAGTAATATCTCAGATTAGATCAAAGTATGAATCAAAAAACCAAAGGATAAAACAATATAGGAATGTTGTATGGGATGAAATTGAATGTTTCAGTGCTTTTGGAATTGATTGGGTGGATAGAAGCCAAAACAGGATGGCAAATTTACTAGCAAACATAGCCTTAAGGCCAGAAGATGTTACCTTTGCAGGAGTATCCAGAATTGAGTGTAAGTCCAAGCCTTCTATTTCAGATAATCTTGAGAATTGGTAAGTATTTTCTAATGATCAGGATATATTGAGGTTCTTGCAGTGTGAGTCTCACTTTGATGGTCAGGAAATGGATTTCAGCACCTATGTAGACAACAAAGATGGAAAAGAGTGTCCTAGGGAAGGAAGTTCTGCAACTAAAGTCAAATAGGATCCCTAGGGGATTGGTTGCTCTTGAAAGGACATTTGATAATAAAGAGAGGGCTTGTGTTGCTAGATTTGTAGACAAGATAAATGATTTAGAGGAAGTGAATCTAGGAACAATCCAAGAACCAAAAAACATTTACATAGGTAAATGTTTATCTCAAAGAACTAGAAGAAATCTGATTGATCTTCTAAAAAAATTTAGACATGTCTTTGCATGGTCTTATGAAGATTTGAAGGCATATAGAGAAGATCTCTTTCAACATGAGATACCATTAAAGGAAGGAACTAAACCTTTTAGGCAAAAATTAAGGCCTGTGAACCCTACTTTGGCACCAAAAATGCAAGATGAACTTAAAAAGATGATGGATGCTAGCATTATCAAGCTTGTTAGACATTCTACTTGGGTGTCAAACTTGGTTCCAGTTAGAAAAAAGAATGGTGACATTAGGCTATGTGTTGATTTTAGAAATTTGAATGTCAATTCTTTGAAAGACAACTATGGTCTCCCTAATATGGAAAACATGCTGCAAAGAGTCACTCGATCAAAGTTGACGTCAATGATGGATGGTTTCTCTGGGTATAATCAGGTCATGGTCAAGGAATCAGAATAGTTCAAGACCGCATTCACTACCCCTTGGGGAACATATGTTTATGTTAGAATGCCATTTGGCCTAAAAAATGCAGGAGCAACTTTTCAGAGGGCTATGGATGTAGCTTTTGCTGATTTCATAAACAAGTTTCTAGTGGTATACCAAGATGATCTCATAGCATATTCAGCAAAGGAGGATCAACATTGTGAGCATCTAGAAAAGATTTTCATTAGAGCTCTAGAGTATGGGATTTCTTTGAATCCAAAGAAGTGTTATTTTGGTGTTATAGAAGGCAAGCTCTTAGGATATATTGTGTCCAAGGATGGAGTGAGAATTGATCCTGAAAGGGTTATGGCAATAGACAAGATTTCACCACCAAGGAATGTTAAAGGAGTACAGTCTTTCTTTGGGCAAATAAATTTTTTAAGAAGGTTTGTTACTAACTTTGCAGAAATTTGTATTCCCATCTTTGGAATGTTGAAGAAAAATGTAAAAGTAGAATGGAATGAAGAAGAAAATGAGTCTTTCAAGAATATCAAATAGGCCATGAAGGATGCCCCTATTTTAAGGACCCATAATTATGGTAAACCCATGCAAATTTTCTCTTTTACTTCTTATCATACAATTGCATCGATCTTATTACAAAAGAATTCAGAAGGGTATGAACAACCCATATCCTTTTTCAGAAAATCCTTACATGCAGTAGAACTAAAATATGATATCACTGAGAAACAAGCTTATGCCTTAGTCAAAGTAGTCAAGGCTTTTAGGTGTTATTTTTTGGGAGCTAGGGTGGTTTCTTATGTCCCTAGTGCTACTGTTAAAGATATATTACTACAACAAGAAGTATCAGGAAAAAGATGTAGATGGATCAATAGGATCCAAGAATTTAATATTGATATTCAAATTACAAAATTGGTGAGAGGCCTAGGCCATGAAAATTTTATGGCACAAAGTAATCTGATTGCTAATCATGTGAATATGCTAGAGGAGGAAGAGAGGCCATATATTTGTGATATGGATTACTGTGATTGGTATAAAGATGTCATCAATTACTTGCACAACTTGTTCCTCCCCCCTGACATGAATCAAAATAAGAGGAGGACTGTCAAGTTATAGTCAGCAAGGTATGCTATTATTCATGGTGAGTTGTGGTAGAGAAGCAATGAAGGAGTATTGCTAAAATGTGTGGACCATGAAAGATCTAAGACTCTATTGGAAGAAATGCATCAAGGTGTGTGTGGAGGACACTATATGGAAAAGACCACAGCCCGCAAGATTCTTAGGTCTAGATTTTGGTGGCCTACAGTTTTTAAAGATACACATCAGTTTGTAAGGTAGTGTGATGCATGCCAGAGGTTTGTAGGTAAGCTAAAATTTGGTGGAAATTTACCACTTAAACTAGTCTTAGTTCAGGCCCCTTTTCAGTAGTGGGGTATTGATTTCATAGGTGAGATTCCAAACAAGTCTAGTGGTGGGCATTCCTACATATTAGTGGCAATAGACTATTTCACTAAATGGGTTGAAGCTATCCCTACTAGGAGGGCTACTAGTAAAGTGGTAATTGATTTTGTAATACAGAATATTCTCACTAGATTTGGTTGCCCAGAGATAGTTGTGGTTGATAATGAAATGTGTTTTAGATCATAGGAATTTGGTGATTTTTGTCAGCAATATGGGATACACATTTCATTTTCTTCCCCATACCATCCACAGGGAAATGGCCAGGCTAAATCTAGTAATAAAAGCCTTATTAAGATCCTCAAGAGGGTGTTGGAAAGAAATAAGAAAGCCTGGGACTCAAAGTTATGGTGGGCATTGTGGGCTGACAGAGTGACCATCAAGAAGGCCATAGGTTGTGCCCCATTTGATCTAGTATACGGGATTGGAGCTAGGTTAGCTCAGAACAATCTATTGCAAATGTATAAATTCATCCAGGCATATGATGAAGACTTAGATGATGAAATGAGACTAAGGATGGATGAGTTAATCCAGTTGGAGGAGGTAAGAAGAGATGCACATGAATGAAATGAAACACTTCAGACACAGTGTAAGAACTTATTTGATAAAAAAGCCACTCAAAGGAGTTTTGGGGCTGGTGATCTTGTTCTAATGTAGAATGCTAGATTAGAGGATAAGGGATGGCATGGTAAGTTTGATCCTATTTGGTTGGGTCCTTATCTCATTGAAAGTAAATGGGGAGTTGATTCATATATTCTGAAAGATCTAACTGGTGGCACTTTGGAATTGCCTATTCATGGACAATTCCTAAAGTTTTACTTCTCTTGAAGTATCTTTTTCCATGAGAAGTAGTTAGGATTCTTCCCTAGGTCTCTTAGGGTTATTTTTGGTTCAAAATTTTGTGGTCTGCTCTTCTAGTAGATTCTATTTTCTTATTGTATCTGCAAGAGATACATGTCCCCAGAAAGAGCCACTATTAGTCCATTTTCGAGTCATTGAAAAATCTCATGAAGTTGGCCTCTCCCCTGCAAGTGTTTGTCAAGTGTCCTACCTTGTGCTCTTTATTTTTATCACCTTGCTTCAATCCAAACTACATTTCCTAATTCACAAAGCCCAGAAATTTTTTCAAGTCCTAAGGTCCATGGGAAATATTTTTAAAAATTCAAAAATCTGTTGTTAGGCCAATTTTTTGTCATAGCAAAAATCTTATGAGATTGGCCTCTCCCCTGCAAGTGTGTTTGTCAAATGTTCTACCTCGTGCTCTTTATTGTTTTCACCTTGCTTCAGTCCAATCTGCAACTCCTAAATCACCAAACCTAAAAAGTTATTCAAAGTTTAAAGCCTGCTGGAAATATTTCAAAATCTACCATAGTGTTGAAAACCCACAGTGTTTTAAAAAATCCATGATGTTTTCGATCCTTTACCAATAACCTGCATTGTTTTTGACCCTTTGTCTTCCAGCTTTGTATGCTTATCTGTTAACGTGTTGAAAACTTTGTGTATTTTTTATCCTCTTTCATCGAAAACATTATGTGTTTTCAACCTCGCACTAGTTCCCTATTTGCTGACATTCCCTCAATTGCACAAGCCTAACATGGGTGGTGGGTCCAAGCTCTTCTTGATTGGCTATCACATGGCCACATGTCAAAATTTTCTGACATGTGATCATGCGACTGCTTGCCACCTAGCCGTGTGGGTCCCAATTTCTGTTCAGCTACCTAGCGGTCTTCTTTCCCTCAAGTGCGCAAGTGCGATGTGTGGTGGGACCTAAATTTCTAAAGGCTCAGTGGGACCTGACAATGTCAGAAGATCGATGATTGGTGTAAGTTCTCATAGGATTTTTTAGAGCCATGAGATCTTACACCAGCCGTTGATGTTACTTTTTGCCAGGTTGCCTATTGTGCTAAGTGGGTCCAGTGTGACACGCATGCTTGCAGTTGGAGGTTTCTTATTGGCCATTGGTGGTTGTTGTTTGGTGGTCTGAGGTGATGATGTGGTAGCCTATGATTGGTTGTCACATGATTGCATAGCCTAGTTTTTGGCTATGCGATCATGTGACTGCTTGCCATGTGTCCCTGGGGCATGGTATCAGGTGATGGGGCATCTTCTGGGAGGTGAAGATGTGTTCTGATTGGCCACCGCATGGCCGCATGTAAAACTTTTTTGACATGCGATCATGCGACTCCCTACCACCTATCCATGTGGTCCCAGCTTCTCAGTAGTGTTCGGTTGCCTAGCGGTTGGTCTTCTTCTAGTGACCTCGTGACTCGGGGTTTTCTCTCAGTCATTGAATCTTGGCAATTAAGGCCCTAGCATCTATCAACTTGGCTGGCGATTAAGTTCTCAATAGTTGCATAGTCGCTAGATGGTGGGCCCAGATTTTATTGAGCGCAGTGACTTTGCAAGAGATCTACGGTTGCCGCATGATCATGAGGAATATTCTCATCCCTTGCGATCATGTGACCATAGTTCGATATTAGGCTTCCAAAGCATGGGTCAGGCATGGTGACAAGTGGCATCATGTGTTGCGGTTATAGAGTTAATGGTGGAGTAGATAAAGGTTTGGCGGTACCGATAATTTCCTTCTTGTCACTGGTTCACAAGATGATTTGGTGGTTCGCTAGTTGGTTTGGTGACTTGGTGAATGAGTGGTTGCAAGGTCGCTAGATTCTTTAGCAGAGGCATGAAGTATTCCATGAATTGGAAAAAGTTCATTTGTCACCAATTCACCAGATGACTTAGGTAGGCTTTTTTAACATGTGCAGTCGTGTGTTTGCGGAGTTCAACTAGAGTTAAGTATTTCATCACACAACTAGGTTTTGGCCTTGTCACCAGTTCATTGAGGGTTAACCCAAGGTGCCCGGATGAGTTAGAGTTGTGAAGCCTGGGAAAGATAAAGATCTAGCGGTAGGGATATAAAGTTAATCTCTGTTAGAATTGTGACCGCTGATGAGCTGGGCACCAAAGATGTAACCGTTTGATTTCGAATTCAAATTTTCTGAGGGTTTCTAGCAACTAGAAAGGACTAGTTTTAAATGTTTTAGTGGACTGATTGGATTTGTTTGGTATTGTGGTGTGGTCTAGGGTGCTGTTGGATCATTCACAGAGCTTGTACTATAGAGGTTGTGTGCTCAAGGCATGTTACAGGGTGTCCTTTTGAGCCCAGTTTTGTGATCCCTTCTACTTATAGAGAAGATTTTCATAATTAGGGATCATTTCTGGTTTCCTCTTTCCTAACTTTGATGTGTTTCCCACCCCTGCAGTAACTTTTAGACCATTTCCAGCAGGTTGGGTGGTTGAGACCCTAGCCCTAGCTGTCTGAAGCTTGTTGCATCTGATCTTGAGGATCCCAAGGTAGCTAGTGGTATAAGTTGTAAAATTTTAGATTTTGCAGGGGTTCCAAAAAATTGTTTCTTTTGGTCCCTAGTTTTTGACTTTAATATACTGATAGAGGTTTGATTTGGTGTCTTTTCCTCAGCATTGTGTCATGCTAATTGTATGCTGATTCTGGATTTGTTAATGACAATATTCTTGAATCCCAATCTTGTATCTTGTGTATGTCTTCTTGCTTATCTCTGAGCTCATACATGTTAATGTCACAAAGTGTTTTAATGTATGGTAAACAAAGAGTATTTTGAATTCATCTCTGAGTTTGTAACAAAGTTAGGATTAAAGCCTTTTAGATGAATTCAGTGAGTTTGTAGCCAGGTATAGAATTTGATGTCCTTGTGCTTGAGGGAAGGGGGTAATAGGAAAAGCACTTACTCTAGTTTCCATTGTGTTTGACTTAAGGTATTTAGTTGAAGTACACAATTGGGTGACTCTTACCCCTAGGATAAGGCACTGGTCCCTTCTCTTGAAGTAATGGTTAACAACCATAAACATAAACATTCATTTGATAAACTTTTTATAGACTTGTGTTGAGCATTGTATACATCATTTTGAGACTCCTTTGAAGAAGTGAGTGAAGGGTACACCCACCTGAGCACTGAAGCTCAAAGAGTAGAAGGATCCTTTGATCCTTGTCAGTTGGACCTCTTTCTTGTGGACTTTAGAGTGGTGATAGAGTCAGATTTTTATTTACATTATCCATCAAAGTGTAAATCTACAAGTTGAAGATCAAAGGGAATAATCCACAACCAACAAAATGGCGAGTCCACTGGGCACAACTATGAAGATATGCATTTGTTAAGAGTTAGTGATTCTACTAGGGAGAATCTAGAGACAAGGTTATAGTGTGTTCTTGTTTTCCTGTTGCTTTGAAGATTTCCCTTCTAGGTGGGTGGTGACTCAAAGGTTTGAACTAGTGCAACATATTGAAGCAGCATGGATAAGAGGAGAAATACTAGGTCATATGTTAGATAGAATCCAGAGGTCACTTTGGAGCAATTACCTACATAGGGAAACAAGAGCTGGATTAGAAGGAATGGTGAGCCTAGCAGTGCTCCCATGAGAGAACAGAGAAATTCTTGAGCCAAAAGACCACATCTATCCTCAAGTGAGGATGGTTCACAAAATAGAGTTTCTAGATCAAAAGGTGGTCACTCTGAAGAGAGATTTTGTGATACCCCTGAGGCTGCATTTTAGGACAAAGGTCCTTTGCCTACAGGTCATGATGAAGAAAACAAAGATGTGCGTTTAGAGGTTGACTTGGATCTTGAAGAAGATCATTTTAGAAGGGAACCCATGAGACATAGGCAGGTTCATTTTTCATATCAAAATCTTCATGATATGGATGTGTCATCTGGTTTTGATGATATTATGGTAGATCCTAATGATTTGGATGCACTAAGGTTGTAGTTGGTAGAGCAAGATGCCATATGTAAAAGATTACAGGAAGAGAGAGAGGATGAAAAGGTAAATGCTTTGATAGAGAGGTAGTCTCTTCTGAGAAAAATAAATGAAATGAAGGAGAGAAACAAGATGCTTGCTTCTGCTCCTAGAACGTTGTAGCATGATTTGTTTGGTGATCTTGATTCCTTGAGGAGTGAGCAAGAATGCTTGCTTTAGGATCATGAATTTGAAAATGAGGGCCCTGTGGTTAGACAAGTGCAAAGCTGTGTCCCTTTGCCTAAAGATAACGATGGGCATAGGATTACCAGACCTACTATTATCATAAATGAGAAAGGAAAGCAGAAGATGGTGGGTGATCAAGCAAGAAAATTATTGAAAATACCAGGGATCCCACCACCTGATTCAAATAAGGACACTGAAATGGAGAGAAGGAGAAAAGAAGATGAGAAACTTGCAAGAGAACTAGAGAGAGCTAAGGTTGACACTACCATTGCAGAAAAGAAAAGGAAGATCTAATTTTTGTGAGCTTCTTCAACTAATGCTCTTGGCCCATCTGCTATTGAACTAGGTATGCCATCTATGACTACTACTTTTCCACTTAGTAATGCTACTAGTTCTTTTCCTTCTTCATCTGCTAGGATAGGTGCAGATCCTAGGCAGTAGTCAAATGCATAGATAAATGTAGATGCTAATGTTGATCCTAGGGTTAACACTAGTTCGAGCTTTCAAAAAAGACCTATGCAATTAGAAGGCTATAGGAAAATAAGTTTTGATGGAATTCTTGGCTATCCAAATGCTTTCCCATGTGATATTAGAGATAAGGTACCTAAGTTTGCTAGTAATAATGCTATTAGTTGTGAGGAGCATCTTAGGTTATTTGTTGATATGCTTAATGATTATGGGGTAGAGCATGAGGATGTAGTAATGAAATTGTTTGTTCAATCTCTAATGGAGGATGCTAGAGATTGGTTTAAGAGGCTTCCTAATAAGTGTATTGATACTTGGGACTCTTTTGAGAAATGTTTCAAAGAGCAGTATGGTGATAGGCCTAATTTCAAAAAGGTATACAAAAGTTGTTCCATGTCATGCGGTTGGATGACAATGTCTATCTAACTACATACTTCAATGCATTTGATGGGAAGATGGGATATTTATTGAGGGATAAAAAACCAAGAACTCTTAGGGATACTTTTAGGATTGCTATCAATATTAAGAACAACATGAAAATATCAAGAAAGTTGGGTGGAAAGAGAGATGACCCAAAGTTGTTTGGGGATAGGAAATACAAAAAAGAAAATGATAAGAGTGTTGGATCTAGGAGGTAGGAAGAAGATAAGTTGGATAAGGTGCTTAATGCATTGAAGGATTTGAAGGCAAATACAAATAGGAACATCAGTGCTCCCACCAATGAAAGGCCTCGGTTCAACAACAATTTTAGTAAGAAAAATAGACTATAGAATCACCCCTACAACACCTAATGGAAGGATGGAAAGCCTATTGTCCCTACTGCAAGAGAAAATAATGAAAGAGGTGTCCTTGACCCTCTACATACAGTTTCAATAAATGTCATGGAGAATGTACCTTGGTGTGTTACATGCCAGTCTCCTCATTCTGCAGAGCATTGTGTGGTTGCATAATCTATGGCTGCAAATCAAGATTGTGGTGATGAGGAGATAGAACAAGAAGAAGAACAAGATGATGTTGGTTGCAACATGGCTTCTTCATGTCCAGGATATGAAGATGATTCTAATTTTGATGAAGAGGCAGATGTGAATGTGAAGAGACATAATTAGGCCCTTTTTCATCAAGAGGTTTTTTCTGATGGTGAGTGCATTGATCAGAAAACATGTAACATGAACTCTTCTCCCAAGCCAATAAATTTGAGAAGACCTTCCAGAGAAGAGATGGAGAGGATTACTATAGAAATGACTACCCAGGTGCAAACTAGAGGCATGGTGGCAAGGAACATAAATGAGAAAGCTGCAGGAATGTTTATAAAGAGTACCAACTTTGGAGAACCTAATGACAACAAATCAAAGGTTGATCACATGGTAAAATTCAAGAATGTAAAAGGTAAAAATTGTGAGCCTACGGGAGTTGGAATTGAAAAGGTCTCTAGTGAGATTGAGAAGCCAGTTAACATAATGGCTAAGATTGAAAAACTGAAGGTGGTTAGTACACCTAATGTGTCAAACAAGCAAAAGGATGTTAAGGCAGTGCAGATTGAGATTCCTACTTCTACCCCTGTTGACATGTTATATGTATTGTCACAAATTATAGTTAAGGTTCCATTATCAAAATTGTTGAGGATCCTTGAACATAAAGATAAAGCTATTGCATGGGTTGGTAATACTCACAAAAATGATACTTCATGCAACGGATCTCAGGATAAAGCTTTGAAGGATGTTGCTGCTCAGGGTATTGTGTCTCAAATTCCTCCAATATATTTGGATAGTTCTATCAATGTCAGCCTTGAAAATATTGACCCATTCTTCTTAAGTGTTCTTGTGAATGGGATGAAGTTAAAAAATTGTATGATTGATAGTGGTGCCTCTAATACTGTCACGCCTTTCAAAATCATGGAGAGGTTGGGCCTCAAAGTTGATACAGTGTAGGGTAGGTGTTGTGCAATGGATCAGAGGGAGGTACCAGTCATTGGGACTATCAATGCAATGAAATATAGGTTGGCAGCATATGCAAAGAAAGAGCTAACACTGAGTGTTTTAGTGGTGGATATTCCCCCTCATTATGGGATGTTGCTATCTAGAAGATGGAGTGCTGCCATGGGTGGAAGTTTATAGTGTGATTTGTCCTATGCAACTTTCAAGATTGATGATCAGTTTGTCAAGATTGAATGAGAGCCAAGAGTATGCCACATGATTGAGAGAAACATAGATAATGAAACTACATGTTTTGTGGATATTGATGTAAATGCTTTTAGGGCAGAGATCCCTGTATTTGAAAATGAACATATTTTGTCACCTATTTCTACTGAGGTAGGTGCTGAATCTATGAAGGGTGATTTGTGGGTCATGTACTTTGATGATGCAAACTGCAAAGATGGTGCAAGAGTAGGTATTTTACTTATCTCTCCTAATGGAAACACCTACAAGTTCTCTTTCACATTGAATTTCTTTTGTACCAACAATATAGCAGAATATGAAGCCTTGTTGTTAGGAATGAGGTTGGCACAAAAGCATGGTATAAAATGCATAAGTGTTATTGGTGACTCTGAGTTAGTGGTGTCCCAAGTTAGGTTAGTGTATGCTTCCAAGAATAGAAGGTTGAAACAATATAGGAATCCAGTGTGGGATTTGATTGAGCATTTTGATGCCTTTAATATTGAGTGGAGGGATAGGAGTAACAACAAGATGGCTGACTTGTTGGCCAATATTGCAATCAATCCTAATGATGTTACATTCTCTGGTATTTCTAAAGTTGAAATTCAGGCTAGGCCTAGTATACCAGACAATATTGAGAATTGGCAAGTTTTTGATGATGATAATGATATTTTGAAGTTTATGGAATGCAAGGATTAGTATCATGGTTAGGAACTTAATTGTTCAGCCCTGGTTGAGTCAATAGAAGGAAGGGAGGTTGTCTTAGGCAAAAGCAAAGGCCTATTAATCCTACTTTGGCAAACAAGATGTAGGAAGAATTAATGAAGTTGAGAGATGTTGGCATTATCAAGCCTATAAGGCATTTTTCTTGGGTGTCAAACCTTGTTCCTATAAGAAAAATGAATGGTGACATTAGGCTTTATGTGGACTTCATAAATTTGAACATCAGCTCATTGAAAGATAATTATTGTTTGCCCAATATGGAAGCCATGCTGTAGAGAGTAACTGGATTAGAATTGATGTCAATGATGCATGGTTTCTTTGGCTACAATCAAGTCATTATCAAGGAATTAGAACAATTCAAGACAGCCTTTACAACACCTTGGGGAACATATGTTTATGTGAGAATGCCTTTTGGTCTCACAAATGCTGGTGCTACTTTTCAGAGGGCAATGGATGTTGCCTTTTCAAATTTCATTAATGATTTATTTGTTGTGTATCAGGATGATTTAACTACCTATTTCAAGAAGGAAGAGGACCATTGTGCTCATTTAGAGAAAATATTTATGAGGGCCTTGGAATTTGGCATTTCATTAAACCCAAGGAAATGTGGTTTTGGTGTCACAGAAGGTAAGTTGCTTGGCCACTTAGTTGGGAAGAAAGGAGTGAGAATTGACCCAGAGAGGGTAGCAACAATTGATAAAATTCAAAGGCCAAAGAATGTTAAAGGGATTCAGTCTTTCTTTGGTCAGGTCAATTTTCTAAGAAGGTTTGTGACAAACTTTGTAGAGGTTACTAGACCTATTTCCAAGATGTTGAAGAAGGGATCTATAATCAATTGGGAGGGTGAGCCTGATGAGGCTTTCAAGAATATCAAGTAGGCTATCAAAGATGCACCCATGCTAAAGGCACTTGATTATAGTGTCCCAATGCATATCTTTTTTTTTGCATCTTTTCACACTATTGCTGCAGTTTTGTTACAAAAGAATAAGGATGGTTTTGAGCAGCCTATTGCATTTTTTAGTAAATCTTTGCAGGCTGCAGAATTGAAATATGACATAAATGAGAAATAGGCTTATGCACTTGTGAAGGCAATCAAGGCTTTTAGGTGTTACTTGATGGTGGCAGTTGTGATTGCTTTTGTGCCAAGTGCAGTTGTGAAGGACATTTTCTCACAGCAAGAGGTGTCTGGAAGAAGATGCAAATGGATCAATAGGATCCAAGAATTCAATGTTGAAATTCAAATCACTAAATTGGTTAGAGGACAGGGATTGGAAAAGCTAATGGCCCAATCCAATCTAGATGCAAACCAGGTAAATCATTCTGAAATTGATTATACATGTGATATGGATGATTGTATTTGGTATCAGGATATTATTTAATATTTGAGAAACATGAGGTGTCCAGATAGTATGAATGATAATCAAAAGAGGACATTGAAGTTATAGGCCATTAAGTATGTAATTGTGAAATGTAAGTTGTATAGAAAAAATCTAGATTGCATACTATTGAAATATGTAGATGAGGATCAAGCTAATGTGTTGTTGAAGGAGATGCATGAGGGAGTTTGTGGTGGATATTATATGGGTAAAACAATTGCTCATAAGATCTTGAGAGTAGGATTTTGGTGGCCCACAATCTTCAAGGATGCAAAACAGTTGGTAAGGAGATGTGATGCTTGTCAAAGGTTCTCTGATAAGCTTAAGTTTTCAGGTAATGTACCATTAAAATCAGTAGAAGTTCAGGCTCCTTTCGAGCAGTGGGAAATTGATTTCATAAGGGAGATACCAAACAAGTCGAGTGGAGGACATTCATGGATCTTAGTTGCCACTGATTATTTTACGAAGTGGGTAGAAGCTATACCTACAAGGAATGCAACTAGCAGGGTGGTAATTGATTTCCTAATGAATAATATTATTACAAAGTTTGGGTGCCATGAGAGGATAGTGAGTGATAATGGTATGTGCTTCAGGTCTGCCGAATATAAGGACTTTTGCAAAGGTTTGGGAATTTAGATTTTTAATTCCTCACCTTATCATCCGCAAGGAAATGGTCAGGCAGAATCTACTATTAAGGGCTTGATTAAAATCTTGAAGAGAATTCTGGAGAAGAATAAGAGGGCATGAAATTCAAAGGTGCCATTAGCACTATGGGCTGATAGGGTAACTGTGAAGAAGGCAATTGGTTGTGCACCATTTGACCTAGTGTATGGAATTCATGCTAGGATGCCTCAGAACAATTTATTGGAGATGTACAAGTTTGTGTAGTTGTATGATGATGACATTGATGATGAAATGCATTTGAGAATGGAGGACCTCATTAGGTTGGATGAAACTAGAAGAGAATCAGTTGCAAGGAATGCCAAACTATAGTTACAGGTTAAGAATCTATATGTTAAAAAGACTGTTGACAGAAAGTTTGAACCTACTGATTTGGTGTTAGTTTGGAATGCCAGATTGGAGGATAAGGGGAAGCATGGTAAATTTGATCCCATCTAGTTAGGGCCATATCTGATTCATGAGAAATGGGGCCAAGATTCTTACATCATCAAATATTTTGATGGTGATCTTCAGGAGTTGCCAGTTCATGGACAATTCTTGAAGTAGTACTTCATTTGAAGTACTCTATTTTCCTTGAACAGTAGTTAGGGTTGGACATCTTGTAAAATCTCTGTATATAGGTTGCTTTCCCTTGCCTTGATTTTCCCTAGTCTGTTAGTTTTTGGTCTTACCCTGCTTGTTCCTTGCTCCCTGCAATTTTGTCCTGTGGGATGGTCTATTTTAACTAGTGATTCTATGTCCTTGCTATGCTTGCAGGAGGCATACATCCCCAGACAGAGCCACTGTTCGGCCAATTTTTTGTCATAGCAAAAATCTTATGAGATTGGCCTCTCCCCTGCAAGTGTGTTTGTCAAATGTTCTGCCTCATGCTCTTTATTGTTGTCACCTTGCTTCAGTCCAATCTGAATCTCCTAAATCGCCAAACCCAAAAAGTTATTCAAAGTTTAAAGCCTGCTGGAAATATTTCAAAATTTGCCACAGTGTTTTCAAAAATCCATGATGTTTTTGATCCTTTACCAATAACCTGCATTGTTTTTGACCCTTTGTCTTCCAGCTTTGTGCTCTTATCTGTTGACATGTCAAAAACTTTATGTGTTTTCGATCCTCTTTCATCGAAAACATTATGCATTTTCAACCTGGCACTAGTTCCTTGTTTGCTGGCGTTCCCTCAACTACGCAAGCCTGACATGGGTGGTGGGTCCAGGCTCTTCTTGATTGGCTATCACATGGCTGCATGTCAGACTTTTCTGACATGTGATCATGCAACCGCTTGCCACCTAGCCGTGCGGGTCCCAGTTTCTGTTAAGCTGCCTGGCGGTCTTCTTTCCCTCAAGTGCACAAGTGCGATGTGTGATGGGACCTAAATTTTTTAAGGCTCAGTGGGACCTGACAGTGTCAGAGGATCGATGGTTGGCATAATTTCTCATAGGATTTGTCAGAGCCATGAGATCTTACGCCAGCTGTTGATGTTACTTTTTGCCAGGTTGCCTGTTGTGCTCAGTGGGTCTGGTGTGACACGCATGCTTGCAGTTGGAGGTTTCTTATTGGCTATTGGTGGTTTCTATTTGGTGGTCCAAGGTGATGATGTGGTAGCCTATGATTAGCTGTTGCATGATCTCATAGCCCAATTTTTGGCTATGCGATCATGCGACCGCTTGCCATGTGTCCCTGGGCCCCGGTATCGAGTGATGGGGCATCTTTCAAGAGGCAGAGATGTGTTCTGATTGGCTGCCGCATGGCTGCATGTTAGACTTTTTTCACATGTGATCATGTGACCACCTACCACCTATTCATGTGGTCCCAGCTTCTCAATAGTGTTCAGTTGCCTGGTAGTTGGTCTTCTTCTAGCGACCTAGCAATTCACGATTTTCTCTCAATCGCTGAATCCTGGTGGTTAAGGCCCTAGCATCTGGCAACTTGGTTGGCGGTTAAGTTCTCCATAGTCACGTAGTCACTAGATGGTGGGCCTGAATTTTCTTGAGCAGACTAACTTTGTGAGAGATCTATGATTACCGCATGATCCTATGGAATATTCTCATCCCTGGCAATCATGCGACTGTCATTTGATCTTAGGCTTGCAGAGCGTGGGTCAAGCGTGGTGACAGGTGGCATCATGTGTCATAGTTGTGGAGTTAATGGCGGAGTGGATAAAGGTCTGGCAATACTGATAATTTCCTTCTTATCACTGGTTCGCAAGATGATTTGGTGGTTCACTAGTTGGTCTGGCGACTTGGAAAATGAGTGGTCATGAGGTCACTAGATTCTTTAGCAGAGGTAGGAAGTATTCCATGAATTGGAAAAATTTCCTTTGTCACTAATTCACCAGATGACTTAGGTGGGCTTTTTTAACATGTGTAGTCATGTGTTCACAACGTTCAACTAGAGTTAAGTATTTCATCCCATGACTAGGTTTTTTCCTTGTCACTAGTTCACTGAGGGTTAACCCGAGGTGCCTAGATGAGTTAGAGTTGCAAAGTCTGGGAAAGATAAAGATCTAGTGGCAGGGATATAAAGTTCATCTCCATTCGAATTGTTACTGCTGATGAGCTGGGTGCCAAAGATGTAACCATTTGATTTCTAATTCAAATTTTCTGAGGGTTTTCAACAACCAGAAAGGACTGGTTTTAAATGTTTTAGTGGCTTGATTAGATTTTTTTGGTATTTCCTTGTGGTCTAGGGTGTTATTGGATCATTTGTAGAGCTTGTACCATGGAGGTTGTGTGCTCAAGGCATGTTGCAGGGTGTCCTTTTGAGCCCAGTTTTGTGATCCCTTGTACTTGCAGAGAAGATTTTCATAATTAGGGATCAGTTCTAGTTTCCTCTTTCCTAATTTTGATGTGTTTTCCACCCCTGTAGTAACTTTTAGGCTATTTTCAGTAGGTTGGGGGGTTGAGACCCTAGCCCTAGCTGTCTGAAGCTTGTTGCATCCAATCTTGAGGATCCCAAGGTAGCTAGTGGTATAAGTTGCAAAATTTTGGATTTTGTAGGGCTTCCAAAACAATATTGCTTTTGGTCCCTAGTTTTGACTTTAATATACTGATAGAGGTTTGATTTGGTGTCTTTTCCTCAACTTTGTGTCATGCTAATTGTATGTTGATTCTGGATTTGTTAATGAAAACATTCTTGAATCCCAATCTTGTATCTTGTGTATGTCTTCTTGCTTGTCTCTGAGCTCATATATGTTAATGTCACAAAGTGTGTTAATGTATGGTAAATAAAGAGTATTTTGAATTCATCTCTAAGTTTCTAACAAAGTTAGGATTAAAGTCTTTTAGATGAATTCAGTGAGTTTGCAGCCAAGTATAGAATTTGATGTCCTTATGCTTGAGGGAAGGGGGTAATAGGCAAAGCACTTACTCTAGTTTCCATTGTGTTTGACTTAAGGTATTTAGTTGAAGTATACAGTTGGGTGACTCTTAGACCTGGGATAAGGCACTGGTCCCCTCTCTTGAATTCATGGTTAACAACCACAAACATAAACATTCATTTGATAAACCTTTTATAGACTTGTGTTGAGCATTGTATACATCATTTTGAGACTCCTTTG
Organism: Chamaecyparis obtusa; assembly: GCA_027943335.1. Classification (NCBI taxonomy): domain Eukaryota; kingdom Viridiplantae; phylum Streptophyta; class Pinopsida; order Cupressales; family Cupressaceae; genus Chamaecyparis; species Chamaecyparis obtusa. The sequence goes on along the minus strand of BSBK01003563.1, from coordinate 115,068 downwards.
AAGAAGTGAGTCAAGGGTATACCCACCTGAGCACTGAAGCTCAAAGAGTAGAAGGATCCTTTGATCCTTGTCAGTTGGCCCTCTTCCTTGTGGACTTTGGAGTGGTGATAGAGTCATAGTTTCATTTACATTATCCATCAAAGTGTAAATCTGCAAGTTGAAGATCAAAGGGAATAATCCACAACCAACACCTGTGTTATTTTTGGCTTCCTTGTTACCTTTCAGTCTGTCATTATTCCTATGTGTTTTTGATCTGTGTGAAAACCTTATGTGTTTTTGACCCTGCACTTCTACCCTGAGTGATGGTTTTTTCTCTAACTGTGCAAGTTTGACTGGATGGCGGGCCTGGGTCTTCAAAGTTGCAATGTGATTGGTTGTTGCATGGCTACATGTCAGACTTTTATGACATGTGATCATGCGACCACTTGCCACTTGTTCATGTGGGTCCCAGTTCTATTTAGCTGCTTGGTGGTCTACTTTGCCTTAGTGTGCATGTGTAATTTTTGGTGGGACCTAGTTTTCAGATTGGTCAGAGGGTCTTGACGTGTCGAAGCATCAACGGTTGTCATTAAAGTGTGAAGGATTTGTCAAGGCTATGCACTTTTGTGACAACCATCTGATCCTCTAAAAGGTAAGGTAGTTCTGTGGTCCTAGAGGCGGTGATGTGGTAGCTTTGGGTTGGCTATTGCATGATTGCATAGCTTAGTTTTTGGCTATGTGATCATATGACTGGCTGACACGTGTCCATGGCAGGTAGCGGTGGTGGTTTTCTGGTGGTTAGTCACATTTTCACATAGCCTTTTGCAAGGCTATGTGATCATAAGATTGATATTTTCTATCATCTCCATGCAGTGGTGGTTGCAGTGGCGGTTACAGTTCATGGACCTTTGCTTGTTCGCATAGCCCATTTTCAGGCTATAAGATCATGCGACAAGGTGCCACATGTGCTGGGGCCCATCTATATTTTCTTGATGATCCCATTGGTAGGTGTGTCATGGTGACTTCCAATTGGTCTGAGTTGGTAGGTTGATAAGGTTTGAACGTGGACTAGGCTAGGGTATCTAGATGGTGATTTAATAGTCGGCAGGTTGCATGTTTGCAGCTTGTCGCATGTTCACGTGAGCTAGTTTTTCGGCTTGCAAACATGCGACATGCCCTTTTATGGCAACGGTTTGGCATCAGCGCTTATGTAGAAGACAAGTGGATAGCGGGTTGTCACATGTTCACATAGCCCATTTCTAGGTTATGCAATGATGCAATCAAGCATAAAATTGGAGCCCGTTTCTTGTGGCGGTGAGGTTGGTGACTGAGTGACTGTGCAACTAGGGGTGAACAGTTTGGGAACTTAAAGCCGGTGAAGTGCATGTGACCGTTTGAGCTTGCTGAGTGTTTTCTGTGGTAGGAGGTACCAAAATTCAATTTTTGAGCGGCTGGAGTGGGCAAAGTGGATTGTCAATTATTGTGGCTTGACCCTTGTCATGTCTATCTTTATTTCTCGGTGGGGTTAGGTGATTTTGAAATTTTGATTTTGAAATGATCATGCTTGCATTGTAACCCTGGTATTAAGGGAATTTTGTAATCATTTTTGAGGGCCTGGCTGGAAATTCTTGACACAGCAAGCTGAAAAGCCAAGTGTGTATCCTCAGTCCAGGTGGTAACATTTTTGCTTCTGTATCAATACTAGGAAGAAAACTTATGTATCTTTTGCATATTGTCTATGGTATCACTAAATCAGTTTGTAATACAGGGATTTGAACACACATACTTAATATAGTTTCTCATTCTTGGATCTCTCCTTCAGTTGTTCTTGATGAATTTTGAGTTTTCTAACTCATTACATTAGGTTACTAGTGTATGTGTTTTGTCTCTCAGCCCTGATCTAGGATTAGGTTAAAATCCTCTGAGTGAAGCATAGATTTATTTGGTTCAATCAGGAAGGATATCTGCAAGCAGTGTAAGAGATGTTTAACTATGTTTATGGATTGGTTTCTCAGATGAATCTAGTAGTTGTTCTTGTATTTCATGTTTGCTTCAGGTATAATACCCAATGGATAAGGCACTAATCATAAGCTAGTATCCCTTATGCTGTTACATGTGTTGCATGATTGTTTACACTCTGTAAGAAAATATTAAATCAATACTAGTTTTTACTTTCATTTACATTTATGTAAGGTCCTACCCCATAGTAAAGAGGAGTCAATGAATGTGTGGTTATCATTTAATACCCTCTTACTATCCACTCATCTGTTATATGAACCTAGTCCTTGGTGTGTGAAGGATATTTTATGCTAAGTTAGGTGCACCCACCTTAGTTTTGTAGAGCCAGAAGTAGAAGAGGGCAGTCTTGTCCCTATAGTTGGTCCAGTTACCCTAAGACCTCATAGCAATTTTGGAGCTAACCATTCTTAAGATCCATCTGAGGGTATACTGGTAGCCATTAGATCATAAGCATCATTTTGGACACCAACATTAGTCATTCTATAGTAGTTGTTGTTGCATTCATGACTATGAATGTCATTGATGTCAACACAGTGATCTTCTGGAGACTTGTAGAGAAGCAAGCAGTGTTTTGATTACCGCATGTGGGATATTACAGTTGGAGCTATGCGATTTTGAGGTTATATTATTTGATATGTTATATGTCTATGGTTAAGATCACATACATTAATTCATTTATTCATGAAAGTTATGAGCATTTTGGTTGAAGTAGTATTCAGGCAGTGTTCTTGAGTAGCAGTTTGTGGAAATCGGATGATATCTCCTAATCAGGATGGAATCTAGTTTTGTGCAATTAAAGGGAAGTTTGAGACATAATGATAGTGATGTGGTTCATAATGAAAACTTTGAGGTCACATGAGTGAAGAGTTATTGTATTTGGAAGCTGACAGTTTTGTGTAATTTTGATGTAGCGTGTGGAAACTTTTATTATGTAATTGTGTGCCAACTCATTTGTAATTATTTGAGTGTGGTATAAAGGAAGGACTATTTTTCCTTGTTAATATGTGAAGGAATGTGAGCATGGTATGGTTGAATGTGAATGTATGCATGAAGTGAAGAAGAGAGCCTATCAAGCTGTGAAAGAGAAATTGTGAAGGAAGACATGCAAAGTACAAAGATCTGATATTGAGATCCAGTGTAGCAGTGAGTACAGTTTGGCACAGTGAGGAGGTAACATATTTCATATTATTCTACTTAATAATCTTAAGGTCATTTGGATAGTGTGTTCAATGATCTTACCCTGAAGCTGTTTGGGCAATGGGTCCTTTTGTCTTCCATAACTCTTAATAGGGTTAGAATCTTTTAACAGGGATTCAAAATCTCCTAACAGGGATTCATATGTACTAAATGTATTTCATAAGAATCCTAACAGAGTCCATCCTTTCACAAGGAATATTCATATTAGTGCATCTTTTATGGGCATCATTCCCACCGGGGTTTACTCTTTGATCAAGATGTTCCCTAGTCAACATATCTTGTGTTATTGTGTCATTGTGTATGAATATCTTTTTATGGTTGGTAATTATATTGCTTACATGGTTAAATGTTGTTGAAGTTGATAAAATTTATAATTATCTAATAACTGATTCACCCCCCCCCCCCCCTGTTAGTTATCTTGGTGGACTTTACTTTCTAACAAGATTGATTTGAGATCTAGATATCATCAACTCTGGATCAAGGAGGAGGACATATCCAAAACAAATTTTAGGACAAGGTATGGGCATTATGAGTTTGTTGTCTTACCTTTTGGATTGACTAATGTGTCATCCACATTTATGAACTTGATGAACAATGTGTTTAGGGATTGTCTGGATAAATTTGTAGAGATATTCATTCGTGACATTATGATTTATTCCAAAAATGTGGAGGAACATGAGGAACATTTGTAGATAGCTTTCCAACATTTGAGAGACAAGAAGTTGTACGAGAAGTTAGAAAAGTGTTCTTTCTATAATAAATAGATTCACTATTTGGGTCATATCATCTCTACAAATGGAATTGTAGTAGATCTTGCAAAGATCAAAGACATTCTTAAGTGGCTAACTCCTTAGAGTGTGAGTGAAATTAGAAGTTTCATGGGACCTGCAAGATATTACAGGAAATTTATGGAGGGATTCTCCAAGATTACAACACCTATTACATCTCTTTAGAGGAAAGGAAAAGATATGAGTGGACTAATGAATGTGAGAGAGCATTCCAATTGTTGAGATATAAGCTCACATCCACTCCTATCTTGATCATACTAGATCCTCATGGACACTTTATAGTTATCACTGATGCTTTAGGTGAAGGTCTTGGTGGTGTGCTTATGCAAGATGGAAAAGTAGTGGCTTATGAGTCATGAAAAATGAAATAGTATGAGGTTACGTATGCACCTCATGACTTGGAATTGGCAGCAATTGTTCATGCTTTTATAGTGATGTGGAGACATTACCTTTTGGGTAAGCCATTTGAGCTGAAGATAGATCACACAGGACTTAGGTACATCTTCACACAACCTAATCTCAATGCTAGATAGAGATGTTGGTTGGAGTTTCTGAGTGAGTATGATTTTAGCATTAAATATATTAAAGGGAAAGAGAATAGAGTAGTAGATGCTCTAAGTAGAAGAAGACACATTTCTTCTATATCTACTTCTAGGACTTGATTGACAAAACATGTGTTAGATAATCTTTTAGGAGATGACCATTATGAGAAGGTTAAGATAACATTACTCGTAGATCCATCAGATCACCATTTTGATGGATACACTATTGAGGATGAATGTATCATGAGATACCAAGACATGATGTGTATTCTCTACCAAGAAGGGTTGATGATGAAGAGTGCTCCCCTTAATACCACAAACACATAACAGAAATAGAGAAACAATAACAATAATATGCAAGAACAAAAAATTGGCTTCTTATTATCTCCACAAATGTGGAATTACAAACTTTGTGAATTACAATATGCAAAGCCACATGGGCATTCCCTTACAATATTTTGTAGGACAAAGCCTTGAATCAATACCCAGATCTACTACCCAGAACTACCGTAGACAACACTACAGGCCCTCTTTATATAGGCAATTTCCACCACCCGAGAAGGTTCCAAAAATTTAGCCCTTAGGGCCGACCAAACTTAGAATTATTTTATTTTACAATTTATTACATCAAAGTCAGCTCAAAATGAGTTTTGAAACTCAAACAGAAATTTTGAAGAAAATTATTTTCTGCCATTTTAGGAGACCCAACTTCTGAAGACCATAAGTCATCGCCCGTTGACCCGATTGGCTATTATAACCCCATTCTAGAAATGCCACAAAGAGCTCTATAGGCTTGACCCATGCGAAGGGCCCATCACCCAAATTTTCAACCTCATTCAGGGACTCTAAAGCCTTCAAAATTGAGTTCAAAGTTTTTGTACCCTACTGCCAATACCGAAAATCTTTAATATCTTCAAAACTAGACCTGATCTAGCCATGAAACTTTGCTGGCAGGCTGATATGACTGAGATGAACCTCCACATGTAAAATTAGAACATTCTAAGATCATAAGACCAACTTAATAAAAATAGTAAGTTTCCATAAATAGTGGCTCTACACAAGATAGCCCTTATTGAATACAAAAATAGAAATATTTTTGGGTGATGCAAGATTGCTCTTACACCCAGGATGCTCCTGCATCAGACACTCTGGGTAATTTGAGAAGTGACCCTATCATGACTCAGGTGTGCAGAGGAAAACCAAGATGGTTAACCTCCTCCTTTGTTAGCCATGATGAATCTTCAACAGGTCATCTTTTGCATTTGACCAAATACTCTTCATATGTCCTGTTCCTTGTGCTTCTGCCAGCACAACTATCCAGTATGTCTTCAATCTCCTTGATATCTAAACTAGTTGCTGGAATACTCCACTATGCTACTGCAACCTCATCTTCAACACCTCCTTCATGATACTCTGTCAAATCTGAAATGTTAAACACTGGTGAAATATTCAGCTCAGTAGGCAATTCTACCTCATATGCATTTCCTAAATCATGCTTCTTCAATATCTTACATGGTCCAAACTTCTTCATTTTCAACTTGTTATATGTACCAACCAGAAATTGCTCCTTCCACAAATGAACCATGAGTTCATCTCCAACCAAAAATTCCCTATGCCTCCTTTTCTCATTTGCCTTAGCCTTAAACTATGCATTCATCTTGGTAATATGCTTCCTCACCTCCTCATGGATGTTCTTCAAGTGTTCTACAAAATCCTCATCTTCAGCACTACTTATTTCTCCTTTATCTATCTTTCTCAATTCAGATGCATTTCTTGGACTATTTTCATATACAATCCAGAATGGTGATTTACCAGTGCTCCTATTGATAGAATTATTGTATGCAAATTCTGCCTGTGGTAAAATCAAATCCCATCCTGTTGGCTTATCTCCAACCAAACATCTCAGTAAATTTCTCAAACTTCTATTCACCACCTCTGTCTGTCCATCAGTCTGTGGATGATGTGATGAACTGAACTTCAAATTTGTCTTCAACTTCTTCCACAATGTCCACCAGAAATATCCAACAAACTTAGTATCTCAATCTAAAACTATGGTCTTTGGAAAACCATGTAGTCTCACCACTTCTTTGAAAAACAATTCAGCTACATGAATAGCATCATTACTCTTCTTGCAGGGAATGAAATGTGCCATCTTCAAAAATCTATCAACCACCACAAAAATTGAATCATGTCCCCACTGAGTTCTCGGTAAATCAAGAACAAAGTCCATACTGATATCCTCCAAAGGCTTCTCTGGTATAGGTAATGGCTAATACAACCTTGTATTTTTCTTCACTCCTTTCGCCATCTGACATACTCTACAACTCTATACAAACTTCTTCACATCTTGCTGCAATTGTGGCAATAATAATTCTCACGAACCAAAGCAAGGGTTTATCATGATCAAAATGTCCAGCCAATCCTCCACTATGCTTCTCTTTGATGAAATTCTCCCTCATAGAACTTCTTGGAATGCACAACTGACTCCCTCTAAGTAGCATATCATCCTGGATGATGAAATCCAGCCATTTCATCCTATCTAAAGTAACAGGCTCTTTACAAGTTTTCCAAGCTCCACCAAAATTAGGATCCTCTGGATACAAATTCTTGAGTTTCTTGAATCCAACCACCCCAATCTGCATCTCTGTCAGTAATAGTTGTCTTCTGCTAAGAGCATCTGCAACCTTGTTAGACTTTCCACTTCTGTGTTTCAAAACAAATGCATAACTCTGCAAAAACTCAACCCATTTCAAATGCCTCTAATTCAACTTTCCTTGACTATTCAAATATTACAAAGTTTGATGATCAGTATACAAGACAAAAATTTTAGGAAGTAGATAATGTCTCCACTTCTTTAATGCCTGAACTATAGCATAAAATTCCTAATCATAAACAGAATACTTCCTCTTGGCATCATTTAACTTCTCACTAAAATAAGCAATAGGTTTACCTTCTTGGCTCATAACAGCTCCTATTGTAGTACCACTAGCATCACAATCTACTTGAAACACCTTATTAAAATTTGGAAGTACTAAAATAGGTTGTTCTATAACTTTTTGTTTGAACAATTGAAAACTCTTTTCTACCCCATTAGTCCACTTAAACTCTTTTCTATCCCCTCCCATTGTTTCAGTCAAGGGTCCACAAATACTGCTAAAATTTTTGATAAACTTTCTGTAAAAGCTAGCCAAACCATGAAAATATCTTACCTCAGTAGCACTCCTTGGAGTAGGCCATTCAAGGATAGCCTGTACCTTCTCTAGGTCCATTTTTAGACCTTCTGCTAAAACTACAAATCCCAAATACACTAACTCTTTCTTCACAAAACTGCACTTCTTCAAGTTAATCAATAATTTCTCATCTCTTAGCTTCTCAAACACCATATTAATATGCATCATATGTTCCTCCAATGTCTTGCTAAAGATCAAAATATCATCTAGGTAAACAATGACAAACTTACCCAGAAATTCTTTCAAAACCTCATTCATGAGCCGCATGAAAGTGTTCGGTGCATTAGTTAGCCCAAAAGGCATGACTAACCACTCATATAGTCCTTCCTTTGTCTTGAAGGTAGTCTTCCATTCATCTCCTTCTCTAATCTGAATTTGGTGATATCCACTCTTAAGATCTATCTTTGAGAAATACACAGCTCCACTCAAACAATCCATAATATCATCCATTCATGGCAATGGAAACCTATACTTGATTGTGATCTTATTTATTGCTCTAGAATCTATACACATCCTCCATTCTCCATTCTTCTTTGGTGCTAATACTATTGGTACAGCACATGGACTCAAGCTCTCTCGAATCAATCCCTTCTATAACAACTCATGTACTTGTCTGTTCAACTCTTCACTTTCTGCTGGTGTCATTCTGTGTGCTACCTTGTTTGGAAAACTGGCTCATGGAATCAAATCCATCTGATGACTGATCTTCCTTATGGGTGGTAATCTATTTGGTACATTATCAGATACAATATCCTGAAACTCATTCAACAAATCTGCAACCTCTATAGGTACATCATCTACTTCTTCTTTACTAGCTTTTAGAATTAAAGAAAAACACACATGCTCACGCCTCATACCATCTAGGAATTTTCTTCTATCAACAAATGTTATTCTTGCATTGCCACATACCTTTTCTTTGGTCTCCTTCAATGGCTTTAGCTTATGTCACACTCCATCCTTTGTCAGGGAATAGGTATTCGCATGACCATCATGTATAGCACATCTATCAAACTGCCATGATCTGCCCAACAACATATGACATGCATCCATAGAGATGATATCACATAGTACCTCATCTTGGTACCCGCTAATCTTGAACTTTACCAGGCACTATTCACTTACCATGACCTTGTGGTCATCCTACACCCAGGCAATCTGATATGGATCTAGGTGTTTCTATCTCTTGACCTTCAACTTTGTCACCATCTCTTCTGACACCAAATTGTCAGTGCTTCTAATTGAATTTCTTGCCACTAGATCTTCGCATGACCTTTCAGTCTAGCCTTCACAAATTTTACCCTATCAAGATCCTCAACGTCTTCATACTCAAAATATTCCTCACATTCATTGATCCAGTCAATCAATTCATCTGGGTTAAGATTTCCAGAAAATGTAGGAACCTCAATCTTAGGTCTTTTCCCAATCTTGAAAATCGCCTGAAAAAGTCTTTCTTCCTCCTGGTTCACAATTTCAACTTCTCCTTCTTGATATTCTTCTTCGACTTCATCCTCACTTTCATCTCTGACATTAAGATTCATTCCTCTATGAATCTCTTCTTGTAATGCTCGCACTTGTCTATGTAGCTCTCTAACCTCATGTGTCACAGCACCAGCTCTTCCACCACGTTCTCTTTGTGGAGGCATTTTCGCGATGCGCAATGAAACCCTAACCACGGTCCTAGTGCAAGCTGCCTCATAGTCGGTGATCTATTTACACACTCAAGAAAACCTACTCTGATACCACTTGATGAAGGGTGCTCCCCTTAATACCAAAAAGACATAACAAAAATAGAGAAACAACAACAATATTATGCAAGAACAAAAAATTGGCTTCTTATTATCTCCACAAATGTGGAATTACAAAATTTTAGAATTACAATATGCAAAGCCACATGGGCATTCCCTTAAAATATTTTGTAGGACAAAGCCTCGAATCAATACCCAGATCTACTACCTAGAACTTCCCTAGACAACACTACGGGCCTTCTTTATATAGGCAATTTCCACCGCCCGAGAAGGTTTCAGAAATTTAGCCCTTAGGGCCGACTGAACTTAGAATTATTTTATTTTACAATTTATTACATCAAAGTCAGCTCAAAATGAGTTTTGAAACCCAAACAGGAATTTTGAAGAAAATTATTTTCTGCCATTTCAGGTGACCCAACTTCCGAAGACCATCAGTCATCGCCCATTGACCCAATTGGCTATTATAACCCCATTCTGGAAATGTCACAAAGCGCTCTACAGGCTTGACCCATGCAAAGTGCCCATCACCCAAATTTTCAACCTCATCTGGGGCCTCTAAAGCCTTCAAAACCGAGTTCAAAGTTTTTGTACCCTACTGCCAATACCGAAAATCTTCAATATCTTCAAAACTAGACCTGATCTAGCCATGAAACTTTGCTGGCAGGCTGATATGACTGAGATGAACCTCCACATGTAAAATTAGAACATTCTGAGATCATAAGACCAACTTACTAAAAATAGTAAGTTTCCATAAATAGCAGCTCTACACAAGATAGCCCTTACTGAATACAAAAATAGAAATATTTTTGGGTGATGCAAGATTGCTCTTACACCCAGGATGCTCCTGCATTAGTTGAGGAAGGTTGTTCTAGAGGAGATGCATTGCACTCCATTTTTAGGACATCCAAGGGTAAACAAGATGATTGTCGGTTTGAGGCTATTGTATTTTTGGCTAGGGCTAAAGAGCGATGCAACAACTTTGGTAGCCCAGTGTTTAGAATGTCACTAAGTTAAGGCTCAACATGTCCACCCAATAGGAATTTTGTATCCACACGATATACCAAAGTATAAATGGGAAGTCATAAGTATGGATTTCATCCAAGGTTTACCCATGACTCGATGTAAATATGATGTAATCTTGGTTGTATTTGAAAAACTAACCAAGGTAGCTCACTTTATTCCATGGAGCTTGAGAGATGGATCTTGGGCTTTGGCTAAGAAGTTTGTTCAAGAAATTTTTAGATTGCACCATGTACCTAAGACTATTATATCTAACAGGGATACTAGGATGACATCAAAGTTTTGGACAACCTTGAATGCTTCTTTGGAACCTAGGTTGAATTTTATTACTTCTTATCATCCACAAATACACTGACAAACTCAAAGAGTGAATCAAGTGGTTGAGGATTTACTCTGTATGTATTGCATTGATCAACAGTACAAGTGGGAAGAGTATCTTCCATTGGTGGAGTTTTCCTACAAGAACTCTTACCATGCTTCTTTGGGAATGGCACAATTTGATGCACTATATGGATGGAATTCTCATACTCCTATCAGTTGGGATATAGTCAAGGACATGATCATTATTGGTCCCGAAATGCTAAGAGAGATGGAGGAAAAGATGACTGTGATTAGAGATTGGTTGAAGGAAGCAACTGATAGACAAAAGAGTTTTGCGGATAGGAACTATACTTTCAGATAGTTTCAGGAAGGTGACAAGGTATTTTTACATGTAAGACCACATAAAATGTCAATTTCTTTTGGAAAGTCTTCGAAGCTTGCACTAAGATATGTTGGTCCATTTGATGTTTTGGAGGTTATCAACACCATTTCCTATAGACTTTCTCTACCACCCACTCTTGCCAGAATCCATAATGTTTTTCATGTTTCCTTGTTATAACCATACTATCTAGATGCATCTAATATTCTAGATTGGCATGCATTGCAGGTTCAGGATGTGGGGGTGGTGTTGGTGCAACCTACCCACCTTGTTGATTAGTGTCCCATTAGGGTGTGTGATAGAGATACAGTTTAGTATAAGGTCCAATGGGACCAATTCTCTATCAACAATGCTACTTGGGAAGATGAGGAAGACATACATAGATCATTTTCATAGTTATTTTCTTAGTTTTATTTCTATTATGTTTATTGTTTAAGTTTAGTAGTGAGCTTATTTATATATTTCCATAAGACATCGAGTCTATGTCATAACCTGATTTGATGCTCTTAGTTTATAGAACTATTTGTGTGATCTATTTTGACTTATGTTGACTTAGTCAAATGTTGGCAACCTAAGTTATTTGTAATAAATGATTAAGACATAGTACATTGTTATTTTTATTTAGTTATTTTATAATGAAATAAATTGATGCAATGAAAATGATATCATGAATGGAATTTGAATTGCCTTACAAAATATTATTTGTTATTACTATTATGAAGTGTAAATGAAATATGTATTTCAATTCAATTTTGATTTAAGGGAACTAATCTATTGATGATCTTGTGAGTTTGAGCATGATTGACAGGGAGGTCGAAGATAGAAATGTGATTGAGGTAGAAGGATTTATCTCCTCGACAAGGGTGAGATCAGAATAATGGTTGCAAGCACACACGACTTAATTTTATTTTAAAATTTTATGAGTTGTTGGAATTAGCTCATAAAATGAATGTTTGGGTAAAATAGTACTATTAGTTTTCTTTCTTTTTCTCTTGCTCGAGTGATTGAGTTAATTTGTGTGTGAGTGCTTTAAGTTAAACTTTTGTTATCCAGGGAAAATAAAAAATTTTAGTTTTCCTTTTCTATTGCTAAAATTTAAAGTTAGTTAATTTGGAATTATTCCAATATAATTATAGTTTCTTTATTTAATGAGAATATAGTTTCATACAAATTTGAGTGTTTTCGATCCCTCATTTTGTTGATACCTTTTTAATAAGGCATCGAGGATGATGCACTTTCTAAGGGGGGAAGGATGTCATAATCAAAAAATAACCCTTCTTAATATGTGACAATAAGGGAGATTTTAACACGATATTTTAGGGAGTGTTCTTGCAAATGGGGGATATTTAATATTTTCTTATCTTTAGTTACCCTTGCTAGCATTTCCCATCGGCGTCATTGACAACACAATACAATTTTTACAAGATCTTTATGTAAGAGAAAAGAGATGCAAATTAGGTTAAGTAATAAATTCATTTTTTTGACTCTTTTGCCAGTCCTCCAAACATGCTTCTCACCAGCCAACAATCTGGTGCTATAAATCTATGAACGACACAAAATTAAAAGGGAGAGATTTTTATTTTTTTAAAAGAATCGCACACACATGATGGGAGAAACAAAGAAATTTAGAAGAGAAGGAAAGGAGCATTGTCAGAACTCTAGATTTTTAAATAGAATCAGGTTCCTTTCTCAGTTAGAAATTTTCATCTACAATAAAATTGTAGAAATTAGTATTGTATGTTAAGAATAACATTTTTACTTTTGAAATTGTGTTTTTTTGTTTTTTGTTTTGTAGAGAAGTGGTTTTAAAGATCTATTTATGTTAAAAAAATATTTAGGAAAGGAAGAAATAGGGAAACCATAATAGTTGAGAATAGAAGAATGATTCTATTATTTATGGGTAGAGATATTACATTAGAAGTATGAGTAGTTTTAAAATTCTAAATTATTCTTATTGAAGAAATTATTTTGCAAAATTATTAGAAGAAAAATAGAAGAACTAAGTTCAAGATATTATTAAAAAGTTTAGTGAAACTGTATTTTTTGAATTTGCAATTTCCAGAATGATTTTAGAGACATAGAAAAGCCAAAACCAAATTTAGATGAAAAGATGGATTTCTCTCTACAACTGAGAGGACGCTGACATCCTCAACCATCAGCCGACTGACAAGCATTCAATGTACCCCCTATACATAGTGGTTACCCTAATTTGATGGTGACATAATCACCTAGGTAGATTGTGGGAGTGCAAGGAAAATATTTCAAGTAGGCGCTCAATGAGGAAGCTGTTATTCCACCTAAAGCCAAGTTCATGATCGATGGAGCCCCTCCCGTGAAAAGAAACAAAGGAGCTAACACTGGAGGTGAGGATTCTATGCCCTCTAATGTTTGTCTTGTCAAACCTAATGCTCAGATGGCCTTAGTCATTGAGAAGGAAAATGATTCGCTTAAGAACTCTGCAGTTTTTTTGGCTGCTCAAGACCTTAATAAGCTTCCATCTAGAACTTTTCTTAATGAATGGATTCATAATATTTGGGTTAAAAATTATGGATTTTATTTTTCTTTCCTACATATGATCAAGAAAGGTATCTTTCTTATTTTTCTCAAGAATCCTAAATCCCTAAAGGAAATTATTGTGAGAAAATTTTAGAAAATAGGAACTGCCAATTTTAGAGCCCTCCCATGATTGCCTGATGCAATGCATAATGAGGTTCTTTCCCTTTCAAGCCCTAGATGGATTACCCTAGGCAACATCCCTCCATATTTTTGGAATATTATTCTTCAAGCCCTAGAGCCCTTCGGCTCAGTGCTCTGTGTTGATAAAACTAATGTGCTTTTTCCCCACATTGATGCCAAGATTTTGATCAACATCAAACCAGGTATTGACCTCCTAGGGGGTATCGATTTCAAACTCAGTGACACCTACCATTTTTTCCCTATTTCCTTTTTAGGAGGTCTCAACTCTTGTTTTCTATGTAGAAGGGAAGGCCACCAAAGACACGACTACCCCCTAATTTTGAAAAATAACCCCAACCCGAGGACCAAAGGTGGCAAGAATCCCAATCCCAAGTTTGGTAATGGTAGAAAAGTCCCTGATTTATCTAACAAATCAAGCCTTGCTAATGATGTAAAGGTTCCTAATCTTGAGACCTCGGTAGCCCTTGTAGAATCTCTTGAGTCTCTCAAGAATGCTTTTAATAATGATAGTGGACACAAGCCCCCTACTGGCCCCTGTTTCAAAGAGGTTGCTAAGTTACCTATTGTCGAGAGCTTAGACTTTGGTCTAAAGCCAAAGGACTCAGATTCCCATAATCGTAAGCCTAATTCTCAACAAATAGTCCTCAGTAAGATCAAAAGGATAGAAACCCTCAAAAAGAAGTATCCTAATGCTTCACACATTTTCCTCGTAGATGACTCTCCCAAATAGAATAGTGAAGCTCCCTGAGAGAGGTGACCATCTAGTGCCCTCAATGCCATCATAGAGGCATATGATAAGGATGAGAGACTTAAGAATTTCTCCCTCATAGTTATCCTAGCCCCCCAGATCCTAGAGGTACCCCTCCATTGTTTGTCTCCCCCAATTGAGAAGTTTTGTTTTGATAAAAAAGATCAACCTACTCCCATCCCTGGTGAATTGAAGGAAGAATTGGAAGAAGGAGAAGTTGTATGGATGGAATTAGCTATGAATGGAGCAGAGCAAGGGGTACCCTAGGATTTTTTCTTTCAATCTAAGAAGAAGCTCAGGAAGCCCATTGCTAGAGATTCAAACACGGATGGAAAATATGATGTGGTTTCACACCAGGATGATGGTGTGTCCCCCCCAATAAAAAAGAAGAGAGGTAGACCTCCTAATCACACCTCTGCCATCAAGCCTATGAAGATCCAAAAGAGACCTCTCCAAAATTGTTTTAAGAGCTTTCAAGATCCTATGGAACAAGATTCCTAGTTTAGGAATGGAATTCAAATTGGCATCTTGGAATGTGAGGGGTCTAGAATCCACTGATAGGGAATATGTAGTTAAAATATGCATTAGGATGTAGAAAGGATTTGACTTCCTTTTGCTGTAGGAGATCAAAGTAGTAGGTTTCTCTTTAGAGGTTGCATTAAAATGCATTTGGCTACAAGCCAAGAATGTCTTCACCCATCACCTGAGAGGTAAAGGGGGGAGTGCCATTCTAATTCACCCCAAGTGGGCCAACCTTGTCTCCGGATGGGGCTCCTCCCCATGTAACAGAGTAGTCTAGGTGAGCTATAGGGATAGATACTCAGAGTTTGGTATTTTCTCAATTTATGCACCAAATGACCATTATGATAGAATTCAATTATGGGAGTGGATGTGCAAGTTCAAGGATATTCCTTGGGCTTTGGCACGAGATTTCAATATGGTTGAGTCTCCCCAGGAAAAGGGAGGAGGGACTAGGATGGAATGGAAAGGTAATGAAAACTTTTTTTTGTCTAAAATGATTAGTAAGATTAGGCTATTTTACCCAATAGCAGGACATAAGAAGGATCATAAAGGTATCTGGCAAACCTGGTCTAACTACCAAAAGGGCAATAGGACAATGTTAGAAAGTAAAGATCCCCAAGATAACTGATAGGGTGGGGGGTGAATTAGTTATCTAATAATTGAACCATTCAACTACTTTAAATAATATAATTAATGTACTAATCAACCATAGAAAGTTAACCATACACAATTGTACAATAACACAAGATATGTTGACTAGGGAACCTCTTGAAAAGAGTAAACCCCAGTGGGAATGATGCCCACAAAATGATGCACTAATATGAAAGTTCCTTGTTAGAAGATGGACCCTATTAGGAGCCTTATGAAATACATTTAGTACATATGAATCCCTGTTAGGAGATTTTGAATCCCTGTTAAAAGATTCTAACCCGGTTAAGAGTTTATGGAAGACAGAAGGACCCACTGCCCAAACAACATCAAGGCAAGATCTCTGAACCCATTGTCCAAAAGATCTTAGAATTATTCAATAGAATTATATGAAATATATTACCTCCTTCACACTATGCCAAAACTACACTCTCTGCTACACAAGATCACAATTCTAGATCTATGTACTCACAAGTCTTCCTTCATCACTGAATTAGCTCTTTTCTTCACTTCATGCATATATTCACATCTCAAACTTCATAGTACATATTGCAACAAGGAAAAAATTCCTTCTTATATACCAAACTCAAATAATTACAAATGAGTCAGTCCTCAATTACAAAATAATAAATTCTACACGCTACACACAAAATTTCACATAAAACTGTCAGCTTCGAGATACTGTAACTTTCTCCAAAAATATCTTCAAAGTTTTCAATGTGAACCACATCATCATTAATGAGTCTCCAACATCCCTTTAACTACAAAAAATTAGATTCCATCCTAGCTAAGAGATATCCTCTGATTTCTAAAAATCGCTTCACAGAAACACTATCTAAACACCGCTTTCACCAAAATGCTCATAACTCTCATAAATGAATGAATTTATTTTTGCATTGTTAACCATAGGTTAATAACACAAAAAAGAACATACCATCAACTGCACAAAAGCCAATCTGCAATACAACATGTGCGCAAAACAAAACTATACTTGCTTTCCTGCTGATATCCAGAATATCACTATGTTGACATCAATGACAATCCAAGTTATGAATGCAACAACAACTACTACAGAATGATTGCCAAAATACTTTGCATTCATTCCTAACAATCTCCCCCATTGTCATTGATGGCAACATAGATAAAAAAACATCCAATGTTCCAAAAATCCAATACTGCAACATCACTGCAAAATATCAAATTAAATCTTGCTTCATTTTCCTATTCATCTCTCTCATACAATCCATGAAGTTTTTCATGTATATCTCTCCCCCATTGACATCAATGATAGAAATTCCATCACTAAGTCAACAACAACTTAATGTCAAAATACACTTTTCAGAAAAAAACAATAACAAGAGTCCTCATGACTCAGCTCATAAACTACCCCATAGAGGAAGTTCCAACATCCAATCTAGAAGAAAGATAGGGCTCATATACCACTAGACAGATGCAATCATCTGCATCAATTCTCAAAAATAGATTGGGGCATAATCCCAAGCATACCTCTCAGATACACAAATGTATCCTTAGGTAAAGGTTTTGTAAATGTATCTGCTATCTGTTCCTTTGTACTTATGTACTCCAATCTTACTTCTTTTTCTGCAACTTTCTCTCTTACAACATGATACTTGATCTCAACATGTTTAGTCTGAGAATGTAAAATAGGATTTTTTGACATACTCACTATACTGGTGTTATCACAATGTATAACAATAGGCTCATCAAACTTTATTCCAATATCCTTCAACATCTACTTCATCCAAATAATCTGATTACAATTATTAGCTACTGCAACATATTTTGCTTCTACTGTACTTTGTGAAGTACAATTCTACTTCTTACTTAACCAAGAGACCAATTTTCTTCCAAGAAAAAAGGTTCCACCACTGGTGCTTTTCTTGTCATCAACGCTGCCTCCCCAATCTGCATCAGTATAGGCACATAAATTAAAATCATTAGAATTCTCATACCATAATCCATAATCCATTGTTCCTTTCAGATATCTCAGTATCCTATATACTACTGCATAATGTGATTCTCTAGGTTCTACTTGAAATCTTGCTACAATCCCAACTGAATGTGCTATATCAAGTCTTGTATGTGTCAAGTACTGCAATCCTCCAATCATAGATCTATATTTTTTCTGCTCAACTGCTGGTGTCTCATCTTTGCTAGATAACTTATGTCCAGTTACCATAGGTGTTCCAACAGGTTTAGAATCTTTCATTCCAAATATTTTCAATAAGTCATTCAAATACTTAGTTTGACTTACAAATATACCTTCCTTGCTTTGTGTTATCTGTAATCCCAAAAAATATTTCATTTCTCCAATCATGCTCATCTCAAATTCAGTCTTCATTTCATCTGCAAATTTTTCACTAGCTTCATCTTCCCCTCCAAAGATAATATCATCAACAAATATAACTATAACCAACAAACCATTCTCAATTTCTTTTGTGTATAAGTTACTATCTACTGTTCCTTTTATAAATCCCAATTTCAATAAATACTTATCCAATCTTGCATACCAGGTTCTAGGTGCTTGTTTTAATCCATATAAAGCTTTCTTTAACTTACATACCATATCTCCTTCTTGTGTCAAAGGAAAACCTTTAGGTTTGCTCAATGTAGACTTCTTCTTCCAATTCACCATTCAAAAATGCTGATTTCACATCCATCTGATACACTTTGAATTTCTTGTAAGCTACATATGCTAGAAACATTCTCATTGCTTCAAGTCTAGCCATAGGTGCAAAAGTTTCTTCATAGTCAATTCCTTCTTGTTGTGAATATCCTTTACATACCAATCTTTCTTTGTTTCTTATCACTTCTCCTTGTTCATTCATCTTGTTTTTGAATACCCACTTTGTTCCAATCACATTCTTATCTTCAGGTCTAGGGACCAATTCCCATGTCTTGTTTTTTTCAATCTACTCCAATTCTTCTTTCATAGCATTAATCCAATGTTCATCTTCACAAGCTTCATTAGTAGTCTTAGGTTCAATTTGAGAAATCAAAAATAATTGTACCTTATTTCGAGTCAAAACTCCTCTGTCTAAACTTCCAATAACTTTCTCAAAAAGGTGATGTCTTGAAATATACCTGTTAGGTGTCATAGTTAATGATCTTGTTTCGACTGTAGATTCTTCTCTGCTTTCTTCTCTATTTTATTCTCTGTTTTCTTCAGTATGACTTTCATTCAGCAAATCATTGTTAGTTTCCAAAAATAATTCTGCATTTTCAATGTTAGGTTGAGGTTGTGCTTCTCCATTAGATTCATAATCAAGCATTCTTTCCTAAATTTTAAACTTCTCATCAACTTTTACATTTGCACTTTCAACAATAGTCTTAGTTCTTTTGTTATAAAATCTATATGCTTTTCTTTTTAAAGAATATCCAAGAAATATTCCTTCATCACTTCTAGGATCAAATTTTCCTATATCATCATCTCTCTTTATATAACATTTAATTCCAAAAATTCTAAAATACTTAACTGAGGGTGCATGTCCAAACCATAATTCATAAGGTGTCTTGTTTGTATCTACTCTAATTTGTACTCTGTTCATAGTGTATACTGATGTGTTCACTGCTTTTCTCCAAAAAGTCTTAGCCAAATCATTTTCAAACAACATAGCTCTTGTTGCTTCAGTTATTGACTGGTTCCTTCTTTCTGCAATACCATTTTGTTCTGGTGTTCTAGGGGCTAAAAGTTGTCTCTTAATACCATTCATTTCACAAAAGGTGTTAAACTCTCTAGATATAAATTCACCACCTCTATCAGATCTTAGACACTTAATCTTCATTCCAGATTCATTCTCAATTTTGCTTTTCATGATCTTAAATTTATCAAATGCTTCATATTTTTCTTTCAAAAATGCAATCCACATCATCCTTGTAAAATCATCAACAAGAATCATGAAATACCTTTCTCCATAGAATCCTCTAGTCCTAGTAGGACCACTCAAGTCTGTATGAACAATCTCTAGCTTCTTTGTCAATGTGAAATTCTTTGTTGGGAAATGAACTCCTTTTCTACTTTTCCATCATACATTCTTTGCAAATCATGCTAGTAGGTTTCATAATTCTAGGTAAATCTCTTACCGCAAGTGTAGTGCTCACCTTGACAATATTATCAAAGTTTATATGACAAAACCTTTTATGCCATAACCAATTGTCATCAATCTTAGTTATCAAACATGTCATCTCAGTAGGATTCAATTGAAATACATTACCTCTGGTTTTGGATCCTTTTTCAATCAGATTGCCATCTTTATCTTTTATCACACAAGTTTTCTCAGGAAACCAAACTTGATAACCCTTATCAGCCAATTGTCCAACGCTTAGTAGATTATGTCTCAATCCATCACCAAAGTAAACATCATCAATGTTAGTCTTTCCATCAAGAGTAATAGATCTTATACCCTTAATCAAACAAGGTGCATTATTACCAACCCTAACAATTCCTCCATCATAATTATCTAACTTAAAAAACTTTCTTTTATCTCCAGTCATATGATGTGAACAACCACTGTCAATAATCCAATCAGATTTCTTTTCAACTTGAGAAACTAATGCTTTTTCTTCCCTTTTATCAAATTCAAAACTTTCTTCTTTAATTGCTACAAATCCTATTTCCTCAAAGTTATCATTATCACTGTCACTTAAATTTCTTTCAATTCTTGCTTCAAGATCTTCATCATTTGCATAATAACATTTTTTAGATCTCCTAGGTTTAAAGTTTCTTCTATACTTCTTAACTCTTTTAGGACATTTAGATGCAAAATGACCATATTCTTGACAAGTCCAACATTTAAATATTTTCTTTCCATTTGGTTCTCTTTTTACAAGTAATGCAATACCTTCTTCAATCATCTTATCTTCCTCTGATTTAGATCTGCTACTGCTGGCATAATCTCCATTCACACTAGTACTTCTTGTAGGTCTAATGTTAAGAGCACTGAATGATGTTTCCATTCTAGGTAGCTCTCCTGATAATCTCAAGTTCATCTTTGTTGTTTCTAATCTTCCAAGAAGAGTCTCTCTTGAAAAGTTCGATGTACAAGGTATCACTTGTTCAATCATCTATGTTGTCTGCTTGAATACTAGTGTCAAAGTTCTCATAATTTTCCATATCACTTCATTCTCTGTCTTATCACCTCCACAAGACTTTATTCCTGTTACAATCTCAGACATCCTACCAATATAGCTTCTAATAAATTCATCTTCCATCATTCTGATATCTTCAAATGCACAAATCCAATTATGTAATCTAGCCTTCTTTGCATGTTCATCACCTTCAAAAGTAGAATGTAAAGCTTTCCAAATTGCATGAGATTTTTTCAAACATCTTACCTGACTATATTCATTCTTTGGTAGTGCTAACAAAAGTCCTTCTCTTGCACGTATGTTACACATGAATAGATCTAGTTCATCTTTAGTCCCTGCCTCTAGATTGTCTTCCTTAATGATAGTCTTCTCATTCTTTGTAATCAACCAATAACTTGGTCCTAAACATAATAGATGAGTCTTCATCTTTTCTTTCCAGATATCAAAATTTACTCCATCAAACTTAGTGCTTTCTTTTTTGAAATTCACCATGGATCTCCTTAAGTTGTTAAACTTTTCTTTCAAGGACCTACTGCTCTGATACCAATTGTTAGAAAGTAAAGATCCCCAAGATAACTGAGAGGCGGGGGGGGGGATGAATTAGTTATCTGATAATTTAACCATTCAAATGCTTTAAACAATATAATTAATGTACTAATCAACCATAGAAAGATAACCATACATAATTGCACAATAACACAAGATATGTTGACTAGGGAACCTCTTGAAAAGAGTAAACCCCGGTGGGAATGATGCCCACAAAATGATGCACTAATATGAAAGTTCCTTGTTAGAGGATGGACCCTATTAGGTGTCTTATGAAATACATTTAGTACATATAAATCCCTATTAGGAGATTTTGAATCCCTATTAAAAGATTCTAACCCGGTTAAGAGTTTATGGAAGACAGAAGGACCCACTACCCAAACAACTTCAAGGCAAGATCTCTAAACCCACTGTCAAAAAGATCTTAGAATTATTCAATAGAAGAATATGAAATATATTACCTCCTTCACACTATGCCAAAACCACACTCTCTGCTACACAAGATCACAATTCTAGATCTTTGTACTCACAAGTCTTCCTTCATCACTAAATTAGCTCTTTTCTTCACTTCATGCATATATTCGCATCTCAACCTTCACAGTACATATTGCAACAAGGAAAAAATTCCTTCTTATATACCAAACTCAAATAATTACAAATGAGTTGGTCCTCAATTACAAAATAATAAATTCTACATGCTACACACAAAATTTCACATAAAATTGTTGGCTTCTAGATACTGTAACTTTCTCCAAACATATCTTTGAAGTTTTCATTGTGAACGATGTCACCATTAATGAGTCTCCAACATCCCTTTAATTGGGCAAAATCAGATTCCATCCTAGCTAAGAGATATCTTCTAATTTCTGAAAATCACTTCACAGAAACACTGTCTAAACACTACTTTCACCAAAATGCTCATAACTCTCATAAATGAATGAATTTCTTTTTGTGTTGTTAACCATAGGTTAAGAACACACCAAAGAACATACCATCAATTGTGCAAAAGCCAATCTAAAATACAACATGTGTGCAAAACAAAACTATACCTACTTTCCTGTTGATATCCAGAATATCACTGTGTTGACATCAATGACAATCCAAGTCATGAATGCAACAACAACTGCTACAGAATGACTACCAAAATACTTTGCATTTATTCCTAATAGAGGATATACTATAGGTTGGATTGAATTTATGCTAGTAGAGATTTTTTCAGCTTCAAGAATGAGATTGGGGGAGAGAGCATCAAGGTGATACCTTATTCTCTGTCGAATCATCATCCAATAGTTGCATCTCTATTCCAACTAGGAAGATGCCCAAATCCTAGGAGAGGTGGTAAGTCCTTTTCCCTTAACACATCCTTGTTAAAGAGTGAGGATATCTAAGATGCCACCCTCCTGATTAGGGGGTTCAATCATGGAGTGGCTAAGCACCAGGGTGAAATTGAGTGTTGGAACCAATGCACAAGTAGTTGGAAAACTTTGTTCCAAGTAGCTGGAAGGAAGAGGGCTAAGGATGCTAGGAGAGTTGAATCAAAGCTGTAGAAGGATCTCTACATTGTAGAGCTGAGAAGCTAGAATTGTCCTATTGATGAAGAAGCTAGTAGTAGTCTAGCATGGACTAGAAACTTGCTTAGGAGGTTACAACAATATAAGATTAATGGAGCCAAAGTTAGGACCAGGGCTAATTGGATCAAAGAAGGAGACATATGATCCAAATTATTTTTCCAGTTGCTTAAAGCCAAGGAGGCTAAGAATAGTATCAGTTGTATTTTCCAAAATGGGAATACTCTGTCCTCTCAAGAGGACATTTTTCATGCCTTTAAACAGTACTACTCCACCCTGTTCACATCAAAGGACATAGGTTCAATTATGTGAGAGATGAGGGACAAGGTGAAGAATATTATCCCTCCCACTCTCCCAATAGAGGATGTAGTAACCCTGAGTAGACCCCTATCTACTAAAGAGATCATTAAAGCCATTGAGCATATGAGCAATGACAAAGCCCTGGGGCCTGATGGGCTGTCATTTGAGTTTTACAAATGCAATATAGACTGGATTCCCCAAGATATACTGATGGTATACAATGAAGCTATTGATAAAGGTACCCTAGGGACAAAGATTAATACCGAGTACATTAAGCTTATCGCCAAAGAAGGAGATAAAACTCTGATTAAGAAATCGAGACCCATCACCCTGCTAAATGTTTCTTATAAGATCTTGGCTAAAGTGCCAGCAAAAAGATTGGTGATATCCTCCCCAAGATTATTAGCCCCACTCAAACTAGCTTTGTTAAAGGGAGATATCTTGGAAAATCTCATCACGTGCTAGGAGACTATGGATTTGGAAAGATGCTTTGGCCAATTGGCTAGCATGCTATTAATAGATTATGAGAAGCTCGATGATAGAATAGAGTGGAAATTCATAGCTACCATGTTGGAAGCCCTGGGGTTCCCTAAAGAATTTAACAAGATGGTTTGGACTCTAATGAATGGAGCCACTGTAATGGTGGAAGTAAATGGAGAGAGGTATACACCATTCCACCTAACTAGGTCAATAAGACAAGGTTTCCCATTGGCACCGGCCCTATTTGTGATCACAATAGATTCCTTATATCATATTTTAAGAGATAACACTTTATCCCCAAAAGTTAGAGGGATTGAACTACCTAATGGAGAAGAAATCATAAACATCCAGTTTGTTTTTGACACATCCCTCATGGTGGAGATGAGTGAAGTTAACTTCAAGCATCTCATAGACAAGCTAGATATGTTTTGTCTAGCCTAAGGAAGCAAGGTGTCCATTGCTAAGTCAACTATGCTAGAGTGGGAAGAATCACCTCCAGATTGGTGTAATCAATTTGGGTTTACCTGGGGAGGCCCACTCCATCAAGTTAGGTATCATGGAATTCCCTTCTTGGTCAAACCAGACCTTAAAAGCATGTGGAATTGGGTGAAGGGAAAGATAGAATTGAAGCTAAAGAAGTGGAACAATGGGTACCTATCACTCAAAGGAAGGATCCAAGTATGCCAAAATATTCTAGAATCCTATCCCATATATTACTCTTTAGCCTCGCTATTTAACCAAGGACAAATTAGCTACATTCAGAAAGAAATCAAGAATGACCTTTGGTCAAATGGTAAAGGTAATAAAAAGGCCCATGCATTGAGATGGGATTGGTGCACTAGATCCAAAGAGCAAGGAGGTCTAGGATTGAAAGACCTCACATGGCAAGGAAATGCACTTGTAGTCAAGTGGGTAGCCAAAGCCACATAGGGCAACAAACCTTGGAAGATTCTAGTAAGGCACAATATCACCAAAGGCTCCCCTTCCCGAGCTAGACATTGGAAGAATCTTCCATTAATTGATTTGATGATAGGGAAATTCAGAGTTACAATGGCAGGTTCTGAGGTTTTTCAATCTATTTGGAAGGGTTGGGAAGAAGTTAGACACTTCCTAGATGAAAGTAACCTTCTAGATCAATTGCTTAATGTTTGCGGGGAAAGATCCATCTGGTGGAACCTATATAAAGGGAGTAAACCTCTTGCTCAACTATAGGGATGTTCATCAAATAAATGGAATTCCTTTGGCATTAGTTATATTTAAAACATCATTGGAGAGGAGAATCTAATACCATGGGAGAAGTTGGCATCTAGGTTTGACCTCCCCTCCTCACATTGGAGGACATACACCACTATCAGAGATGCTTTCTCTCACCTTAGCCTCCCCAAAGACACCATAGTGGACTCGGATAGAATGGGCCTCGTCAAGTGGAAGGATGGGACCCCCTTGCTACAAACCAAATTTAAGACTATATATATAATGCTCACCAAAATAGAAGAGATTTATGACCATCTTAATTCCAAGTGGCACCTAAACCTTGACCCAGTGTGTGGAGTAAATCTCTGGCCAAGCTCTCGCATACCCCTATTGAACCCAAGATCTTCTATTTTTTGTAGCATTTCCTTCTACATAGATAACTAGTTAAGGACCACTCTAGTATACCTTTGCCATGCTCCTTCTTCTCTACCCTTGAGACCATTCCTCATATCTTTTTTGACTACTAGTTTGCAACCGGCCTGTGGAACCTTTTTGGATTAGTTTTGGGGCACAACTTTCATGTTTTTGATGTTATTTATGGCTCCTTGTCGGGTTTGAGCAATGGTTTTAAGCAATTCTGGGCTTCTCTTTCCTATCATATACTATGGCATAGCTGGAAACTTAGGAATGATAATATATTCAATAGTAGGCATAGTTCTCTCATTGAGGCTCTGCAGATGCTCATCATTTACAATGTCTCCTCGCAAGTCACCATGGTTATACAAGTGAAGGAACACAAAGCACTAAGGGTTTTCTGAGGCATAGAGAAGTGTTGGATAAAGGCTAGATTGCTTACAATATGACTACCAAGGTAGATACCAAATTTGATTTTGATATCACCATTGGTTAGATGCTTGAGTAGATCAAGGAACAGAGAGGGTTACTAGGTATACGAACAGCCACAGGAACAATAATAGAGGAAGAGGAGCTAGTTCAATAAGTAGAGGCAGGAGATGAATAGGGCTTCACTGAGATGGTTGAATAGGAGACAACTGAGATTGCAAAATAGGGGAGCTCCAATAGTGGATCAGCTGGGTCATTCCCAGATGAACAATCAACAGCTTACCAGCCACTAGAGCAGAATCCATTTATATTCCACCTATAGTTGTTCTCCCTCCACTACCATGGGAGACATATTTTTCAAATCCCTACAATCTTATCTTTCACGAAGACCTGTGCCTCAAGTGGGATGATCATCAGAGGCCATGGACGACCTGGATCCCTAGATAGTACTATTTATGTGGCACTGTTTGATACGTTATTTTGTTTCTAAAGGTTTCTCTTAGTATGTAAAATTGTTACTTGAATTATCCTTGTGTATAATTGGGACACTGTAATTTTGTAAGAATATGATGCTGTGAACTCTCAATGTAAGTATCCTTCTTGTTTAATAAAAATTATGGTTAATAGAAAAAAAACCAAATTTAGATGTAAACACTTTCGTTATAAAATTACCCTCGTTTGTAAACCATATTTCAACATAACAATAGAAGATGAATTCAGTGAATTGTTGAATAATGTTCTTTAAATATGAAAATGATTATTATTTTCTAATTTAATAATATTGTGGATTTTGTGAGTTATGTTCTAGAAAATAAAGTTACCGATTAATGCTTTAGATATGCTCAAAATTTACATGTATCTTCAACATTGTTGGTGTAATTAAATATTACTAATTACACTTTACTTAAGTTTACTTAGGATAATGAATTTGCATATTAGTTGTCATTGTGACAACTAGGAGTTTGCATTTAATTTTAGCACATGGTTAGGAGAATCTCCGCTTTTGGTGTGATAGTTGTCTTCGCATACCTCTTTGTGTGTGAGATCCACTTTTAGTGCTCTTATCACATTATCATCCTCTCATTGTTGCACATGTTGCACATACTTTGAGGTACAATGGAGGATAATCCACCTTTGGTGGACATGTGATTCCACCTAGTGTGGGTGATATCTTATCATCTACTTATCATGTATTCTTATTGCATTGCCTATATATTTAGGCACTCCTTTGTAATCATTTCAATCTATTATTCATTATTTGATCATTGGATCATATCATATTATGTCTCTCTTGTGCTATCTCTTGAGCTTCTAGATCTTGGCATTTTATTCTTTGCCTTAGGCAAATTCTTACATGGTATCAGAGTGATATCAAAATTCTTACGTGGTATCAGAGCCAAAGAAGTTTTCATTGCATAGCCATTGGAGAGCCATTGATTGCTTCAATATTTGGAGGGCCATGATTTAGATCTGAGATTAGCATTTTGTGGGAGTGTTTTGAGAAAGATTAGACCTCACCATTGCATCTGGGTGGTTATTTCCATAAATTTTGAATATAAATTTGCCTATATTGGGCAAAAGTCAAATTTGAGGCAATTTTTTTTTGTAAATCAGGCCCCTAAGGCCGATCTGCAAAATTAGAGAACTTTGGACCAAATCTGACACTACCATTGAGATCAGAGTGGCCAAAAACCCCAAGATCAACTATTCATTTGCCCAGATTGGACACTGTTGGTCTCAGGAAAAATATTCCCCTCCCTGGTCTGCCGTATGAACACGACTGCATCAAAGGTACGATTTTATTTTTTAATTTTTGTTTTTTATTATTATTACATTTCATTTTTATTAAAAATCAAAATATTAAAAATAAATTTTAGGGGGGGGGGGGTTATTTGTTTGTTTATGAAATTTTTCATATAATTTTTTTTAAAAATTTATTTTTCTACTGGCGTATCACACTGCAGCCAGCACTGCATTGCAGTGATGGTACCTGCGCTGCAGGCTGTACCACACTGTAGGAAGTACTGCCCTACGTGCTATACTGCACTGCAGTGCGGTCCCCACAAGGGGTAATTTTTTTAAAAAGTTTTTTAATATATGTTTAAATAAAGTTTTTAATAAGTTTTTAATATGTTTTTTTTCTAAGATTTCTTTAATAAATAAAAACTTTTTTTATATGCTTTTTAATATGTTTTTTAATAAGTTTTTTTTACTAGATTTTTTTTAATAAAAACTTTATTTATTAATATGTTTTTTTTAAAAAGTTTTTTTCATAAAAACTTAATTTTAATATGTTTGTTTTTAATAAAACATATTTAGGTTTTTCTTTATTAAGTATTTAATAAAGTTTTTTAAAAATCTTTTTAAAAAAAAAATAAAAATTTTTTACTTTATTTTTTAATAAAGTTTCTTTTATGTGGTTTTTTAATAAATGTTTTCCTTAAACTTATTGGGTTTTTGAAAAACAAAATATTAATAAATAAGTAAAATTGGAAACACTATTTTTTTCTTTGCCACTTGTATACTTGTCTTGCAACGTCATCCAACCGGCAGCCAGGGGGGGAAGCCAATTTTGTCCCAAAGACTTCCTAGCACAAGGCCAACAGGAGGACACTTTTTCTGCACCATTTGACAGGGCAACTATGGTGGCTTCATCTTTTTCATGTTTCTAGCTTTGCATTGTATTTGATGTTGTATGCTCTTGCATGAGCAATGTTGTACACACACTATCATAAAGTGCCACATTTTTATTTGCACATTGTCATTGATGACACATTTGATGTAATCCCTATGTTAGTAGATTAGGAATATCATGGGACTTGGTTCTTGAAGGTTATGCTCCAACCAATCAATGGATGCACAACACAAGTTCAAGTATACCAACCTGTCAGTTGAGTACCCAATTCGTGTCTGCAGGTGTCTCCATTCCTCATCTCTATCATATCTTAATGGGCATTCTGTCGGTCATTCTACATCAACATTGGTACTTGATTTTGTCACACGTTGACATTCTGGGTGCGGCATTGGCTCTATTTTCTTCTTACGAAGGAGTATTGCTCAACATCTTGGACCATCTTTGTAGGAGATTCAACATTGAAGGGGGGCTACTTTGTCTCTCTTCCCTATTTCCTTCCCTTGGGGGGATTCTTTATTGTATATGCATGATGTATGTCATAATGGGGGGGTCTTGATTACTCCATCCATGCATGCATCTTGTATTTATCTCTTTTTTGGGGGAGGGTTTTTCCCATGAGGTTTTTCCTCTTTCCCCGCTTTATGAGAGATTACATTATCTATTGTTCTTGTATTTTGTACATGGGTACCTAACATGGCCTAGTAGCCGGGACCCATCTTGCATTGTGAGCTTAAGTGCAATCCCCTAAGTTGCACTTAAGGGGGGGTGTTGGTGTAATTAAATATTACTAATTACACTTTACTTAAGTTTACTTAGGATAATGCATTTGCATATTAGTTGTCATTGTGACAACTAGGAGTTTGCATTTTATTTTAGCACATGGTTAGGAGAATCTCCACTTTTGGTGTGATAGTTGTCTTCACATACCTCTTTGTGTGTGAGAACCACCTTTAGTGCTCTTATCATATTATCATCCTCTCATTGTTGCACATGTTGCACATACTTTGATGTACAATGGAGGATGATCCACCTTTGGTGGACATGTGATTCCACCTAGTGTGGGTGATATCTTATCATCTACTTATCATGTATTCTTATTGCATTGCCTATATATTTAGGCACTCCTACTTTGTAATCATTTCAATCTATTATTCATTATTTGATCATTGGATCATATCATATTATGTCTCTCTTGTGCTATCTCTTGAGCTTCTAGATCTTGGCACTTTATTCTTTGCCTTAGGCAAATTCTTACGAACATGATTACCAACAGATGAAATTTAGAACTCTTATATTACCTATTTTTCAAGAATAATTTTTTTATTTTATTTTAACTAATTTTTAATAAAGGTAAAATTCATATTGATTGAAAAATCATATTCTAATCATAAAAATTTGACTACATGGTCATTTTCATTAAGAGAAAAAAAAGTTTAAATAAGAAATGGAATTGTTTGGATGTTATGATATTTTAGTTTTATTTTCATTTTGAAAAAAGATATCTTGGGGAAAGGGTGTCGAATATGGTGAAACAAAAAAGGGTAAACATTACTTTCTTTTACCTGCTAGTAGAAATCTATTGAAAAATGCTTAGGCCTAAGCTATGTAAACACATAATGGAATTTTTGTTAGTTATTTATTTTCTCTTTCTTCCATATTTGTGTCAGTTCTACTTTATGTATGGAAAGTAGTTAGTTCAGAGCTTGCACCAGATAAATTTCCAATCCATCACTATCTAGTTGATAGATCACTCAAGTAGGGTTGGTGTGCTCTTTATTGTAGGATGAGCCTTGGGGGAGCTAACCACTTAGTGGTTGGGCAGAATAAATGCTTGGATCATATTTCCATCTCTAGACTATAGATGGACAATTGACTATCTAACGGCATAGGAGACATGAATATGTGGATGGATGACTGATCGTCTGATGGCATATATCTATGGATATCTTGTATCATTTAAACCTTTCAAACATGTACTCTATTGTATGTGTATCTATGTACTTTGATGTTTTATGTTCGATAGTATGGTCGAAATCTATTATGTATTATTTACTCATGTTGTATTACTCGACAATATGGTCAGATTTTATCTATTATTTTGAGGATTTTTGACATTCTCTCAAGTTATTGTAATTTATTTTAAATAGAAATAAAATTTATTTGTGGAAAAGTCTTTATATCTTATAGACTTTGAATTTTTGGGATTTTAGTTGTAGAGCTTACGTGTGTCTTTTGAGTAAGAAATGATCCTTACATGGGTGGCAATATCATGGTTGCTAGATCGAAATGACTATGGTGCAAAAGGAGGAATCATGACTGATAACTTGTGAAAATTTCCTTTTCTTGCAAGAATAGAGATATCGGGGATATATAGGTAATCTTCCTTCATGCTTGTAAAATCTCTATTACCTTCAATAATTAACTATAGATGACAATAGGTTGCGTGGAGTAATATCCCTTAGCATTTGAATGCTCACAAATTTGACTTACCTCAATCTTCAAGGAAATAAACTGGGTGGAAGCCTCCCATATTGTTTGAATAGTCTTTCTTCTTTTAATAGTCTATACCTTTCAGATAATTAATTGAGTGGCCAGATTCCATTTACATGGGGTGATCTCCCTTTTCTTAAATACTTTGATGTTTCATTCAATGAATTGAGTTGGACTCTTCCCTTTTCATTTGTAGGGTTGTCCTCCATTATTGTACTCTCCACTAATGGAAATAGATTCAATGAGAGTACCCCTTCTTGGGGATTACCATCCTCTATTGAATATCTCTCCTTCTCATTAAATGACAACCTCACAATTTCAAAGAAATTTTTCCATAACCTTAGCAAATTAGAAAAATTATCATTATCAAATTGCACACTAAATATTAGTACATCCTGGGTTCCCAACTTTGAGCTTTCTATGTTACAACTTGTGTCATGTCAGATGGAGGGTCAAATTCCACCATGGATTTCAACTCAATTCTCAATGTATTCCTTGATATTAGCTAACAATGGTCTTGTTGGAGAAATTCCCTCTTGGCTATTGGATATGGTAGCTTCCTTTGATGAACTAAACATGTCACAAAATCATTTGCATGGGTCCATTTTTCCAAATTGTCCAATTTATGGGATAGGAACCTTAGATGTGTCTAGCAATTCATTAAGTGGAAATATACCTTTCGAATGGACAAGTCTAACAACACAAACTTTGGGGCCTCCTCTTCAATTGATGCTCAATGATAATTTGTTTACCGACAACATTCCTCCAATCTTGTGTAACTCCTATCTATGGTTACAGTTACATCTTGAAAACAACAAGTTGGATGGAATGATTCCTTGGTGTTTGATTGAGGATAGATCAAGGATTTATGACTTAAATTTAGGAGGTAATAATCTGGAGGGAAGGATGCATGAAGGTTTAATATTCTCATCTAGCATTGAATACTTGGTGCTAAAAAATAATCAGCTCAGGGGAGCCTTTGTGCCCTCATTTACTAATTATACAACTTTCCAAGTACTTGATATTGGGCACAACAAATTCACAGGACATCTCCCAAATTCAATTGGTAATATCACATCTCTTCAATTTATGTTAATCAGTGATAATTAGTTCAACAACAACATTATTTCAAAAATTGGTGACCTGAAGCAGCTTCAGATCTTAGACCTTTCATCCAACAACTTCTCAGGTTCTATTCGACACAACATTGTATTTTTACAAGCAATGGTTGTAGCAACAGAGAGTGACTATGTTTTTTAGAGTCTTCTCCTACATGAGGGTGTTTATATCCTGAGACCTTCTCTAGGTGCACTGGGTATGGCCTCCTAAGGTATAGAACTATACTACCCATATATTCTTTCCACACTTACATGAATAGATCTCCCCAATAATCAATCGAAAGGAGGTGTTCCTCTTGATTTTGGAAATTTGAAGGGCTTGAGGTTTCTAAATTTGTCCATGAACAAACTAAGTGGAATAATTCCACATAATTTGGGACATATGATCCAACTTCATTTGTTGGGCCTTTCTTCAAACAAGCTTTCAGGAGATATTCCTTCAGAGTTTCAATCTCTGAACTATTTTGAATATTTAAATTTGTTAAACAACAACCTATCTGGAAGTATACCACAAGGAGGGGAGATGATCAGATTTGAAAATACATCATATTTTGGGAATCCAAATTTGCAAGGGTACCCACTTCCAATGAACTGCAACTGGCCCCAATTTGAACCTCCTCATCCTCTAAGTGATGTTGAAAATAAAGATGAAGAGGAGAGTGAGAAAATACCGTGGTATGAAATCAAACTCGAATGGTCATATGGAGGATGATTTTTGAGTATAGTAGTGGTATTTCTTTTAGTAAAAGAGAGTTGGAGAAATAAACACTTCAAAGGGGTTGATGATATTTTGAAGTTTATGTTTCTTTTCATTCGTAATATGAGATTATAAGCCTCTTTCTTCATCAAAATGGAACAAAAGCTATGTCTTAAATAAGAATTTGATATTTAAGTTCTTTTGGAGGTTAGATTGTCTAGTTTAAAATTGGAAAACAAACTATATCATGTGTGTAGTGTGTATAGATATAATTGAATATAATATTTAAAAGAGGTTCTTGTATTTTCTATGTTTCATGCATCAAATTGATAATACTTGCTTGTTTTAATTGTTAAGATCTGCACATCCATGACAATTTTGATTCATTTTGTACTACCTTAATTATTTTTTCTCCATTTAGAGAGAATGAATTTAGACAAGGCAGTATCCTTAGAATGACTTTATACAATGTGATATCCTTAGAATAACTACCAATTCTAACTGAAAATTTGTAGAATAATTGGTAATATCTTGGAGTTGTGATTCACAATGAAAAGGAAGCACAACTTAGTAAAAAATGAGATGGGTACACTATAATCAGAAGGACAAATGGATCATCGCTCCAAACAAGATATATTCTAATAACTTATAAAGAAAACCTATGTAGTTTAAAAACAAGAATACAAATAGGGTGTACATAATGAGTAATTGTCAATTATATGTTTTATTTATCTATATTGCTTTGGTTGTGGTAAATATGTGATCTTTTTTATATGAAGATAGTAGTCAATTGAATTAAATTAAATCAAATCACACAAGGTTAAAATACTAATCCATTCACTACAAAAAGATACTAATTATAGGACTAATCTATAGCTTGTGCGAACCATTTATAAGACTACACAATTCTAGGTAGTAGTTCTAGGCAATAATTTGAGACTTTTTCCTACAAAATATTGTAAGGAAGATGCCCATGTGAGTATGCATATTATAATTCTGAACTTTGTAATTTCACACTTGTGGAGATAATAAGAAGCACATTTTTTATTATTGATAATTGTTGTTGTTTCTCTATTTCTGTTATGTGTTTGTCGTATTAATGGGAGCACCCTTCATCAAGTGGTATCAAAATAGGATATGTTAAGTGTATAGACAGATCACTGAATCTGAGGTAATTTTCACTAGGACTGTGGTTTAGGGTTTCAATGATAAGAATGAAAATGCCTCCATAAAGTGAACATGGCAAAAGTGCTGGTGGTGTGCCACCTGAGGTTAGAGCCCTCCAGAGACAAGTGAGAGAATTACAAGAAGAGATTCATAGAGGAATGACTCTTACATTCAGAGATGAAAGTGAGGATGAAGATGAAGAAGAAGGAAATTTTGATCAGGAAGGAGAAGGCAAAATTTTGAACTAGGAGGAAGAAAGGTTTTTTGGGCCATTTCTAAGATTGGGAAAAGACCTAAGATTGAGGTTCCTATATTTTTCAGGAAGTCTTAACCTAGAGTAATTGATCAACTAGATCAATGAATTAGAGGAATATTTTGAGTATGAAAATATCAAGGATCCTAATTGGGTCATGTTTGTGAAGGCCAAAATGAAGGGTCATGTGAAGATCTAGTGGGAAGAGATTCAATTAGAGAGAAATAGGAGGAAAAAAGAAAAAATCACAAGATGGAATTAGATGGTAGATTAATTTAAGCAATAGATCATTCCTGTTGATTATGAGCTTGATCTATTGAAGAAAATGCATGGATTGAAGCAAGTAGGGAGATCTATTTAGGAACTTATAGAGAAGAGTTCTATCGAATCCTCATTAGAATAGGACATGTAGAAGATGATAAGGAGAAATTTTCCTGTTACCTTAATGGGTTGAGGCCAAGTATTCAAGAGGAGTTGAATTTGGTCTAAGGGAATAGTATTGAAGAGGCATAATAGTTTGTCCTAAACGTAGAGGAAAATTTGAACAATAAGTTTTAAAGAAGACAAAGCAGAAGAGGTCATGGAAGAAGATCCATTGGATGGTCTTATGGAGGTTGATATGAAGATCAAAAGAAGAAAGATGAGGCCAGTAACAGTCAAAATCAGAGAGGAAAAAATTTCAATTATTTCTAGGATCATAATAATAGAGATTAGAGAGGAAGGGGAAGAGGACAATTACCAAGAAGAGGAGGCTTCCATGGAACATGTTTTGAGTATGGATACGAAGGTCATAAGGCATATAAATGCACACAATTCCAATGAAGGACAAATAAGAGAACTAAAGGCTAGGCTAGAATTGCACATGTGGATGAAGATGCCAAATCATCACATTCTGAAGATGCTAAAAGAGAAGAAATGCTAATTAACAAAAGATTCCTGTTGAGTGGTTAGAATGAACCTAAGAAAATGAGGAATTTGTTTCACACCGGGTGCAAGTGTGAAGACAAGTCTTGTGATGTGATTATTGATAGTGGAAGCACTAATAATTTGGTATCAAAAGAGATTATTACAAAGTTAAAGCTCAAGAGGCAGAAAGACCCACTTCCATACTAGATTGCTTGGGTGTAGGATGACCACAAGGTCATGGTCAATGAAAAAATCCTAGTAAAGCTCAAGACTGGGGGGCACCATAATGAGGTACTATGTGATATCATACCTATGGATTCATGTCATATGGTGTTGGGTAGGCCATGAAAGTTTGACAAGCATGCTATACACGATAGTCGTACGAATACTTATTCTCTAACAAAAGATGGAGTGTGACATAAGCTAAATCCATTTAAGGAAATAGAAGAAAGGGTATGTAGTAATGCGAGAATAAGTTTTTTTTATGGAAGAAAATTCCTAGAGGGCATGAGGCATGAGCATGTGTGTTTTTCTTTAATTCCAAAAGTTGGTAAAGAGGAACTAGAAGATGTACCTATAGAAGTTGTAGATTTGTTGAATGAGTTTCAAGATATTATATCTTGGATAATGTGCCTGGTGGATTACCACCAGTAAGAAAGATCAGTCATCAGATGGACTTGATTCCAGGAGCTTGTTTCCCAAATAAGGAAGGAGATAGAATGAGACTAGGAGAAAGTGAACAGTTGAACATACAAGTACATGAGTTGTTGCAAAAGGGGTTGATTCGAGAGAGGTTGAGTCCATGTGTTGTACCAACAGTCTTAGCACCAAATAAGAATGTAGAATGAAGGATGTATACAAATTTTAGGGCTATTAGGGTAAGTGCACAAAGTTGGGGACCAAAAAGATGCCACTTTTCTTTTTGGCCCCCCATCGTGCATAGTGTGCATGCACTAAAGGGTGTCCACCCTATGGCTTGGGTTGCCCAAGCCTTAGGCTTGGGAAATCCAAACTAAAGCGTGTGTGCCCTATAGGGCGCATGCACTTTGGAAACACTTTTTTAGTGTTTTTCAAAGGGCGTACACTCTATAGGGTGCACACCCTTTTAAAAATCCCTCTTAAAGCATGTTGCGCAAGTTTGAAAGCTCATTTTACTTTCTCAAACTTGCATTTTCAGCTAAGAAGGGATTCTAAAGTGTGCATGCCCTGTTATTTAGCCTTGTGAACCGATTGGTTTTGTTCATCCATCCATCAAATGGCTCCATGACATCATCAAGTTCAAACTGGAAGAAGAGATAAGTGTTTTTACAGCCCATGCCTCTTATTTGTTTTAAAATTTTAGTTTTTTTGCAATTTGTTTTGTTAAAATTTGTTTTTGTTTAGATTTGTTGTGTAATGAAGATTTTTAAATGTAGTTTTTTTAATTTCTAGGAAGAAATAATCTCCTCAACCAAACTCTCCACCAAACCCTCCACCAAACCCTCTGTCTCCTCATGAAGAAACAAATGAAGAAAGTGAACCTCAATTGCCTCCTCCAATTGAGAAACCTCCTCCTAGAACCAAACAAAATCTAATGAACCAAATTGAAAGAGGGCAAAAAAAATTAGAATCTTTAATCAATAGGTTAAAAGATTCTAATGGTACAAATCTCAGAAGGGAAAGACTTACAAAATCATTGGAAGCAATCTTGACCCATGTAAGTGTGGTTAGTGGGAAAATTAATTTATGGCGAGATAAAAGAAAACAAAAAAAATAATATTATGCAAATAAATTATCTTATGTGGACAGAAAAAAGAAAAAAATCACAAAAGATGACATTTTCCAGCTATTTAAAAAACCAGGGGACACAGATACTACAACAAAGAGGTTCCCAATTCATTGGTGCATAAATGAAGACATTAGAAACAATTTTTGTGAGAGATGGTGGATGGTCTTTGATTCACCTCCTTGTAATAATCATGAGGTTCCTATATATTTTTTGAGGAAACTCTATTGCGAGTTTGTACTCAAGGAGGTGCCAAATTATTTTGACATTCTAGATTCTTAGGGTAGAGGAGGGGGGTCATCATTTGATCAAGCGGTGGCACATTGTGACCCTAATGCACCTAGGGCTGCTATTGGCAAGCCACATGTGGATGATGTTAGTATTCCATCCATTATGAAGGAACATGTAGAGGCAGACACACTAGGCACAATTAGTGCTCTGACACAAACTCTCATTTAGTGTGCCACTCCTTTAGTTGAGGGTGACCATGGTCAGTCCTTAAGGGGGCATATTTGTTGGTCATGTGGATGCTTGTGCACATTTGGTACTAGCAAGAGAGAGGAGGAGGATTCTAGATTGATGTCTGATAGCTTTCTAAATATGATATTTGGCATTGACACACAAGTAAATATTTCCAAGTTCATTAAATTACTTTGATCATATTTCATTTATAAAAGAATAACTATTTAATTTAGTATCTATTGTTTATGATGAAAATTCAGGGAAACAGTGTCAGTGGTAGTGGCGGTGGCAATGGAAGTGGAAATGATCCTAATGTCCCCTTTCACACATCATCATCAATTCCACAAGTATGTATCGAATAAAACATTTTAATTAACATATTTGATTATTATGTAATTATATGAATAATTACATCCTAACTTATTGTGCATGTGCATTAGATGTGCACTGGTGGACCATCGACGTTCACAATAGATAGCGAAGGGAAATGTGCAACTTTCCTTGAGGTATCTTTATTTGCATATTAATTTGATTTACTTGATTATATTTAATGAATGAATGAATGACTAAATTACTACACAAATTATGATTAAAATCTAGAGGCACGATGATTACATTCTTTCACCTAGGTTTGTGAGGTCACCATTGAGTCCACAAGTATACATGTAATAATGCATTATAATTAACATGTTAGTAGTATGTTCTTATATGAATGGTTATCTTATAATTTTCTATGTACATGTGCACTAGTTGAATGTTGGAGCTTCGACTTCGACACCGTACACTGGAGGACATAGTGGAACCTTCATAGAGGTATCATTTACTCATTAGTAGGGTTGTAAAGAATATATGTAATCTTGATAACTGCATAATTCACTTTTTTTGTTTCATTTTCAGCTTTTGACATCAGAGACTCCTCCTTCTATTTGTGATACTTTGGATCGTGGAGTAGCTATAGCAATAGCTAGTTCTGAAGCACTGACTGAGGTATGAAAGATATCACTTAACTTTAATTATTATTTTAATAGTTTGTATTGAATTTTATAATGATATTCATGTATGTATTTTAATTATTATTTTGATCATTGTTGTAGGGACTTATGACTCTAGATCACCAATATGCACCTTTGGTGGATGAACATAGTGACTATTTGCTGGTGGTAAGCCAATATTCAATTTTATGTCATTGTATAATTCAATTTTGATGTATTTTAGTTATCTCTATCTAATTTTGTTTTTATCAGGTTGAGCTAGAGAAGAGTCTAGACAGGAGGACGAGTGAGTGGACTTGGAAGACTATGGAATCCACTGCATCTCCATCAATGTGACGATTGAAGACAACTTGGGATTTTTTTTTTCCCCTAGCGGGAAAGGACTAGATTAGGGATATGGATTGTATGCCTATATGGCATTAGTGGACATATATTTTGTATATTGTATCAGTGATACGTTGTACATCCATTTGGCTTTGAGGAAGCCAATTTTACTGTATTGAATATATTCAATGTATGACATTATTGGACATATATATTTGACTTCATGCCCTAAAAATATTTTTTTTTATGTTTTAGGTATGGAATTCATGTGTTTAGTGTATTGATGTATACTAATTTATGTTTATGTGGATGTCTTATGCTTTGTAAATTTCCCATGAAATATAGTTATGCTTGTATGTTTATCGATGTATGTTTAACTTACTGACTGTGCTACAAATGCTAGTCATTGTCCTCAATAACAGTCAATTCTTTGACTGTAATAATAACAAAAATAATGAAATGAATGCATAAATGTATAAATACAATATAAGGATTCTTGGGGTACCCTAATGTTGGCAAGAGTTCTTTTATTAATAATATTACTATGGTAGATGTGGATGTGCAACTTTATGCTTTTACAAACTAACTTCTAATTGTCCCCTAACTAACTGATTGTTAATGACGAACACTAGAATACATATTTGCACTCATCCTATTACTCACCCCAGAGTCATTAACATTGTTCGAATGACTGTGTGCCAAAATGGGTTGTCAATAGCATTTATCTTACCATTCAAAGTTGTTGGAACAAATAGTTCAATGCTACAACCGACGGTTGGAAAGATACACAATGTCAGCCGTTCAAACTAAGGAACATTGTGAGTTCTAACATCGATCAAGAATGTGTTTCCAAATATAAACAAACCTAAATCTTTGAAAAATGAGATAGGATTTTGTAGGCCCTGGCAATACAGTCCCATAGCACCTGATGGATCCATGCTACCTTGCATGAGCTCCGAGATATGAGCCCGCAAAGATCACTGATTTCATGCTTAAGAGACCTTGAGGGACACTTCAGCCCAAAGTTGTCGGTGGGGTTTGAACCACTATGCATGTTGAATGAGGTTTCCCCTAGCATTTAATTGATCATTTAGAGCTATTGGAACAAATGGTTCAATGCTACGACCGACGGTTGGAAAGATATGCAATGTTGATCATTTGAACTAAAGAACACTATGAGTTCTGAAATTGACCAAGAATTTGTTTCCAAATATTAATGAACTTGAATCGATGAAAATCAAGAGTGGCTTTTGTAGGCCCC
This sequence comes from Chamaecyparis obtusa, assembly GCA_027943335.1. Taxonomy (NCBI): domain Eukaryota; kingdom Viridiplantae; phylum Streptophyta; class Pinopsida; order Cupressales; family Cupressaceae; genus Chamaecyparis; species Chamaecyparis obtusa. Next base: position 75,123 of record BSBK01003563.1, on the reverse strand, counting down.
GGTAACACAGTCCCGTAATGCCTGATGAATCGATTCTACCTCTAATGAGCTCTGAGATATGATCCCACAAAGATCACTGATTTCATGCTTAAGAGACCTTGAGGGACACTTTAGCCTAGAGTCATCGGTGGGGTTCAAATGACTGTGTGTGCCAAAAAAGGTTGTCACTAGCATTTACTTGACCATTCAGAGCTGTTGGAACTGACGGTTCGATGCTACAACTGACGGTTTGAAAGATACACAACATTGGCCATTTGAACTGGGGAACACTTTGAGTTCTAAGATCGACCAAGAATGTGTTTCCAAATATAAATGAACTTGAATCTCTAAAAACTAAGGCATGCTTTTGTAGGCCCTGGTAACATAGTCCCATAGCACCTAACAGATTGATTCTACCTCACACGAGCTTCGAGATATGACCCTGCAAAGATCATTGATTTCATGCATTTGTGACCTTGAGGGACACTTCAGCCTAGAGTCATCAATGGGGTTTGAACTACTATGCATACCGAACAAGGTTTCCCCTAGCATTTACCTAGCCACTCGAAGCTATTGGAACTGATGGTTCAATGCTACAACTAATGATTTGAAAGATACACAATGTTAGCTGTTTGAACTGAGGAACACTTTGAGTTCTGACATCAACCAAGAATGTGTTACCAAATTTAAATGAAATTGACTCTCTAAAAACTAAGATAGGCTTTTGTAGGCACTAGCAACATGGTCTCATAGCACCTAACAGATCAATTCTAGCTCACTTGAGCTCTGAGATATGACCCCACAAAGATCATTGATTTCATGCTTAAGAGACCTTGAGGGACACTTCGGCCCAAAGTCATCGGTGGGGTTCGAATGACTATGTGCCAAATGAGGTTGCTACTAGCATTTACCTGACCATTCAAAGTTGTTGGAACTGATGGTTTGATGCTACAATCGATGGTTTGAAGGATACGCAATGTTGGTCATTTGAACCGAGGAACACTTTGAGTTCTAACATTGACCAAGAATGTGTTGCCAAATTTAAATGAAGTGGAAGCTCAAAAAACTAAGACAGGCTTTTGTAGGCCCCAACAACATGATCTTGTAGCACTTGATAGATTGATGTTACCTCTCACAAGCTCTGAGATATGACCCCGCAAAGATCGCTGATTTCATGCATTTGGGACCTTGATGGACACTTCGGCCCAGAGTCATCGGCGGGGTTCAAATGATTGTGTGTGCCAAACAAGGTTGTCACTAGCATTTACCCAACCATTCAGAGCTTTTGGAACTGATGGTTTGATGCTACGATCGACGGTTGGAAAGATATGCAATGTTGGCTGTTTGAACTGAGGAACACTATGAGTTCTGACATTGATCGAGAATGTGTTTCCAAATATTAATGAACTTGAATCGCTGAAAATTGAGAGAGGCTTTTGTAGGCCCTGACAACATGGTCTTGTAGCATGTGACATATCAATGCTACCTCACACTAGCTCTGAGATATGACCCCGCAAAGATCATTGATTTCCTGCTTAAGAGACCTTGAGGGCCACTTTCGCGTGGAGTCATTGACGGGGTTCAAACAACTATGTGTGCCAAACAAGGTTGCCACTAGGGTTTACTTGGCCATTTGGAGTTATTTAAACTAATGATTTGATGCTATGACTGACGGTTGGAAAGATACGTAATGTTGGCCATTTGAACTCAGGAACACTTTGAGTTTTGACATCGACTAAGAATGTGCTACCAAATTTAAATGAAGTTGAATCTCTAAAAACTGAGATAGGCTTTTGTAGGCCCCAATAACATGGTCCTGTAGCACCTAATGGATTGATTCTACCTCACCTGAGCTTCAAGATATGACCTGACAAAGTTTTTTGATTTCATGCTTAAGAGACCTTGAGGGACACTTTGGCCCGGAGTCCTTGGCAGGATTCAAATGACTGTGTGTGCCGAATGAGGTTTCCACTAGCATTTACCTGGCCATTCAAAGCTATTGGAATAGATAGATCAATGCTATGACTGATGGTTGGAAAGATGTGCAATGTTGGCCGTTTGAACTTAGGAACACTTTAAGTTCTGACATCGACTGAGAATGTGTTGCCGATTTTAAACAAAGTTGAATCTCTAAAAATTGAGATAGGCTTTTTTAGGCTCCAATAATTCAGAGCTCTTGGAATAGATGGTTAAATGCTATGACCGATGGTTGGAAAGATATGCAACGTTGGCCATTTGAGTTGAGGAACACTGTGAGTTCTGACATCGACCAAGAATGTATTTCTGATTTTAAATGAACTTGAATCTCCAAAAAATGAGATAGGCTTTTGTAGACCTCGACAACATGGTCCTGTAGAAACTGATGGATGCATGCTACCCTAAACGAGCTCAGAGATATGACCCTAGAAATATTTCTAATTTCATGCTTAAGGGACCTTGGGGAACACTTCAGCATGGAGTTGTCGGTGGTGATCAAATGACTGTGCGTGCCAACAAGGTTGCCACTAGCATTTACCTAGCCATTTGGAGCTATTGGAATAGATAGATTGATGCTAAGACTGATGGTCAGAAAGATACGCAATGTTGGCCATTTGAACTGAGGAACACTTTAAGTTTTGACATTGACCGAGAAGATGTTGCTGATTTTAAATGAAGTTGAATCTCCAAAAACTGAGATAGGCTTTTGTAGGCCTCAACAACATGGTCCCATAGCAACTGATAGATCCATGCTACCTCACATGAGCTTTGAGATACAATCCTACAAAGATCATTGATTTCATGCTTAAGGGACCTTGAGGGACACTTCATGACAGAGTTGTCGGCAAGGATCAAATGACTATGCATACTAAATGATGTTGCCACTAGGGTTTACCTAGCAATTCAGAGCTATTAGAATAGATGGTTTAATGCTATGATTGACAGTTGGAAATATATGCAACGTTGGTTGTTTGAGCTGAGGAACACTATGAGTTTTGACATCGACCGAGAATGTGTTGCCAATTTTAAATGAGCTTGAATCTCCAAAAACTAAGATAGGCTTTTGTAGGCCCCAACAACATGATCCCATAGCATCTAACAGATCCATGCTACCTTGCATGAGCTTAGAGATATGGCCCCGCAAAGATCATTGATTTCATACTTAAGGGACCTTGAGGGACACTTCAACATGGAGGTGTTGACCATGATCGAACAACTATGCATGGTGAATGAGGTTGCCACTAGCATTTACCTAGCCATTTGGAGCTACTAGAACATATCGATCGATGCTATGACTGACGGTTGGAAAGATACGCAATATTGGCTATTTGAGCTAAGGAACACTATGAGTTCTGACATCGACTGAGAATGTGTTGCCAATTTTAAACAAACTTTAATCTCCAAAAACTAAGATAGGCTTCTTTAGGCCCTGGCAAGATGGTCCTGTAGCAATTGATAGATCCATGGTACCTCTCACGAGCTCAGAGATATGACCCCACAAAGATCATTGATTTTATGCTTAAGGGACCTTGAGGGATACTTCAGCATGGAGTCATCGGCGGTGATCAAATGACTGTGCATGGAGAATGAAGTTTCCACTAGCATTTTCTTGACCATTCGGAGCTATTGCAACAGATAGATCAATGCTACGACCGATGGTTGGAAAGATACACAACATTGGCCATTTGAACGGAGGAACACTTTAAGTTCTGACATCTACCGAGAATGTGTTTCCAATTTTAAACAAAGTTGAATCTCCAAAAATTGAGATAGGCTTTTGTGGGCCCCAGAAACATGGTCCCATAGCAACTGACAGATCCATGCTACCATGCATGAGCTCTGAGATACAACCCCAGAAATATCATTGATTTCATGCTTAAGGTACCTTGAGGGACACTTCAACATGGAGTCATCGGCGGGGATCAAATGACTATGCATGTCGAATGAGGTTTCCACTAGCATTTACCAAGCCATTCGGAGCTATTGGAACATACAGTTTGATGCTACTATCAATGGTTGTAAAGATATGCAACATTGGTCATTTGAGCTAAGGAACACTGTGAGTTCTGACATCGACCGAGAATGTGTTGCTGATTTTAAACAAACTTAAATCTCCAAAAATGAAGAAAAATTTTTGTAGGCCCAAGAAACATGGTCCCGAAGCAACTAATAGATGCATGTTACCTCACATGAGCTCGGAGATACGACCCCACAAAGGTCATTGATTTCATGCTTAAGAGACCTTGAGGGACACTTCAGCATGGAGTCATCAGTGAGGATCGAATGAATGTGTGTGGTGAATGAGGTTGCCACTAGAATTTACCCAACCACATGGTACTATTGGGAAAGACAGATTGATGCTATGACTGATGGTTTGCAAGATACGCAACATTGACCATTTGAACCGAGGAACACTTTAAGTTCTGACATCGACTGAGAATGTGTTGCCGATTTTAAATGAAGTTGAATATCCAAAAACTAAGATAGGCTTTTGTAGGCCCTAGTAACAAGGTCCTGTAGCAACTGACGGATCCATACTACCTCACATGAGCTCTGAGATATGAGCCCACAAATATTTTTGATTTCATGCTTAAGGGACCTTGAGGGACACTTCAACATGAAGTCGTCAGTGGGGATCTAATGACTATGCATGTCGAATGAGGTTGCCACTAGCATTTAATCAGCCATTTGGAGCTATTGGAATAGATGGTTTGATGCTACGATCAATGGTTGGAAAGATACGCAACTTTGGTCATTTGAGCTGAGGAACACTGTGAGTTTTGACATCGACCAAGAATGTGTTTCAAATTGTAAATGAACTTGAATATCCAAAAATTGAGATAGGCTTTTGTAGACCCTAGCAATACAGTCCCACAGAAACTAATGAATCCATTCTACCTTGCATGAGCTTGAAGATATGACCCTGCAAAGATTGCTAATTTCATGCTTAAGGGACCTTGAGGGACACTTCAACATGGAGTCATCGGCGGGGATCAAATGACTGTGCGTGTCAAATAAGGTTGCCACACTCATTTACCTAGCCATTCGAAGATGTTGAAATAGATGGTTCAATGCTATGATCAATGATTGGAAAGATACGGAATGTTGGCCATTTGAGCTGAGGAATACTATGAGTTCTGACATCGATCGAGAATGTGTTGCTGATTTTAAATGAACTTGAATCTCCAAAAACTGAGACAAGCTTTTGTAGGCCCTGGCAACATGGTCCCGTAGCAACGAATGAGTTCTGAGATATGACCCCACAAAGATAATTGATTTCATGCTTAAGGGACTTTGAGGGACACTTCAGCATGGAGTCAATGGCAGAGATCAAATGACTATGCGTGGTGAACAAGTTGGATACTAGAATTTACCCATCCATTTAGAGCTATTGGAATGGATAGATCAATGCTACAACTGACAGTTGGAAAGATACGCAATGTTGGCCATTTGAACTGAGGAACACTTTAAGTTCTAACATTAACTGAGAATGTGTTGCTAATTTTAAACAAAGTTGAATCTCTAAAAACTGAGATAGGATTTTGTAGTCCCCAACAACAGGGTCCCGTAGAAATTGATGGATCCATGCTACCTCACATGAGCTCTAAGATACAACCCCACAAAGATCACTGATTTCATGCTTAAGGGACCTTGAGGGACACTTCAACATAGAGTCATCAGCGGGGATCAAATGACTATGCATACGGAATGAGGTTGCAACTAGCATTTACCTGGCCATTCAAAGCTGTTGGAACATTACAGATTCTAGATAGGGACATTATAGATCCATGCAAGAACCCTTTTTTTGATATTGCTCAATAAACCTTTACAAAAGAAAATGTTTACAAAAAATGGCATGTACTTGCATGAGGACATTATATATTTTTGAAATCCCACACAGAAGTAGCTGGAAAGCCACTCAAAAAGTAGTAACTAATAGCAAGTGGGATAATGCAGATGTTTTAATAAATCACTATCTTCTTTACTCGAGCAACATCTGGTTATTCTGCTCGACTTGGAAATGTTTGGGAATAGATAGTCTCCATTTAAAATCAAGTCTCTGGAAGTAGTTATTTTTGTCAGTGGAGGAGATACACCCATGAGATCTGTAATAACTTCATGCTCACTAGAATTTCTATTTCTCTTCAATTGGGATACTCTTTCCAAAATTACATCTACCATTTTACCAATTTGGGAAATTTATGGGTCTATCTGTGGACCTCGAAGGAGTTGGTCACCTAAATGAGAACTTTGAGAGGAAGCGGGAACTTCTCTATAAAAGAGATCAATACCTTGAGAATCTCTCCACTTGTCAGCTAAATTAAAACCTTGGACCATAGATGGCTGCCCTTTGTTGTAAAATGAGGAGTGAGACTACCTTGCCAAAGTTGGCAATGAACTTACATTTCAAGGATAATGCCCAAGTCCTATAAATGCAAGGCCATTGATGAATAGGAATTTCTAATAGATATATTTGTGGTGCTAGAATGAAGTGCATGATGAAATTCTTTTCCTGCTAACAAACCAATTTGGGAAATTTATGGGTCTATCCATGGACGTCGAAGGAGTTGGTCACCTAAATGAGAACCTTGAGATCAAGCAAGAACTTCTCTACGAAAGAGATTAGTACCTTGGGAAGCTCTCCACTTGTCAGCTAAATTAAAACCTTGGACCATAGATGGATGCCCTTTTTTATAAAATGAGGAGTGAGACTGCCTTGCCAAAGTTGGCAATGAACTTACATTTCAAGGATAATGCCCAAGTCGCATAAATGCAAGGCCATTGATGAATAGGCATTTCTAATAGATATATTTGTGGTGCTAGAATGAAGTGCATGACCAAATTCTTTGCCTGCTAATGAACCAATTTGGGAAATTTATGGGTCTATTTGTGGACCTCAAAGGAGTTGGTCACCTAAATGAGAACCTTGAGATGAAGCATAAACTTCTCTATGAAAGAGATCAGTACCTTGAGAAGCTCTCCACTTATTAGCTGAATTTAAACCTTGGACCATAGATGGCTGCCATTTGTTGTAAAATGAGGAGTGAGACTACCTTGCCAAAGGTGGCAATGAACTTACATTTCAAGGATAATGCCCAAGTCCCATAAATGCAAGGCCATTGACAAATAGGCATTTCTAATAGATATATTTGTGGTTCTAGAATGAAGTGCATGACCAAATTCTTTTCCTACTAACGAACCAATTTGGGAAATTTATGGGTCTATCTGTGGACCTTGAAGGATTTGGTCACCTAAATGTGAACCTTGAGATGAAGCAGGAACTTCTCTATGAAAGAGATTAGTACCTTGAGAAGCTCTCCACTTGTTAGCTGAATTAAAACCTTGGACCATAGATTACTTCCCTTTGTTGTAAAATGAGGAGTGAGACTGCCTTGCCAAAGTTGTCAATGAACTTACATTTCAAGGATAATGCCCAAGTCCCATAAATGCAAGGTCATTGATGAATAGGCATTTCTAATAGATATATTTGTGGTACTAGAATGAAGTGCAGGAGGAAATTCTTTTCCTGCTAAGGAACCAATTTGGGAAATTAATGGGTCTATTTGTGGACCTCGAAGGATTTGGTCACCTAAATGAGAACCTTGAGATGAAGAAAGAACTTCTCTATGAAAGAGATCAGTACCTTGAGAAGCTCTCCACTTGTCAGCTGAATTAAAACCTTGGACCATAGATGGCTTCCCTTTGTTGTAAAATGAGGAGTGAGACTTCTTTGCCAAAGGTGGAAATGAACTTACATTTCAAGGATAATGCCCAAGTCCCATAAATGCAAGGCCATTGATGAATAGGCATTTCTAATAGAAATATTTGTGGTGCTAGAATGAAGTGCATGATTAAATTCTTTGTCTGCTAATGAACCAATTTGAGGCTTCATTTCACATTGCTCTATGGATAATTCCACAACACTTGTTACTTCTCTATCTAATTTTTTTGTGTCAGTGTACATGTGCACTGAAGAGCTTCTATCACTACTTGAGCTACTAGTAGATTGTGAGTAATCATCATCATCATCTGACATAGGCTCACACACATATCTTACTTTTTTCCTTTGCCGCTTTCCCCTTCATAGCTCTTCCTCCTTATCTATAACTTATATCATGGGTCCAAGAAGCTCTTCCCACTCTTTCCCATTAACTGTGGGCTTTATCTCTCCATCCTAAGTAATTGGCATACCTTGGATGGCACCAAGATAACTATTTTCTTCTAAAATGTCCTTTTCTCTCACATTAATATCTCTATTAAGAAGATTTTCTATATCTTCCTCTGTATATTGAATAGATGTAGCTGGAATCCCATGTTCATCAAGAATATTCCTTGCACCATTGAGTAATATATCATGCAATTCCTTAATAGTTTCATTCTTAATAGAATTCATAACTAGATTTTCCATAGCCAATTTTATTCGTGATTGTTGCAATATCTTCTCCTCAAATGAACATTTTGTAATCAGTTGATATACAATCATAGTTTCCTCTTGGCCAAACATGTGGGCTCGTGATTGAGCCTGTAGATCCACAAAAGGGTTGAAATATGGATATGGTGGAAGAGTACTATTAACAAGAAGTCATTCACTAACATCTCATCTTTATAACAACTAAATTTGGACTCATTAGAAGCATTAGTTCTCAAAAAAAAAATAGTAAAACATACCATATATAATGACTGTGTTGACACTCGGCTGCATCATATAATAAGTTGAAATTAAATAATCATAAAACACTTTGCAAAGTACAATGTACATATCATATACAACCACATCAAATGAGTTCAACATCAAGAAAGAATAATTTTTTTTCAAAGTCTTCTAAATTCTTTGTGGCTGGTAGCCAATTGCTTATTCACTTATTTTTTGCATCCTGAATTGGCCAAAAGCTATAGGATATTCTCTGGGAAAATTTTCATTTTTTCTTGTAGGATTTGTTTGTATACAAATTTTGGAGAATCTCTATTAAAGAGTAGGTAAGGATGGCTAAGCTGAGTGCAATAGAGAGGGAGAGGACTAAATTGAGAGAGTGGAGGCAGAGAGCAATAATGAAGAAAATATTTCAAGGCTTGTGGAAATATGGAAATTATAATATTCCTCCTAGAGCAGACATTATTTTGAACGGTGCATAAGGTTCATGAAATATTTCAAGGATTGAAGAAGTTTGATGAGTTTGAAGGGTGCATAAGGGTCATGAAATATTTCAAGGATTGAAAGAGTTTGATGAGTTTGAAGGGTGCATAAGGGTCTTGAAATTGGTGCAAGGGTACAATAGTAGACATTCTAGCCATTGGAGGGGGGTATTTTATGCATGAATCCATCATAGGATGGTCAAATGATGGTGAATCAACTTTGGTTCAGTTTCTATGGTGTTGGGAGATGAGACATTGGGTGAGCCCTAGTTTATAGGGGGTTTTGGGTCTTAAAGCAAATGGTATGAAAGGAGAGAATGAAGTAAAGGACTCTCCAAAGATGAGAAAAGAAAAGAAAGTTGTTGGGAGTTCCCTTTGATCTTCAACTTGTAGATTTATACTTTGATGGATAACTTAAATAATGCTTTGACTCTATCACCACTTCAAATTCTACAAGGAAGAGGGCCAATTAACAAGGATCCGAAGAGATCCTCCTATAGTTTGAGCCTTAATGCTCAGGTGGGTGTACCCTTGACTCACTTCTCCAAAGGAGTCTTGAAACAATATACAACTATGTCTTCTACTAACTGATTTAAGATTTTATCATTTAAATTGTTTGTGTGATTGATGATGATGATGATGGACTACCTCAAGAGAAAGGATCAGTGCCTTAACTAGGGCATATAGTCATCTAATAGTATACATCAACCAAAAGACCTTAACTCAAACACAATTGAATTCAGAATAAGTGCATTTCTTATTATCCCCATCACTCACATATCAGGACATCAAATTCTTATCAAGCCATGAACTCACTGAGACTACCTAAAAGACTTTAATCCTAACTTTGTTTGGAACTCAAAAATAATCTCAAAATACTCTTTGTTTACCATATACTAACCCACTTTGTGAAGTTAATATATATGAGCTCAAGAACAAAACAAAAAGACATACACCACTATGAGATTGGAATTCAACTATACTCTCATTAAGACTTGCAGAATCAATACACTATCAAACAACAAAATACCAAAGAAATAGACCCAAAATCCAAGCTCTCCTTACTTAGTATAATCAACAACAACAACATGCCTGGGACCAAAGAAAGTTTTGGAACCCTTACCAAATCAAAACTTCTACAACATATACTCCCTAGTCATCTTGGAATTCTCAAAGAGAATGCAACAAGCTACGGATGACTTAGGGTTAGGGTTTCAACCACCCAACCAACTGGAAATGGTCATAAATTAATTGCAACAGAAGAAACCTAGGAAACTAGGAGAAAGAAAAAATCTCAGAGTGATCCTCAATCATGATAAATTCTCTGAGAAAGTACTGAGAACCACAAAAATGCCCAAAATGTCAATCCTTTCAACCACCTGCAACACACCTCAAGCACAAAACCACATAGTACAAACCCCTACAAATGATCATGGGATACCCTAGACCACATAGCAACAACAAGCGTCACCAAACCAATCAAAATCAGCTGTTAAAACCATAAATTCTGGTACTTCCTATCGCTAGAAACCCTTCAAAAATTTGAATTTGAAAAACAACAGTCACCCTGTGGCACTTGTAGTGAATCGGTGGTCCACATTTGAATCTGCATCAACTTCAAGTCCTAACCGTCCAATTTCTCCTTTTCACGGTCTTTTATGATTTAACCTTTACAGGAATCTTGGTTTAAATTTAACGACCATGCGACAATGCTTTTCTTATTTGCAAGATGAAAATATTAACTCACCTTTAACCCTACGAATTGGTGATTGTAGGAAAACATCTAACCTTAGCCCCACATCTAGCGAACAAGCGATAGAAGACTTCTACCAATTCATGAAGAACTTCATAAAACTGCCAGAAAGTTTAGCGATTAGGTGAATATACACTCGCTGAACTACTAAAACATTTAGAGAATCACCAATTTATTGTGTGAATGAGTGAGGCCTCCACAAATTTTTCAAACTGCCAAAACATTTATCGGAGCCACTAAGCCTTCACCTGGAAGATTGACGGTCGTCTGAAGTTTGCAAAGACTTCCAAGATTCTATCAGATTTCACACCCACCATCGGATGAAGAATCTTCCCCCTACCCTGACAAAACTTTGATAGGATACAAAATCAATGGTCGTCACAAGATCTTGAGCCTTCAACACACTCGATGAGATTATAAGTCGTTAGTCGATTCTCTGATAGGATCAGGACCCTCTGACACGTCGAAAGCTCAGGTCCCATTGACAACAAGCCACTTGAAAATACATGGAAAAATCAAATAGTGCCAACTATGCCTATGTGTAATCTTGGACCCACAAATCTCTTATGAGAATCAATGGCTGTTGCTATACTACTGCATTAAAGGTCGAGCATGTTTTATTAATAGTATAACGAAAACCACAAAATTAAATCAAACTTTAACCCACCTGAATGCCAAGAAGACCAGTCCCACCGATAGGATTCCACCTTATACTATGTGGACCAATAAAAATCCCCAAATCAAAATACCTAGTAGGTGGACCCTTAGGAGAAAAAGGCTACGTCATACAAAGAATTAACAGCCATCGCAAGATCTTATGCATTTGACACATCGCTTGAGAAGACACACTCACCATTAGATGGAGATGGTGTCAGAGGTAGGCCCAAGGAAGATAAAGGCTGCCGAAACATAGGAAAATATTAAGGCATGACTTAGGGAAAATATTTCGGCAGGGAACTATAGGGCTTAGGAAAGATTAAAACATAGACGCTTAGGAAATATAAAGGGGACCCCACCAACACATGAAGAACCTAACCACGTGACATACATTGAACTCATTTAAATAGCACATGCAGATAAAATTTTTTAAGTGGCCTGAAAAGTTAACTTGAAATTGTAACAAGGCCAGGGTAAAAACAAAGGATTTAAATGTAACAGCTAGTTTTCTAAATTTTTGAACCAAGGATTTGTGCCAGGGACCTAAAAATAACTGCAGGGACCAGGAGAAAAGGGCTAGAGCCATGAAATTTTTTTAGGGTGCTAATAGTGGCTCTATCTAGGGATGTATGCCTCTTGTAGGCATAGCATGGATCTAGAATCAGTGGTTTGAAGTAGACCATCCCACTAGAAAATTTGCAGACAAAAGGGAACAAACAAGGCAGAACAGGCAATGAGACCAAAAACTAATAGACCAGGACAAAACAGGGTAGGGGCAAGAAGCTACTTAAAAAATTTACAATATATACATACCTAACTACTGTTCATGGAAAATAGAATACCTTCAGTTGAAGTATTTCTTCAAGAATTTTCCATGAACAGGCAATTCCTAAATATCACCACTTAATTTCTTGACAATATATGAATCATTGCCCCATTTCTCATGAATTAGATATGGCCCCAACCAGATGGGATCAAATTTACCATGCTTTCCCTTATCCTCCAGTTTGGCATTCCAAACTAACACCAAATCACTAGGTTCAAATCTTCTGTCAACAGTCTTCTTATCATACAAATTCTTAACTTGCAACTGCAATTTGGCATTTCTTGCAACTTACTCTCTTCTAGTCTCATCTAACCTAATGAGGTCCTCAATTCTCAGTTGCATCTCATCATCTATGTCATCATCATATAACTAAACAAATTTATACATTTCTAATAAGTTATTCTGGGGCATCCTTTCATGTATTCCATATACTAGGTCAAATGGTGCGCAACCAATTTCCCTCTTCACACTTACCCTATCAACTCATAGAGCTAGTGGTAGCTTTGAATTCCATGCCCTCTTATTCTTTTCAAGAATCCTCTTTAAGATCTTAATAAAACTCTTATTAGTAGATTCTATCTGATCATTTCCTTGTGGATGATAAGGTGAGGAATTAGAAATCTGAAATCCTAAACCTTTGCAAAAGTTCTTATATTCAACAGACCTGAAGCACATTGCATTATCACTTACTATTCTCTTAGGGCATCCAAACCTTGTAACAATATTATTCATCAGAAAATCAATTACCACCTTACTAGTTGCATTTCTTGTAGGTATAGCCTCTACCCACTTTGTCAAGTAATCACTGGCAACTAAGATCCATGAGTGTCCTCCACTAGACTTGTTTGGTATCTCCCCTATGAAATCAATTCCCCATTGTTTGAAAGGAGCTTGAACTTCTACTAGTTTTAATGGCATATTATCTAAAAATTTAAGCTTACCAAAGAACCTTTGACAAGCATCACACCTCCTCACCAACTATTCTACATACTTGAAGATTGTGGGCCACCAAAAACCTACTCTCAGGATTTTATGAGCAGTTGTTTTACCCATATAATGCCCACCACAAACTCCCTCATGCATTTCTTTCAACAATATATCAGCCCAATTTTCATCTACACATTTTCAAAGTATGCAATCCAAATTCTTTCTATACAATTTACACTTCATAATTACATACTTGATGGCCTATAATTTCAATGTCCTCTTCTGATTATCATTCATATTATCTAGACATCTCATATTTCTCAAGTAATAAATAATATATTGATACCAAATACAATCATCCATATCACATGTATAATCAACTTTAGAATGATTTACCTAATTTGCATCAAGATTGGATTGGGCTATCAGTTTTTCCAATCATTGTCCTCTCACCAATTTAGTAATCTAGACCTCAACATTGAATTCTTGGATCCTATTGATCCATCTGCATCTTCTTCTAGACACCTCTTGCTATGAGAAAATATCCTTCACAGCTGCAGTTGGCACAAAAGCAATCACAACTGCACCCATCAAGTAACACCTAAAAGCCTTGATTGCCTTCACAAGTGCATAAGCCTATTTTTCATTTATGTCATACTTCAATTCTGTAGCCTACAAAGATTTACTAAAAAATGCAATAGGCTTCTCAAAACCATCCTTATTCTTTTGTAACAAAACTACAGCAATAGTGTGAAAAGATGCAAAGGAAAATATATGCATTGGAACATTATAATCTGGTGCCTTAAGCACTGGTGCATCTTTGATAGCCTACTTGATATTTTTGAAAGCCTCATCAGGCTCACCCTCCCAATTGATTGGAGATCCCTTCTTCAACATCTTAGAGATAGGTCTAGTAACCTCTGCAAAATTTGTCACAAACCTCCTTAAGAAATTGACTTGACCAAAGAAGGACTAGATTCCTTTAACATTCCTTGGCCTTTGAATTTTATGAATAGCTACTACCCTTTCAAGGTCAATTCTCACTCCTTTCTTGCCAACCAAGTGGCCAAGCAACCTACCTTCAATGGCACCAAAAGCACATTTTCTTGGGTTTAGAGAAATTCCAAATTCCAAGGCCCTCACAAATATTTTTTCTAAATGAATATAGTGGTCTTCCTCCTTCTTGGAGTAGGTAGTTAAATCATCTTGATATACAACAAGGAAATCATTTATGAAATCTAAAAAGGCAACATCCATTTCCCTCTGAAAAGTAGTGCCAACATTTGTGAGGCCAAAAGGCATTCTCACATAAACATGTCTCCCAAGGTGTTGTGAAAGTTGTTTTGAATTGTTTTGATTCCTTGACAATTACCTAATTGTAGCTAGAGAAACCATCCATCATTGACATCAATTATGATCCGGTTACTCTTTGCAACATAGCTTCCATATTGGGTAGACAATAATTATTCTTTAATGAGCTGATGTTCAAATTTTTGAAGTCCACACAAAGCCTGATGTCACCATTCTTTTTCCTCATAGGAAGAAGGTTTGACACCCAAGAAGAATGCCTTATAGGCTTGATAATTCTAGCATCTCTTAGCTTCATTAATTCTTCTTCCATCTTGGTTGCCAAAGTGGGATTAATAGGCCTTTGTTTTTTCTAGAAAGGTTTAACATCTTCTTTCAATGGAACAATATGCTGAAACAAATCTTCTCTATAAACCTTTAGGTCATCATATGACCATGCAAAAACATGCCTGAATTTTCTCAATAATTCAATCAAAGATTTATTTACCTTTTGAGATATATCTCTACCAATGTATACCTTCTTGGGTGTCTCATGTGTTCCAAGATTTATCTCCTCTAGATTAGCATGATCTTCTCTTTTCATATACTTTTGAACTCTATCCTGGTTATCAAAGACAATCTCCAAAACAACAAGTCCCTTAGGCACCTTGTTAGTTCTAAGTTGAATGACATCACTAGCAAAGACAACCTCCCTTCCTTCTGCTAACTCAATCAAGGCTAAACAATCAAATTCTTGACCATGATAGTGATCTTCACAACTCATAAACTTTAAAATATCATTATCATCATCAAAAACTTGCCAATTTTCAATATTGTCTGGCATGCTAGGCCTAGCCTGAATTTAAACTTTAGAGATACCAAAAAATGTAATATTAGTGGGATTGATTGCAATATTGGCTAACAAGTCAGCCATCTTATTGTTACTTCTATCCTTCCACTAAATATTGAAAGCATCAAAATGTTCAATCAAATCCCAAAATGCATTCCTATATTGTTTTAGCCTTTTATTCTTGGAAGTGTATATTGACCCGACTTGGGACACTACCAACTCAAAATCACCAATAACACATGCATTTAATACCATGTTTTTCTAACAACCTTAGTCCTAAGAGCAAAGTCTCATATTCTACTATATTGTTGGTACAAAATAAATTCAATGTGAAAGAAAATTTGTAGGTGTTTCCATCAGAAGAAATAAGTAAGATACCTCCTCCTACTCCATCCTTGCAATTTGCACCTTCAAATTACATTACCCACAAATCACCCTTCACAGAATTAGCACTTACCTCAATAGAGATAGGTGACAAAGTAGGTTCATTTTCAAATACAGGGATCTCTACCCTAAAAGCATTAATATCAGTATCCACAAAACATGTAGTTTCATTATCAACATTTCTCTCAATCATGTGGCATACTCTTGGCTCTCATTCAATCTTGACAAACTGATCATCAATCTTGAAAGTGGCAGAGGATAGATCACACTATAAACTTCCACCCATGGCAGCACTCCATCTTCTAGATAGAAGCATCCCATAATGAGGAGGGATGTCCACTACCAAAACACTCATTGTCAACTCTTTCTCTGGATATGCTACCAACCTATATGGCATTGCATTGATAGTCCCAATAACTGGTACCTCCATTTGATCCATTGCACAACATCTACCTTGGACTATATCAACTTTAAGGCCCAACTTCTCCATGATTTTGAAAGGCATGACAGTGTTAGAGGCACCACTATCAATCATACAATTTCTCAACTTCATTCCATTCACAAGAAAACTTAAAAAGAATGGATCAATATCTTCAAGGCTGGCATTGACAGTGTTAGGCCTTTTTTTTTTCATTGCAAAATCTTGTGACGATTGGCCTGTTCCATGCAATGTTTTTGTTTTGCTATCCTACCCTGCCTGCAATCTCAGTCTTGGCTTGCGATGAAAATCCACTTGGCTTTATGGTGTGCACTCCTACCTTGTGCTCTTTGTGTGTCACCTTGCATCAGTCCAAACTGTATCTCCTAAATCACCAAACCTAGAAAGATATTCAAATTTCAAAGCCTGCTAGAAATGTTGTCAAAATTTATCACAGTGTCGAAAACCCACAGTGTTTTCAAAAATCGATGATGTTTTTGATCTTTGACCAATAACCTTCATTTTTTTCAACCCTATGCTTCCTTCTTTTGTGTGCTTATCCTTTGGCATCAAAAATTCTATGTGTTTTCGGTCTTCCGCTATGTCGAAAACCTTGTGTGTTTTCGACCTCGCACTAGTTCCTTGTTTGCCGGTGTTTTCTCTAACTGCACAGGTGTGATGTGTGGTGGGCCCAAGTTTTCAAAGGCTCTTTTCTGATTGGTTGTCACATGGCCACATGTCAGACTTCTCTACCATGTGATCATGTGAGCGCTTGCCACCTAGCCGTGTGGGTCCCATTTCTTCCTGATGTTCTACTTGGTGGGAAGTTAAGCTTTCATTCTGTGACTTGGCGACTTACGGTTATCACTTGGTCTCCTGATTCTGGTAGTTAATCCCTAAGCATTCAGCGATCTGGGGACTATGTTGTCACGTAGTCTCTTCATTCCTAGTAGTTAGCGGCTAACATCTGGCAACTTCACTCGTGGTTAGTCGCGTAGTCATTGAATTCTCAATGGTTGGTTCATGGGTCCCAATTATTTTCATTGCTCAAAGTTAGAGATCGAAGATCTATAGTCAGCATGTGATCACATGGAATATTCTTTCCCCATGCAATCATGTGCCCACCATCTGATTTGGTGCTAATGGTTTGTTCACTGTGGGTCTTTTGTCAGGGTAAAGCGAGTTGGCATCTTCTGATTGGTTGGTAGAGTGACAGGTTAGCTAGCATCAGTAGGTCCATAGTCTTCTAAGGAGGTTAAAGCATGGATAGATCTAGTGGTTTCCATTATACCGCTGAGCAGAGGTGCTCACTTTTTAACATCATGGTATAGCGACAACCATCAATTTTTGTTTATGAAGAGACTACCCGGTGGACCCCTTTGCAATAGGTGGTGATGTGGTAGCCTATGATTGGCTGTCGCATGATCACATAGATCAATTTTTTGGCTATGTGATCATGTGACCACTTGCAATGTGTCTTTGGGGCCCATCGACGGAATGGTGCTAGTTGCAGTTCGGTGGCAGTTAGGGTGATCTGAGTTGGCAAGTTTTCATTCATCCACGTGGTGATGACTTGGCTTGATAGAGGTGCCCATGTTGAAAGATTTTAATCTAACGATCGGTGTATGATCTCAAGGAATATTCCAAGCCTTTGAGATCATGCACCATCCATCAGATTTTATTCCATTTTGCTAGGCTGGCTATTGTCAGTGGTACCATTTACCATGTGGTGCTTAGTTTCTGTGTTCCTGTTGGTCAAGTGGATGTGCTCAGAGGTGGGGCCGATGTTTTTGGTGCAAGGTGGAAATATCATGGCTTTTCATGTGTTCAAAAAGCCCAGGTTTCAACTATGTGATCATGGGACCACTGTTGGTCATCGCGGTTACGGAGTTGTGTGGGTCCATGGTGTTGTGTTGCTGACATGCCTATTTTTCATTCGCTGAGGGATTTATGGGGTGGCTGTGGACTTTGCATGGGGTTTGTTACCACTTTTCACTATTAAGAATCTATCGTCGCATGATTGCAAAGGTTAGTTTGGTGCCATGCGATCATGCGACCAAGCATATATGTGAAGCTAGATTTCTGTGGTGGTGAACTTCATGACCGCGCAGTAGCGTGACTAAAGATAAGTGTTAAAACATAAGCTAGGGAAAGTAATAAAGATCGACGGCTATGACTTAAAGTTGATCTCAATTTAAACAGGGACCACCGATGTGTTTTTGGCACCATGAAAGTGACCATTGGGATTTCTATTTCAAATTTGCAGAGGGGTTTGCAGCAACCAAAGGTACCTGGTTTTAATGCTTTTTGGGTGGATTTCTTGCTGGTTTGATGGTGGTAGGTTGTTGTGATGTGGTCTAGGGCTCCTGCGGTTAATTGCAGAGGAGGCTTTGTACTTGGTGGAGTATGGTTTTGTGCTTAAGGAACTATTTGCAGGTAGTGATTAGACTAATTTTAATGGCATTCCTGATGTACTATGCTAAGCTCATAGATTTTCATGATTGTTGATTTGCTAGAGATTTGTTTTCTCTAGGTTGCTTATGCTTCATGCTCCTACAGTAAATTTTGTGACTGTTTGAATTGGTTGGGTGGTTGAGACCCTAGCCCTAGCTGTCTGAAGCTTGTTGCATCTGATCTTGAGGATCCCAAGGTAGCTAGTGGTTTAAGTTGCAAAATTTTGGATTTTGTGTGGGTTCCAAAACATTGTTGTTTTTTGGTCCCTAGTTCTTAACTGTAATATACTGATAGAAGCCTGGTTTTGTGACTTTCCTTGTCTTGGTGAAATTCTAATTGCATGCTGATTCTGGATTTGTTAATGAAAACATCATTTAATCCCAAACTTGTATCTTGTGTATGTCTTCTTGCTTGTCTCTGAGCTCATATATGTTAATATCACAAAGTGTGTTAATGTATGGTAAACAAAGAGTATTTTAAATTCATCTCTAAGTTTCTAACAAAGTTAGGATTAAAGCCTTTTAGGTGAATTCAGTGAGTTTATAGCCAAGTATAGAATTTGATGTCCTTGTGCTTGAGGGAAAGGGGTAATAGGAAAAGCACTTACTGTGGTTTCCATTATGTTTGATTTGAGGTATTCAGTTGAGGTATACAGTTAGGTGATTCAGAGCCCTGGGATAAGGCACTAGTCTTTCCTCTTGAGGTATTTATGGTTAACAACCACAAACACAAACATCATTTGATAAACCTTTAACAATTCTGTATGAGATATAGTGGAATATTATTTTAGACTCTTTTAGAGAAGTGAGTCAAGGTACACCCGCCTGAGAATTGAAGCTTAAAGAGTAGAAGGATCCTTTGATCCTTGTCAGTTGGCCCTCTTCCTTGTTGACTTTGGAGTGGTGATAGAGTCAGGATTTTATTTATATTGTCCATCAAAGTGTAAATCTGCAAGTTGAAGATCAAAGGGAATAATCCACAACCAACAAAATGGCGACTCTACTGGGTAGAACATAAAGAAAGCCTACTATGGAGCTTTGGTTGCTGCTATATTGAAGTAGTTAAAATATTTTGACCAGATTGGTTTGGCCCATCCGAGTCACCAACAAAATGGTGACTCTACTAGGGACAACTCAAAGGTATGCATTTGTTAAGAGTCAGTGATTCTACTGGGGAGAATCTAAAGAGAAAATTAAAAGTCTGTTCTTGTTTTCTTGATTGTTTCAAGGATTTCCCATCTAGGTGGGTGGCAGCTCAAAGGTTAAAACCAATGCAACATATTGAAGAAGCATGGATAAGAGGAGAAATATTAGGTCATATGTTAGAAAAAATCCAGAGGTCACTTTGGAGCAATTACCTAGATAGGGAAATAAGAGCTAGATTAGAAGGAATGGTGAGCCTGCCAGTGCTCCCATGAGAGAATAGAGAAATGCTCGAGCCAGAAGACCACATGTATCCTCAAGTGAGGATGGTTCACAAAATAGATTTTCTAGATCAGAAGGTGGTCACTCTAAAGATAGATTTTACGATACCCTTGAGGCTGCATTTCAAGACAAAGGTCTGTTGTCTACAGGTCAAAATGAAGAAAATAGAGATATGGGTTTAGAGGTTGACCTAGATCTTGATGAAGATCAATTCAGAAGAGAACCCATGAGACATAGGCAGGTCCATTTCCCATATCAAAATCTTCCTGATATGGATGTGTCATCTAGTTCTGATGACATTATGGTTGATCCTGATGACTTGGATGCACTGAGGTTGTAGTTGGCAGAGTAGGATGCCATACATAAAAGATTACAAGAGGAGAGAGAGGCTGAAAAGGTAAATGCTTTGATAGAGAGGCAGTCTCTTATTAGAAAAATAAATGAAATGAAGGACAGAAACAAGATGCTTGCTTCTACTCCTAAAATGTTGTAGCATGATATTTTTGGTGATCTTGATGCCTTGAGGAGTGAGCAAGAACACTTACTGCAGGATCATAAATTTGAAAATGAGTGCCCTATGGTTAGATAGGTGCAAAGCTATGTCCCTTTGCCTAAAGCTAAGGATGGGCATAGGATTACCAAACCTACTGTTATCATAAATGAGAAAGAAAAGAAGAAGATGGTGGGTGACCAAGCAAGCAAATCAGTAACAATACGAGGGATCCCACCACATGATTCAAATAAGAACACTGAAATGGAGAGAAGGAGAAAAGAAGATGAGGACCTTGCAAGATAACTTGAGAGAGCTGAGGTTGATGTTGCCATTGCAGAAAAGAAAAGGAAGATCCAATTTTTGCTAGCTTCTTCAGCTAATGCTCTTGGCCCATCTACTACTGAACTAGGTATGCCATCTATGACTACTGCTTTTCCACTTAGTAATGCTACTAGTTCTATTCCTTTTTCATCTGCTAGGATAGGTGCAGATCCTAGGTAGCAGTCAAATGCACAGATAAATGTAGATGGTAATGTTGATCCTAGGGTTAACACTAGTTCGTGCTTTCAAAGAAGACCTATGCAATTAGAAGGCTATAGGCAAATAAGTTTTGATAGAATTCCTGGCTATCCAAATACTTTTCCAAGTGATATTAGAGATAAGGTACCTAAGAAAACTGGTAATAATGCTATTAGTTGTGAAGAGCATCTTAGGTTATTTGTTGATATGCTTAATGATTATGAGGTAGAGCATGAGGATGTTGTCATGAAATTGTTTGTTCAATCTCTAATCGAGGATGCTAGAGATTGGTTTAAGAGGCTTCTTGATAAGTGTATTGATACTGGGGACTCTTTTCAGAAATGGTAGCTTCATGGTGAATGAATTCAATACCATAAAGAAAAAATAGAATGAGTCTCCAGCTGAGTTCAACATGAAATTTTAGAAAGGTATGCACAAGTTGTTCCAAGTCATGCGGTTGGATGACAATGTCTATGTGACTACATACTTCAATGCATTTGATGGGAAGATGGGATAGTTATTGAGGGATAAAGAACCAAGAACTCTTAGGGATGCTTTTAGGATTGCTTTCAATATTGAGAACAACATGAAAATATCAGGAAAGTTGGGTCGAAAGAGAGATAACCCAAAGTTGTTTGGGGATAGGAAATACAAAAAAGAAAATGATAAGAATGTTGGATCTAGGAGGCAGGAAGAAGATAAATTGGATAAGGTGCTTAATGCATTGAAGGATTTGAAGGAACCTACAAATAGGAATGTTAGTGCTCCTACCGATGAAAGGCCTCAGTTCAACAATAATTTTAGTAAGCAGAATAGACTGTAGAATTACCCCTACAACACCCAATGGAAAGATGGCAAGCCTATTGTCCCTATTGCAAGAGGAAACAATGATAGAGCTATCCCTAACCCTCTACATAAAGCTTCAATAAATGTCATGGAAAATGTACCATGGTGTGTTGCATGCTAGTCCCCTCATTCTCCAGAGCATTGTGTGGTTGCACAATCTATGGCTACAAATCAAGATTGTGGCGACGAGGAGATAGAACAAGAAGAAGAACAAGATGATGTTGGTTGCAACATGGCTTCTTCATATCTAGGATATGAAGATGATTCTGATTTTGATGAAGAGGTAGATGTGAATGTGAAGAGACATAATCAAGCTCTTTTTCATCAAGAGGTTTTTTCTGATGGTGAGTGCATTGATCAGAAAACATGTAACATGAACTCTTCTCCCAAGCCAGTAAGATTGAGAAGACCTTCTAAAGAAGAGATGGAGAGTATTACTGTAGAAATGATTGCCCAAGTGTAAACTAGAGGCATGGTGGCAAGGAAAATAAATGAGAAAGCTGCAGGAATGTTTATAAAGAGTACCAACTCCGGAGAACCTAATGAGAACAAATCAAAGGTTGATCACATGGTGAAATTAAAGAATGTAAAAAGTAAACATTGTGAGCCTAAGGGAGTTGGAATTGATAAGATCTCTAGTGAGATTGAGAAGCCAATTAACACAATGGCTAAGATTGAAAAAATGAAGGTGGTCAATACACCTAATGTGTCAGACAAGAAAAAGGATGTTAAAGCAGTGCAGATTGAGATTCCTACTTCTACCCCTATTGACATGTTATCTGTGTTGTCACAAATTACAGTTAAGGTTCCATTTTCAGAATTGTCGAGGATCTGTGAACATAAAGATAAGGCTATTGCATAGATTGGTAATACTCACAAAAATGATACTTCATGCAATGGATCTCAGGATAAATCTTTGAAGGATGTTGTCGCTCAGGGAATTATGTCCCAAATTTCTCCAATATATTTGGACAGTTCTATCAATGCCAGCCTTGAAAATATTGACCCATTCTTCTTAAGTGTCCTTGTGAATGGGATGAAATTAAGAAATTGTATGATTGATAGTGGTGCCTCTAATATTATCATGCCTTTCAAAATCATGGAGAGGTTGGGCCTTAAAGTTGATACAATGTAGGGCAGGTGTTGTGCAATGGATTAGAGAGAGGTACTAGTCATTGGGACTATCAATGCAATGCCATATAGGTTGGTAGCATATCTAGAGAAAGAGCTAACAATTAGTGATTTGGTGGTGGATATCCCCCCTTATTATGGGATGTTGTTATCTAGAAGATAGAGTGCTACCATGGGTGGAAGTTTATAGTGTGATTTGTCCTATGCAACTTTCAAGATTGATGATCAGTTTGTCAAGATTGAACGAGAGCCAAGAGTATGCCACATGATTGAGAGAAACATAGATAATGAAACTACATGTTTTGTGGATACTGATGTAAATTCTTTTAGGGTAGAGATCCTTGTATTTGAAAATGAACATACTTTGTCACCTATTTCTACTAAGGTAGGTGCTGACTCTATGAAGGGTGATTTGTGGGTCATGTACTTTGATGGTGTAAAATTCAAAGATGGTGCAGGAGAAGGTATTTACTTATTTCTCCTGATGGAAACACCTACAAGTTCTCTTTTACATTGAATTTATTTTGTACCAACAATATAACAGAATATGAGGCCTTGTTGTTAGGAATGAGGTTGGCACAAAAACATGGTATTAAATGCCTAAGTGTTGTTGGTGATTCTGAGTTGGTGGTGTCCCAAGTCAGGTCAGTGTATGCTTCCAAGAATACAAGGTTGAAACAATATAGGAATGCAGTGTGAGATTTGATTGAACATTTTGATGCCTTCAATATTGAGTGGAAGGATAGGAGTAACAACAAGATGGCTGACTTGTTGGCCAATATTGCAATCAATCCTAATGATGTTACATTCTCTGGTATTTCTAAAGTTGAAATTCAGGCTAGGCCTAGTATACCAGACAATATTGAGAATTGGCAAGTTTTTGATGATGATAATGATATTTTGAAGTTTATGGATTGCAAGGATCAATATCATGGTCAAGAACTTGATTTTTCAGCCTTGGTCGAGTCAATAGAAGGAAGGGAGGTTGTCTTAGGCAATGAGGTCATTCAGCTTAGAACTAACAAGGTGCCCAAGGGTCTTGTTGTTTTGGAGACTATCTTTGACAACCAAGATAGAGTTCAAAATAATATCAAAGGAGAAGATCATGCTGATCTTGAGGAGATAAATCTTGGATTACATGAGGCACCTAAGAAAGTATACATTGGTAGAGATATATCTCAAAAGGTAAGGAGACCTTTGGTTGAATTATTGAAGAAATTCAGGCATGTTTTTCCATGGTCATATCATGACCTAAAGGTTTATAGATAGGATTTATTTCAGCATGTTATTCCATTAAGAGAAGATGCTAAACCTTTCTGGCAAAAGGAAAGGCCTATTAATCCTACTTTGGCACCCAAGATGCAAGAAGAATTAATGAAGTTGAGAGATGCTGGCATTATCAAGCCCATAAGGCATTCTTCTTGGGTGTCAAATCTTGTTCCTGTAAGAAAAAAGAATGGTGACATCGGGCTTTGTGTGGACTTCAAAAATTTGAAAATCAGCTCATTGAAAGATAATTATTGTTTACCCAATATGGAGGCTATGTTGCAGAGATTAACCGGATCAGAATTGATGTCAATGATGGATGGTTTCTTTGGCTACAATCAGATCATTGTTAAGGAATCAGAACAATTCAAGATAGCCTTTACAACACCTTGGGGAACATATGTTTATGTGAGAATGCCTTTTGGTCTCACAAATGCTGGCGCTACTTTTCAAAGGGCAATGGATGTTGCCTTTTCAGATTTCATTAATGATTTCCTTGTTGTGTATCAAGATGATTTAATTGCCTATTCCAAGAAGGAAGAGGACCATTGCGCTCATTTAGAGAAAATATTTATGAGGGCCTTAGAATTTGGCATTTCATTAAACCCAAGGAAATGTGCTTTTTGTGTCACAGAAGGTAAGTTGCTTGGCCACTTATAAATATAGTTAGGTGATTCTAAGCCCAAGGATAAGGCACTAGTCTTTCCTCTTGAGGTATGCATGGGTAACAACCACAAACACAAACATCATTTGATAAACCTTTAACAATTCTGTATGAGATATAGTGGAATATTTTTTTAGACTCTTTTAGAGAAGTGAGTCAAGGTACACCCACCTGACAATTGAAGCTTAAAGAGTAGAAGGATCCTTTGATCCTTGTCAGTTGGCCCTCTTCCTTGTTAACTTTGGAGTGGTGATAGAGTCAGGATTTTATTTATATTGTCCATCAAAGTGTAAATCTGCAAGTTGAAGATCAAAGGGAATAATCCACAACCAACAAAATGGTGACTCTATTGGGGAGAACATAAAGAAAGCCTATTATGGAGCTTTGGTTGCTTCTATATTGAAGTAGTCAAAATATTTTGACCAGATTGGTTTGGCCCATCCGAGTCACCAACAAAATGGTGACTCTACTGGGGACAACTCAAAGATATGCATTTGTTAAGAGTCAGTGATTCTACTAGGGAGAATCTAAAGAGAAAATTATAAGTTTGTTCTTGTTTTCCTGATTGTTTCAAGGATTTCCCATCTAGGTGGGTGGCGGCTCAAAGGTTAAAACCAGTGCAACATATTAAAGAAGCATGGATAAGAGGAGAAATACTAGGTCATATGTTAGAAAGAATCCAAAGGTCACTTTGGAGCAATTACCTAGATAGGGAAATAAGAGCTGGATTAGAAGGAATGGTGAGCCTGCCAGTGCTCCCATGAGAGAATAGAGAAATGCTCAAGCCAGAAGACCACATGTATCCTCAAGTGAGGATGGTTCACAAAATAGAGTTTCTAGATCAGAAGGTGGTCACTCTGAAGATAGATTTTATGATACCCTTGAGGCTGCATTTCAAGACAAAGGTCTATTGTCTGTAGGTCAAAATGAAGATAATAGAGATATGGGTTTAGAGGTTGACCTGGATCTTTATGAAGATCAATTTAGAAGAGAACCCATGAGACATAGGTAGGTCCATTTCCCACATCAAAATCTTCCTGATATGGATGTGTCATCTGGTTCTTATGACATTATGGTTGATCCTGATGACTTGGATGCACTGAGGTTGCAGTTGGTAGACCAGGATGCCATACATAAAAGATTACAAGAGGAGAGAGAGGCTGAAAAGGTAAATGCTTTGATAGAGAGGCAGTCTCTTATTAGAAACATAAATGAAATGAAGGAGAGAAACAAGATGCTTGCTTCTGCTCCTAAAATTTTGTAGCATGATGTTTTTGGTGATCTTGATGCCTTGAGGAGTGAGCAAGAACACTTACTCTAGGATCATGAATTTGAAAATGAGTGCCCTATGGTTAGATAGGTGCAAAGCTATGTCCCTTTTCCTAAAGCTAAGGATGGGCACAGGATTACCAGACCTGCTATTATCATAAATGAGAAAGGAAAGCAGAAGATGGTGGGTGACCAAGCAAGAAAACTAGTAACAATACCAGGGATCCCACCACATGATTCAAATAAGGACACTGAAATGGAGTGAAGGAGAAATGAAGATGAGGACCTTGCAAGATAACTTGAGAGAGCTGAGGTTGATGCTGCCATTGCAGAAAAGAAAAGGAAGATCCAATTTTTGTAGGCTTCTTCAGCTAATGCTCTTGGCCCATCTGCTACTGAACTAGGTATGCCATCTATGACTACTACTTTTCCACTTAGTAATGCCACTAGTTCCATTCCTTCTTCATCTGCTAGGATAGGTGCAGATTCTAGTCAAATGCATAGATAAATGTAGATGCTAATGTTGATCCTAGGGTTAACACTAGTTCGTGCTTTCAAAGAAGACCTATGCAATTAGAAGGCTATAGGCAAATAAGTTTTGATAGAATTCCTGGCTATCCAAATACTTTTCCAAGTGATATTAGAGATAAGGTACCTAAGTTTTCTGGTAATAATGCTATTAGTTGTGAAGAGCATCTTAGGTTATTTGTTGATATGCTTAATGATTATGAGGTAGAGCATGAGGATGTTGTCATGAAATTGTTTGTTCAATCTCTAATGGAGGATGCTAGAGATTGGTTTAAGAGGCTTCTTGATAAGTGTATTGATATTGGGGACTCTTTTGAGAAATGTTTCAAGGAGTAGTAAGGTGATAGGCCTAATGCTAGCTTCATGTTGAATGAATTCAATACCATAAAGAAAAAATAGAATGAGTCTGCAGCTGAGTTCAACATGAGATTTTAGAAAGGTATGCACAAGTTGTTCCAAGTCATGCGGTTGGATGACAATGTCTATCTGACTACATACTTCAATGCATTTGATGGGAAGATGGGATAGTTATTGAGGGATAAAGAACCAAGAACTCTTAGGGATGCTTTTAGGATTGCTGTCAATATTGAGAACAACATGAAAATATCAGGAAAGTTGGGTGGAAAGAGAGATAACCCAAAGTTGTTTGGGGACAGGAAATACAAAAAAGAAAATGATAAGAATGTTGGATCTAGGAGGCAGGAAGAAGATAAATTGTATAAGGTGCTGAATGCATTGAAGAATTTGATGGCACCTACAAATAGGAATGTCACTGCTCCTACCAATGAAAGGCCTCAGTTCAACAATAATTTTAGTAAGCAGAATAGACTGTAGAATTACCCCTACAACACCCAATGGAAGGATGGCAAGCCTATTGTCCCTGCTGCAAGAGGAAACCATGATAGAGGTGTCCCTGACCCTCTACATAAAGCTTCAATAAATGTCATGGAAAATGTACCATGGTGTGTTGCATGCTAGTCCCCTCATTCTGCAGAGCATTGTGTGGTTGCACAATCTATGGCTGCAAATCAAGATTGTGGTGATGAGGAGATAGAACAAGAAGAAGAACAAGATGATGTTGGTTGCAACATAGCTTCTTCATATCTAGGATATGAAGATGATTCTGATTTTGATGAAGAGGTAGATGTGAATGTGAAGAGACATAATTAGGCTCTTTTTCATCAAGAGGTTTTTTCTGATGGTGAGTGCATTGATCAAAAAACATGTAACATGAAATCTTCTCCCAAGCTAGTAAGTTTGAGAAGACCTTCTAAAGAAGAGATGGAGAGTATTACTGCAGAAAAGATTGCCCAAGTGCAAACTAGAGGCATGGTGGCAAGGAACATAAATGAGAAAGCTACAGGAATGTTTATAAAGAGTACCAACTTCGGAGAACCTAATGAGAAAAAATCAAAGGTTGATCACATGGTGAAATTAAAGAATGTAAAAAGTAAACATTGTGAGCCTAAGGGAGTTGGAATTGAAAAGATCTCTAGTGAGATTGAGAAGCCAATTAACAAAATGGCTAAGATTGAAAAAATGAAGGTTGTCAATACACCTAATGTGTCAGACAAGAAAAAGGATGTTAAAGCAGTGCAGATTGAGATTCCTACTTCTACCCCTATTGACATGTTATCTGTGTCGTCACAAATTACAGTTAAGGTTCCATTTTCAGAATTGTTGAGGATCCCTCAACATATAGATAAGGCTGTTGCATGGGTTGGTAATACTCACAAAAAAGATACTTCATGCAATGGATCTAAGGAAAAATCTTTGAAGGATGTTGTCGCTTAGGGAATTGTGTCCCAAATTCCTCCAATATATTTGGATAGTTCTGTCAATGCCAGCCTTGAAAATATTGACCCATTCTTCTTAAGTGTCCTTGTGAATGGGATGAAATTAATAAATTGTATGATTGATAGTGGTGCCTCTAATACTATCATGCCTATCAAAATCATGGAGATGTTGGGCCTTAAAGTTGATACAATGCAGGGCAGGTGTTGTGCAATGGATTAGAGGGAGGTACTAGTCATTGGGACTATCAATGCAATGCCATATAGGTTGGTAGCATATCTAGAGAAAGAGCTAACAATTAGTGTTTTGGTGGTGGATATCCCCCCTCATTATGGGATGTTGCTATCTAGAAGATGGAGTGCTACCATGGGTGGAAGTTTATAGTGTGATTTGTCCTATGCAACTTTCAAGATTGATGATCAGTTTGTCAAGATTAAACGAGAGCCAAGAGTATGCCACATGATTGAGAGAAACATAGATAATGAAACTACATGTTTTGTGGATACTGATGTAAATTCTTTTAGGGCAGAGATCCTTGTATTTAAAAATGAACATACTTTGTCACCTATTTCTACTGAGGTAGGTGCTGACTCTATGAAGGGTGATTTGTGGGTCATGTACTTTGATGGTGAAAACTTCAAAGATGGTGCAGGAGAAGGTATTTACTTATTTCTCCTGATGGAAACACCTACAAGTTCTCTTTTACATTGAATTTCTTTTGTACCAACAATATAACAGAATATGAGGCCTTGTTGTTAGGATTGAGGTTGGCACAAAAACATGGTATTAAATGCCTAAGTGTTGTTGGTGATTCTGAGTTGGTGGTGTCCCAAGTCAGGTCAGTGTATGCTTCCAAGAATACAAGGTTGAAACAATATAGGAATGTAGTGTGAGATTTGATCAAACATTTTGATGCCTTCAATATTGAGTGGAAGGATAGGAGTAACAACAAGATGGCTAACTTGTTGGCCAATATTACAATCAATCCTAATGATGTTACATTCTCTGGTATTTCTAAAGTTGAAATTCAGGCTAGGCCTAGTATATCAGACAATATTGAGAATTGGCAAGTTTTTGATGATGATAATGATATTTTGAAGTTTATGGATTGCAAGGATCAATATCATGGTCAGGAACTTGATTGTTCAGCCTTGGTCGAGTCAATAGAAGGAAGGGAGGTTGTCTTAGGCAATGAGGTCATTGAGCTTAGAACTAACAAGGTGCCCAAGGGGCTTTTTGGTTTGGAGACTATCTTTGACAACCAAGATAGAATTCAAAATAATATCAAAGGAGAAGATCATGCTGATCTTGAGGAGATAAATCTTGGATCACATGAGTCACCTAAGAAAGTATACATTGGTAGAGATATATCTCAAAAGGTAAGGAGACCTTTGGTTGAATTATTGAGGAAATTTAGGCATGTTTTTGCATGGTCGTATGATGACCTAAAGGTTTATAGAGAGGATTTATTTCAGCATGTTATTCCATTAAGAGAAGATGCTAAACCTTTCTGGCAAAAGGAAAGGCCTATTAATCCTAGTTTGGCACCCAAGATGGAAGAAGAATTAATGAAGTTGAGAGATGCTAGCATTATCAAGCCCATAAGGCATTCTTCTTGGGTGTCAAATCTTGTTCCTGTAAGAAAAAAGAATGGTGACATCAGGCTTTGTGTGGACTTCAAAAATTTGAAAATCAGCTCATTGATAGATAATTATTGTTTACCCAATATGGAGGCTATGTTGCAAAGAGTAACCGGATCAGAATTGATGTCAATGATGGATGGTTTCTTTGGCTACAATCAGATCATTGTTAAGGAATCAGAACAATTCAAGATAGCCTTTACAACACCTTGGGGAACATATGTTTATGTGAGAATGCCTTTTGGTCTCACAAATGCTAGTGCTACTTTTCAAAGGGCAATGGATGTTGCCTTTTCAGATTTCATTAATGATTTTCTTGTTGTGTATCAAGATGATTTAACTGCCTATTTGAAGAAGGAAGAGGATCATTGTGCTCATTTAGAGAAAATATTTATGAGGGCCTTAGAATTTGGCATTTCATTAAACCCAAGGAAATGTGCTTTTGGTGTCACAGAAGGTAAGTTGCTTGGCCACTTAGTTGGGAAGCAAGGAGTGAGAGTTGACCCTTAGAGGGTAGCAGCCATTGATAAAATTAAGAGGCCAAATAATTTTAAAGGGATTCAGTCTTTCTTTGGTCAAGTCAATTTTCTAAGAAGGTTTTTGACAAAATTTGCAGAGGTTACTAGACCTATTTCCAAGATGTTGAAGAAGGGATCTATAATCAATTGGGAGGGTGAGCTTGATGAGGCTTTCAAGAATATCAAGTAGGCTATCAAAGATGCACCAGTGCTAAAGGCACCTAATTATAGTGTCCCAATGCATATCTTTTCTTTTGCATCTTTTCATACTATTGCTGCAGTTTTGTTACAAAAGAATAAGGATGATTTTGAGCAGCCTATTGCATTTTTCAGTAAATCTTTGCAGGCTGCAGAATTAAAGTATGACATAAATGAGAAACATGCTTATGCACTTGTGAAGGCAATCAAGGCTTTTAGATGTTACTTGATGGGATCAGTTGTGATTGCTTTTGTGCCAAGTGCAGTTGTGAAGGATATTTTCTCACAGTAGGAGGTGTCTGGAAGAAGATGTAGATGGATCAATAGGATCTAAGAATTCAATGTTGAGATCCAGATCACTAAATTGGTTAGAGGATAGGGATTGGAAAAGTTGATGGGTCAATCCAATCTAGATGCAAACTAGGTAAATCATTCTAAAATTGATTATACATGTGATATGGATGATTGTATTTGGTATTAGGATATTATTTACTATTTGAGAAACATGAGGTGTCCAGATAGTATGAATGATAATCAAAAAAGGACATTGAAGTTACATGCCATCAAGTATGTAATTGTGAAATGTAGGTTGTACAGAAAAAATTTGGATTGCATACGGTTGAAATGTGTAGATGAGGATCGGGCTAATCTATTGTTGAAGGAGATGCATAAGGGAGTTTGTGGTGGACATTATATGGGTAAAACAACTGCTCATAAGATCTTGAGAGAAGGATTTTGGTGGCCCACAATCTTCAAGGATGCAGAATAGTTGGTAAGGAGATGTGATGCTTGTCAAAGGTTCTCTGGTAAGCTTAATTTCTCAGGTAATGTACCATTAAAACTAGTAGAAGTTCAGGCTCCTTTCCAGTAGTGGGGAATTGATTTCATAGGGGAGATACCAAACAAGTTAAGTGGAGGACACTCATGGATCTTAGTTGCCACTGATTACTTTACAAAGTGGGTAGAAGCTGTACCTATAAGGAATGCAACTAGTAGGGTGGTAATTGATTTCCTGATGAACAATATTGTTACAAGGTTTGGGTGCCCTGAGAGGATAGTGAGTGACAATGCTATGTGCTTCAGGTTTGCTGAATATAACAGTTTTTGCAAAGGTTTGGGAAGTCATATTTCTAATTCCTCACTTTATCATCCACAAGGAAATGGTCAGATAGAATCTACTAATAAGGGCTTGATTAAAATCTTGAAGAGAATTATGGAGAAGAATAAGAGGGCATGGAATTCAAAGCTGCCATTAGCTCTATGGGCTGATAGGGTAACTGTGAAGAAGGCAATTGGTTGTGCACCATTTGACATGGTATATGGAATTCATGCTAGAATGCCTCAGAATAATTTGTTGGAGATGTACAAGTTTGTACAGTTGTATGATGATGAAAGTGATGATGAAATGCAGTTGAGAATTAAGGACCTCATTAGGTTGGATGAAATTAGAAGAGAATTAGTTGCAAGGAATGCCAAATTGCAGTTGTAGGTTAAGAATCTATATGATAAAAAGACTGTTGATAGAAAGTTTGAACCTGGTGATTTGGTGTTAGTTTGGAAGCCAGATTGGAGGATAAGGGGAAGCATGGTAAATTTGATCCCATCTAGTTAGGGCCATATCTGATTCATGAGAATTGGGGCCAAGATTCTTACATCATCAAGGATTTTAATGCTGGTATTTAGGAGTTGCTAGTTCATGGACAATTCTTGAAGTAGTACTTGGTTTGAAGTACTCTATTTTCCATGAACAGTAGTTAGGGTTGTACATCTTGTAAATTCTTGTATATAGGTTGCTTTCCCCTACCCTGTTTTGCCCTGGTATGTCAGTTTTTGGTTCTTTTGCTTGGTCTTACCTTGCTTGCTCCTTGCTCTCTACTTTTTTTTCCTATGGGATGGTCTACTTTAACCAGTGATTCTAAGTCCTTGCTATGCCTGCAAGAGGCATACATCCCCAGATAGAGCCACTGTTAGGCCTTTTTTCTATCATTGCAAAATCTTGTGATGATTTGCCTGTTCCATGCAATGTTTTTGTTTTGTTGTCCTGCCATGCCTGTAATCTCAGTCTTGACTTGCGATGAAAATCCACTTGGTTTTATGGTGTGTGCTCCTACCTTGTACTCTTTGTGTGTCACCTTACATTAGTCCAAACTGCATCTCTTAAATCACCAAACCTAGAAAGATATTCAAATTTCAAAGCCTGCTGGAAATGTTGTCAAAATCTACAACAGTGTCGAAAACCCACAGTGTTTTCAAAAATCCATGATGTTTTCAATCTTTGACTGATAAAATTCATTTTTTTCAACCCTATGCTTGCTACTGTTGTGCACTTATCCTTTGGCATCAAAAAATATGTGTGTTTTTGGTCTTCCGCTGTGTCGAAAACCTTGTATGTTTTTTACCTCGCACTAGTTCCCTGTTTGCTGGTGTTTACTCTAACTGCACAGGTGTGGTGTGTGGTGGGCCAGGGTTTTCAAAGGCTCTTTTCTTATTGGTTGTCACATGGCTACATGTTAGACTTCTCTGACATGTGATCATGTGACCGCTTGCCACCTAACCGTGTGGGTCTCGTTTCTTCCTGATGTTCTACTTGGCAGGCAGTTAATCTTTCATTCTGCAACTTGGTGACTTATGGTTATCACTTGGTCTCCTAATTCTAGTAGTTAATCCCTAAGAATTTAGTGATCTGGTGACTGTGTTGTCATGTAGTCTCTTCATTCCTAGTGGTTAGCAGCTAACATCTAGCGACTTGGCTGGTGGTTAGTCATGTAGTCACTGAATACTCAGCGGTTGGTTCATGGGTCCCAGTTCTTTTCATTGCTTGGAGTTAGAGATTGAAGATATACATTCAGTGTGTGATCACATGGAATATTCTTTCCCCATGTGATCATGTGCCCACCATCTGATTTGGTGCCGATGG
Source organism: Chamaecyparis obtusa (assembly GCA_027943335.1). NCBI lineage: Eukaryota > Viridiplantae > Streptophyta > Pinopsida > Cupressales > Cupressaceae > Chamaecyparis > Chamaecyparis obtusa. The sequence continues at coordinate 41,270 of BSBK01003563.1, read as the reverse complement.
TTTGTTCGCTGTGGGTCTGTTGTTAGGGTGAAGTGAGTTGGCATCTTCTGATTGGTTGGCGAAGTGACAGGTTGGCTAGCGTCAATGGGTCTATAGTCTTTTGAGGAGGTTAAAGCATGGACAGATCTGGTGGTTGTTGTTATACTATTGAGCGGAGGTGCTCACTTTTTAATATCGCAGTATAGTGACAACCATCGATTTTGGTTTATGAAGGGACTACTTGGTGGACCCGTTTGCAGTAGGTGGTGATGTGGTAGCCTATGATTGGCTATCACATGATTGCATAGCTCAATTTTTTGGCTATGTGATCATTTGACCCCTTATGACATGTCTCTAGGGCCCATTGATAGAATGGTGCTGGTTGCAGTTCGGTGGTGGTTACGGTGATCTGAGTTGGTAGGTTTTCATTCATCCACATGGTGATGACTTGGCTTGTCAAAGGTGCCCATGTTGAAAGCTTTTAATCTAATGGTCGATGTATGATCTCAAGGAATATTACAAGCTTTTGAGATCATGCGCCATCTATCAGATTTTATTCCATTTTTCCAGGATGCCTGTTGTCATTGGAACTGTTTTCCATGTGGTGCTTAGTTGCTGTGTTCCTATTGGTCGACATGGATGTGCTCAGAGGTGGGGCCGATGTTTGTGGTGGCAGGGTGGCAATCTCATGGCTTGTCATGTGTTCGCATAGCCTAGGTTTCAGCTATGCGATCATGTGACCGTTGTTGGTCATCGTGGTTGTAGAGTTGTGTGGGTCCACAGTGGCATGTTGCTGACGTACCCATTTTTCATTTTCCAAGGGATTTATGGGGTGGCCGTGGACTTTGCATGGAGTTTGTGATCACTTTTCATGGTTAAGAAACTATCGTTGCATGATCAAAAAGGTTATTTTGGTGCCTTGCGATCATGTGACCAAGCATATATGTGAAGCTGAATTTCTATGGCAGTGAAGTTCATGATGGCACAGTAGCATGACTAAAGATAAGTGTTAAATAATAAGCCTAGGAAAGTAATAAAGATTGACGGCTATGACTTAAAGTTGATCTTGGTTTAAATGGGGACTGTTGATGTGCTTCTGGTGCCATGAAAGTGACCGTTGGGATTTCAAATTCAAATTTGCAAAGGGGTTTGCAGTGACCAAAGGTACCTAGTTTTAATGCTTTTTGGGTGGATTTCTTGCTGGTTTGATGGTGGTAGGTTGTTGTGATGTGGTCCAGGGCTCCTGTGATTAATTGCAAAGGAGGTTTTGTACTTGGTGGAGTATACTTTTGTGCTTGAGGAACTATTTGCAGGTAGTGATTAGACTAATTTTAATGGCATTCCTGGTGTACTATGCTAAGCTCGTAGATTTTCATGATTGTTGATTTGCTAGAGATTTGTTTTCTCCAGGCTGCTTATGCTTCATGCTCCTATAGTAAATTTTGTGACTGTTTGAATTGGTTGGGTGGTTGAGACCCTAACCCTAGATATCTGAAGCTTGTTGCATCTGATCTTGAGGATCCCAAGGCAACTAGTGGTTTAAGTTGCAAAATTTTGGATTTTGTGTGGGTTCCAAAACATTGTTATTTTTTGGTCCCTGGTTCTTAACTGTAATATACTGATAGAAGCCTGGTTTTGTGACTTCCCTTGTCTTGGTGTCATTCTAATTGTATTCTAATTCTGGATTTGTTAATGAAAATGTCATTGAATCCCAATCTTGTATCTTGTGTATGTCTTCTTGCTTGTCTCTGAGCTCATATATGTTAATATCACAAAGTGTGTTAATGTATGGTAAACAAAGAGTATTTTGAATTCATCTCTGAGTTTCTATCAAAGTTAGGATTAAAGCCTTTTAGGTGAATTCAGTGAGTTTACAGCTAGGTATAGAATTTGATGTCCTTGTGCTTGAGGGAAAGGGGTAATAGGCAAAGCACTGACTTTGGTTTCCATTATGTTTGATTTGAGGTATTCAGTTGAGGTATACAGTTACGTGATTCTGAGCCCTAGGATAAGGCACTGGTCTTTCCTCTTGAGGTATGCATGGTTAACAACCACAAACACAAACATCATTTGATAAACCTTTAACAATTCTATATGAGATATAGTGGAATATTGTTTTAGACTCCTTTAGAGAAGTGAGTCAAGGTACACCCACCTGAGCATTGAAGCTCAAAGAGTAGAAGGATCCTTTGATCCTTGTCAGTTGGCCCTCTTCCTTGTGGACATTGGAGTGGTGATAGAGTCAGGATTTTATTTATATTGTCTATCAAAGTGTAAATCTACAAGTTGAAGATCAAAGGGAATAATCCACAACCAATAGAAAGAATTGTCCAAATATATTAGAGGAATTTGAGACATAATTCCCTGAGCAACAACACCTTTCAAAGCTTTATCTTGAGATCCATTGCATGCAACATCATTGTTATGAACATTATCTACCCATGCAATAGCTTTGTCTTTGTGTTCAGGGATCCTCAACAATTCTAACAATGGAACCTTAACTATAATTTGGGACAATATAGATAACATATCGATAGGAGCAGAAGAAGGAATCTCAATCTGCACCACCTTACTATCCTTTTTTTTATCTGATACACTAGGCGTATTGGCCACCCTCATTTTTTCAATCTTAGCCATTGTGTTAACTGACTTCTCAATCTCACTAGAATTCTTTTCAATTCCAACTCCCTTAGGCTCACCATTCTTACCTTTTACATTCTTGAATTTCACCATGTGATCAACTTTTGGTTTGTTCTCATTAGTCTCTCTAGAGTTTGTACTCTTTATGAACATTCCTACAACTTTCTCATTTGTATTCCTTACCAGCATGCCTCTAGTTTGCACTTGGGCAATCATTTCTGTAGTAATCCTATCCATCTCTTCTCTAGAAGGTCTTCTCAAATTTACTGGCTTAGAAGAAGAGTTCATGTTACATGTCTTCCCATCAATGTCTTCACTATCAGAAAAAAATTCTTGATGAAAAAGGGCTTGATTGTGTCTCTTCTCATTTACATCTGCCTCTTCATCAAAACCAGAATCATCTTCATATCCTAGATATGAAGAAGCCATGTTGCATCCAACATCATCTTGATCTTCTTCTTGATCTATCTCCTCATTGCCACAATTCTGATTTGTAGCCATAGAGTGTGCAACCACACAATGCTTTGCAGAATGAGGGGACTGGCATGCAACACACCAAGGTATGTCCTCCTTAACATTTATTGAAGCCCTTTGTAGAGGGTCAAGGACACCTCTATCATTAATTCCTCTTATAGCAGGGACAATAGGCTTGCCATCCTTACATTAGGTGTTGTAGGGGTAGTTCTGCAATCTATTCTACTTATTGAAATTGTTGTTGAACTAAGGCCTTTCATTGGTAGGAGCACTGATGTTCATATTTGTAGGTTCCTTCAAATCCTTCAATGCATTGAGCACCTTATCCAATTTATCTTCTTCTTGCCTCCTAACTCCAACATTCTTATCATTTTCCTATTTGTACTTCTTATCCCCAAACAACTTAGGGTCATCTCTCTTTCCACCCAATTTTATTGATATTTTCATATTGTTTTCAATGTTGACAGCAATCCTAAAAGCATCCCTAAGAGTTCTCAGTTCTTTGTCCCTAAACAAATATCCCATCTTTCCATCAAATGCATTGAAGTATGTGGTTAAACAAACATTGTCATCTAACCACATAACCTAGAACAACTTATGCATACCCTTCTGAAATCTCATGTTGAATTCAGTTGCAGTCTCATTCTAATTTTTCCTTATGGTATTGAATTCATTCAACACAAAACTAGCATTAGGCCTATCACCATACTACTCTTTAACACATCTCTCAAAGGAATCCCAAGTATCAATACACTTATCAGGAAGTCTCTTAAACCAATCTCTAGCATCCTCCATTAGAGATTGAACAAATAGTTTCATGACTACATCCTCATGCTCTACCTCATAATCATTAAGCATATCAACAAATAACCTAAGATTCTCCTCACAACTAATAGCATTATTACCAGCAAACTTAGGTACCTTATCTCTTATATCATTTGGAAAAGCATTCGGGTAACTAGGAATTCCATCAAAACTAATTTTCCTATAGCCTTCTAATTGCATAGGTCTTCTTTAAAAACTTAAGGTAGTGTTAACCCTAGGATCAACATTAGCATTTACATTTCTATCTACTTGTGCATTTGACTTCTGCCTAGGATCAACACCTATCCTAGAAGATGAAGAAGGAAATGAACTGGTAGCATTACTAAATGGAATAGTAGTAGTCATAGATGGCATACCTAGTTCAGTAGCAGATGGACCAAGAGCATTAGCTAACGAAGCCTTCAAGAACTGGATCTTTCTTCTATTTTCTACAATGGAAGCTTCAATTTCAGCCTTCTCTAATTCTCTTGTGAGGTTCTCATCTTCTTTTCTTCTTCTTTCTATTTTGATGTCCCTACTTAAACAAGGTGGTGGGACCCCTGGCATTGTCAATGATCTACTTGTTTGATGTCCCACCATGTTCTAGTTTCCTTTCTAACCAGCACCAATAGTAGGCCTAGTGATCTCATGCCCATCCTTGTCTTTAGGAAAAGGAACATAACTTTGCACTTGTTTAACCATAGGGCCCTCCTTACCAAATTCTTGATCTTGCAGTAAGTGCTCTTGCTCACTCCTCAAAGCTTCAAGATCACCAAAGACATTATGTTGCAAAGTTTTAGGAGCAGAAGCAAGCATCTTGTTTCTCTCCTTCATTTCATTAATCTTTCTAAGGAGAGATTGTCTTTCTATCAGAGCATTCACCTTCTCAGCTTCTCTCTCCTCTTGTAACCTCTTATGTATGGCATCCTGCTCTACCAACTATAACTTTAGTTTATTTAAATCATCAAGATCTACCATAATGTCATCAGAAGCTGATGACACATCCATATCAAAAATATTTTCATATGAGAAGTGGAATTGCCTAGATCTCATGGGTTCTCTTCTAAAATTATCTTCATCAAGATCTAAATTAATCTCAAAACCCATCTCTTTAGCTTGTTCATCTTGACTTGCAGGCAATGGACCCTTGTCTTGAAATATAGCCTCTGGGGTATCATAAAATCTATCCTCAGAGCGACCACCATCTGATCTAGAAACTCTATCTTGTGAACCTTCCTCACTTGAGGAAACATGTGGTGCTCTACCTCTAGTATTTCTTTTTTGTCTAATGGGAGCACTAGTAGACTCGCCATTCCTTCTAATCCAACTCTTCTTCTCTTGTCTAGGCAATTGTTCCAGAGTGACCTTCGGATTCTTTCTGACAAAGGACCTAGTATTCCTCCTTTTATTTATGATTTACATCTTATAGCACTAGTTCTTAACCTTTTGAGTCACCACCCACCTAGATGGGAAAACTTTTAACTGAATACAAAAAGAAAACAAGAGTGCATCTAACAACCTTTATCTCTGGACTCTCCCCAGAAGAGTAACCAATTTGTTGGTGACTTGGATGGGTAAATCAATCTGGTCAACAAAAGATTTTGATCTTAACAATATAGTCCCAACCAGAGATCCTAACAGATATACTACTTCATTGTTGTTCTCCCCAGCAAAATCTCCATTTTGTTGGAAGTTCCCTTTGATCTTCAACTTGAAAATTTATACTTTGATGGATAACTTAAATAATGCTTTGACTCTATCACCACTTCAAAGTCTACAAGGAAGAGGGTCAATTAACAAAGATTAGAAGAGGTCCTCCTACAGTTTGAGCCTTAATGCTCAAGCGGGTGTACCCTTGACTCACTTCTCCAAAGGAGTCTTGAAACAATATACAACTATGTCTTCTACTAACCGATTTAAGATTTTATCATTTAAATTTTTTGTATGATTGATGATGATGATGGACTACCTCAAGAGAAAGGATTAGTGCCTTAACCAGGGCATAGAGTCATCTAATAGTATACATCAACCGAAAGACCTTAACTCAAACACAATTGAATTCAGGATAAGTCCTTTTCCTATTATCCCCTCACTCAAATATCAGGACATCAAATTCTTATCAAGTCATGAACTCACTGAGACTACCTGAAATACTTTAATCCTAACTTTGTTAGGAACTCAAAAATAATCTCAAAATACTCTTTGTTTACCATATACTAACCCACTTTGTGAAGTTAACCTATATGAGCTCAAGAATAAAATAAAAAGACACACCACTATGAGATTGGAATTCAACTATGCTCTCATTAAGACTTGCAGAATCAATACACTATCAAACAACAAAATACCAAAGAAATTGACCCAAAATCCAGGCTCTCCTTACTCAGTATAATCAACAACAACAACTAGCCTGGGACCAAAGAAAGTTTTGGAACCCTTACCAAATCAAAACTTCTACAACATATACTCTATAGTCATCTTGGAATTCTCAAAGAGAATGCAACAAGCTACGAATGACTTAGGGTTAGGGTTTCAACCACCCAACCAACTGAAAATGGTCATAAATTAATTGCAGGGGAAGAAACCTAGGAAACTAGGAGAAAGAAAAAATCATAGAGTGATCCTCAATCATGATAAATTCTCTGAGAAAGTACTGAGAACCACAAAAATGCCCAAAAATGTCAATCCTTTCAACCACCTGCAACATGCCTCAAGCACAAAACCACATAGTACAAACCCCTACAGACAATCATGGCACACCCTAGACCACACAGCAACACCAAGCACCACCAAACCAATCAAAATCAGCTGTTAAAACCATAAATTTTGGTACTTCCTATCACTAGAAACCCTTCAAAAATTTGAATTTGAAAAATAATGGTCACCCTATGGTGCTTGTAGTGAATCAGCTATCCACATTTGAATCTCCATCAACTTTATGTCTTGACCATTCGATTTCTCCCTTTCACGGTCTTTTATGATTTAACCTTTACAGGAATCCTAGTTTACATTTAGCAACCATGCGATAATGCTTTTCTTATTCACGGGATGAAAATTTTCACTCACCTTTAACCTTGCAAATTGGCGACTACAGGAAAACATCTAGCCTTGGCCCCGCATCTAGCGAACAAGCGACAAAAGACTTCCGCCAATTTATGAAGAACTTTATAAAACTACCAAAATGTTTAGTGATTATGCAAATACACACTCGTCAAACTACTAAAAAATTTAGAGAATCACCAATTTATTGTGCGAATGAGTGAGGCCTTCACAAATTTGTCAGACTGCCAAAATATTTATCAGAGGCACTAAGTCTTCACTTGGAAGATCGACGACCATCTGAAGTTCGCAAAGACTTCCAAGATTCTATTAGATTTCATGCCCACCGTCAGATGAAGAATCTTCCCCCTACCCTAACAAACCTCTGATAGGATACAAAATCAATGGCCTTCACAAGATCTTGAGCCTCTAACACACTCGATGAGATTATACACCGTTCATCAATTCTCTAATAGGATCAGGACCCTCTAACATGTCGAAAGCTCATGTCCCACTGACAACAAGACACTTGCAAATACATGGATGAATCAAATATCACCAACTATGCCTACCTGTAATCTTGGACCCCTAAATCTCTTACAAGAATCAATGGCTATCACTATACTCCAGCATTAAAGGTCGAGCATGTTTTATTACTGGTATAATGACAGCCACAAGATTAAATTAGACTTTAACCTACCTGAATGCTAAGAAGACTAGTCCCATTGACATGATTCCACCTCATACTACATGGACCAATAAAAACCTCCAAATCAGAATACCTGGCAAGTGGACCCGCATGAGAAGAAGGCTACGTCATACAAAGAATCGACAATTGCCACAAGATCTTATGCGTCTAACACATTGCTTGAGAAGATACACTCACTGTTAGATGGAGATGGTGTCAGAGCTAGGCCCAAGGAAGATAAAGGCTATCAAAACATAGGAAAATATTAAAGCATGACTTAGGGAAAATATTTTGGCAGGGAACTATAGGGCTTAGGAAAAATTAAAACACAGGTGCTTCAGAAATATAAAGGGGACCCCGCCAACACATGAAGAACCTAACCGCATGACATAAAGTGAACTTGTTTAAATAGAAGATGCAGATAAAAGGTTTTAAGTGGCCCAAAAAGTTAACTTGAAATTATAACAAGGCCAGGGTAAAAACAAAGGATTTAAATGTAACAGCTAGTTTTCTAAATTTTTGAACCAAGGGTTTGTGCCAAGGACCTAAAAATAACTGTAGGGACAGGGGAAAAGGGCTAGAGCCATGAATTTTTTTTAGGGTGCTAACAAAAGTGATGTTCAAAAGGAAGAGAATAAGAAAAAGAAGAGGAAGAGAAGTGTAGGAAGTTACAAAAGGTTAATATACAAGGTGTTGAAACAAGTGCATCCCTCCAAGGGAATATCTAGTGTTGCCATGGATATCATGGAGAGCTTCATGATTGATATTTTTGATAAGATTACTCCTGAGGCTACTTTTATAGTAAAATATAACACGATCATGACACTTTCCTCTAGAGAAATTGAGATTGATGTCAAGTTTGTTGTGCCTAGAGAGCTAGCTAGGCATGATGCTTCTAAAGGAAGTAAGGCTGTTAGCAAGTTTCCTACTGCTGTGGGTTAGGTTTTGTTGGGAAATTTAGGTTTTTTGTACATGGTGTTTATGGAAGGCTTGTTTAGAAAGTTGGTTTTGGCTTGGGTTTATGTGTGGAAGTTAATCCTGAAGTGGGACCTTAGTGTATGTAAAGAATATTTGAATTATGCTATGTATGCTATGAAAAATCTTAGAACTATAAGATTTCTATTATAGAGCTTTTTTTATTAATAATAAGAAATATTTTTACAGCTCAACTCAATAGGAGCACAAGAGGAAAGAGATGAGTAGAGAAAACCTTTTGGTATTGCCCCAAAAAATAGAAGGGAAAGGTTGTCATTAAATGTTACAAACTTCTCGTTATACATATGGGGTAATGCATGAGCAATTTATAGTCCACCCAATTTACAGTGCTATATAAATTTGACATGTTATGGTATTTTTTATCTCCATTTAGTCTTGTTGGTTGTTCCCTTTGATCTTCAAAACTTTTAGATTTATACTTTGATGTACAACTATAATGAAACTTTGACTCTATCACCACTCCAAATTCTACAAGGAAGAGGGCCAATTAACAAGGATCAAGGAGATCCTCCTACACTTTGAGCCTCAATGCTCAGGTAGGTGTACCCTTGACTCACTTCTTCAAAGGAGTCTTTAAACAATATACAACTATACCCTTTACTATCTGATTGAAAGGTTTATCATTTAATTGTGTGTGTAATTGCTGATGATGGACTGCTTCCAGAGAATGGATCAGTGCCTTATCCCAAGGCAGAGAGTCACTTAACAACCTATATCACCCTAAAACCTTAACTCAAACACATATAGATTCAGAGTAAGTGCTTTGCCTATCACTCCCCTCACTCACATATCAGGACATCAAATCCTTATCTTGCCATGAACTCACTGGACTCACCTTAAAGACTTTAATCCTAACTTTGTTAGGAACTCAAAGATAACCCCAAAATACTCTTTGTTTACCATAGGCTAACCCACTTTGTGCAATCAATATATATGAGCTCAAGAGCAAAACAAAAAGACATACACCAATATGAGATTGGAATCTAGAAATATTCTTACTAAGACTTGCAAAATCAATACATTACCAAATGACAAAATGCACAAGGGAAACAAACCCTAGATCTAGGCTCTCCTTGTTCAAATTTTCACTATGAACAATCTGGGACCAAAACCAAAAGAATTGGAACCCCTCCAAACTCAAAAAGTCTACAACTTATACGCCCTAGTCATCTTGGAAATTTGCAACAAGCTACGGATGACTAGGGTTAGGGTTTCAACCACCCAACCTGCTAGAAACAATCATGCATTTAATTCAGGGGTGGGAAACACATCCAATCCAGGAGAGAGGAAATCTCAAACAGATTTTGAGCATCAAAATAGTCCTTCATACAGCACAAAAGTCTCTACAATCAAGTACCAGGCCTCTGGACCACTTTGCAACCACCAAACAAATCCAATCAGGCCGCTAAAACATTTAAAACTAGTCCTTCCTGTCACAAAAACTCTCTGCAAGTTTGAAATAAAATCCCAACGGTCACTTCTTTGGCACCAACAGTGAATCGACGGTCAAAATTTAAACCTTTATCAACTTTATATCCCCGCCATTCGATCAATCTCCCTTCGTGGGCTTTACATTTTGAACCCATCAGACATCTTGGGTTAACTCCACAACGACGATGGACAATAGTTTGTTGCATGATCACATAGCATGAAGACGGGCTACATGATCATGTAACAACCCGCTAACACTGCAACAACTACCCGCCCCTAAGTATCAAACCCACCACGTGTATCCACCTCAGCACCTACCGGCCAATGAAAATCATGCACATCAGCACCTCTTGGCAAATGGACCCACCACCAGCAAAAGCCTTGCCCCTTTGGGAAGATCAGACGGTGATCGCATGATCGCAAAGGGAGGAATATTCCTCACGATCATGCGGCCACCGTAGATCTCCCCTACAATATCATTCTACCTAAGAATACCGGGCCCACCTTATCTGGCGAACTGATGACCGAAGAACTTTCGCTAGTTTTCAAAATGCTTTCCACCATCGCTAAAAAACTTAGTGATCATGAGACCATTGTTCGCTAAATCGCCAGATGAATTAGGGCATCGCCAAACATTACGAAAACTAGCGACAAGAAGGAAATTTTTTTGGGTCGCTAAAAATTTATCGGGACTGCCAAACCTCTTAGACCCACACACAGGCCTGCCTTTGCTACCACATGTCACACCACCATTCACTATGGCCACCAAGTCATACTAACACAGGACCCACTGACACATCCAGAAACTAGGTCCCACCAACAACAAGCCACTGTGCAAATACATGGATGAATAGAATAGCGCCAAATGTGCATACGTGTCAACGGACCCACCTACCTTCCTTATGAGAATCAACGGTTTTTGCTATACCACTGCATTAAAGGTCGAGCAAGTTATATCAATGGTATAATGACAGCCAAAAGATTAAACTAAACTTTAATCTTCTCGAAGCCAAGAAGACCAGTCCCACCGCACATATCCGCCAACAGGCCCCAAGCGCCAGATGTCAACTGGTCGCATGGTCGCATGTTAGAAATTTTTGACATGCAATCATGCGACAACCAATCATTTTGAGACCCTTTGAAATACCAGGCCCACCACCCATCACACTTGCGCACATAGGAAATGCCAGTCAAATAGAAAACTATGAGGTAAAAAACACATAGGGTTTCTAACACCAAAAGATAAGCGCACAAAAGTAGGAAGCACAAGGTCGAAAACAACGAAGGGTTTCACATAGACCGACAACATCATGGATTTTCAAAAACATTGTTGGTTTTTGACACTTAGATAGATTTTTGAAATTATTTTCTGTAGACCTTAAAACTTGAACAACTTTTTGAATTTTTCAATTCAGCACATGTGATTTGGGCTAGAGCAAGGTGACACATTGAAGAACACAGGGCTAAGGGCACTTCAAGAAAATTTGCAAGAAAATAGGCCATTTCCATAAGATTTTGCTATGACTGGAAAATGGACTAACAAGTCCCATGAACCAATTGGGTCTGCCCTACTCTTGATTGTCTCAAGTATTGCCTCGTGGTCTGACTCACAAACCTTCCAAAGAGTTTTATTTTGCAGTCTTCCCCCATATCTGATTAAGTGGACATTTGATGCAAAAATGAGGTTTGAATGATGAAGAATATTTTTGTGTGTCTCCCAATCCTCGAACAACCACAACCTAGGGTTCTTCATAGCATACCGTCTAAGCCATGTACTAGTTACAACCACTACTCCTATAGGGTATTCTAATTCTCCACCATTGATAACTAAGGATCCAATTTCTTTTTTGCCTCAACACAGTGATAGAAATAATAATATGTCCCTTCTTCATTGTCTTCAGGTGCAATAATAGAAAAAACATGGCCTGTAATGATATAAACATAATGTTAGAAATAGGGAATACTGAGGGGGGCGTGAATCAGTATTCTACAAATTTTATCTTTTTCCCAATTATGGATATAACAGATTATCTTTACACATGCATAACATAAGAAGCTAAATAACATGCATAGCAATAACATCTAAGAACTCATAACACATGATATGTTCTTGAGGAAACCCTGGCCAAGGGAAAACCCCGGTGGGGATGGTACCCACAAAGATTCACTAATCAAAAGTATCTTGTTAGGGATATTGACCCTTTTAGGAGTCTATTACAAGCATATAGTGTATCAGTCCTAATTAAGGGACTATAGGCCTTGTTAGAAGCCTCAACCCTATTAGGAGTTGTTAATAAAAAATCTAATTACCAGATGAGCCCACTTCCCAAACAAGTAATATAAAATGTATACACAAGATATTAAGGCTAATAAATTTACATGGTCAACTTCCATATATCTTTATCCAAGAGTAAAGATCTAGGATGTCGTCCCTTTATATTCTGTCCTGTCGGCTTCACATTGTCTTTAGTAAAACTGCCATAACTAATTTTGTACATGCCATATTAACTTGTGCTCTAATATGGCTCATCATTAGTCATCATAGAGTCTATGTTCAAGTTCACAAGCATTGAACTTACTCCAGTCAACATCGCAAAAAAAAACTATATCCTGGTGCACTGTGAAAACACTATCTACCACTTAGACAATTTGCAATGCGCTCTGCTATACTTTCTCTCTATCCTATGCAATCTTCATGAGGATCATATGTTGCCAAAATGACAAACTCTATGTACTCACTTCAGCCAAATTGCCAACAATCTCCCCCTTTGTCATTAGTGGCAACATATGAGAAAATTGGCTAAGTGTACAAGTCAAAATCTCAAAATTGTATCAAAATTGTAGCCATAGTATAGAATATGTATACTATCCTTATAACTCCTCAAAATATAATCTCTAATACATTTCTCCCCTTAAGAGTGTTAATCCTTATCAAATATATCCATTTTCTTCTCTAATATCTCTCCCCCTTTGACAACAATGACAAAATAAGGTAGGAAGCATTACAAAATTGTATCCCAAAAAGTTTATACCTTCATTTTCCTATTGCAAAGCTAGTAGGCTTGCAACATAGTCTACAAAATCAGCTTTCATAGCTTCAAACTCCTTCTCCCATGATTTCTTGATGGAATCTGCCACATTAAGTAATGTGCTTAGTCCATAAGATGCAATTTGACAAGCCTAGAGATTTTCAAATTTGAATTTCTGAAAGGATGTCTTAGCTGTAAGACAATCTTGTAACTGCTCTTCAATGATTCTCAACTTTGTATAAATGTGTTCTCTCAAAAGAATGAGTCTTCTCATCTTTCTGTTCTTCTCATCTTGCAATATACTTATTTCATCATAAAGATTCTGAACTTTCTTTTCAGTATCACATACCTTCACATTAGGTCTAGATAGAAGGTTACATTCATTCTGAATCTCATCTTCCTTCAACTTGATCTACTATACCTCTTCTACTATCAAAATCTTTGGTTTTGTACACTGTATGTACAAAGATTTTCCTGTCTCCAAATGTTTTCTCAAGTTCTTGATACAAATATCAAGATTGCTAATATTATTTTTGATATTCTGACTGATGGTCAAAAGCATTTTAGCTTGATAAGTTGTGTGAGCTCACTTTTGCAATATCAAATAGGTTAGTGAATTCATTATCAAAAGTTCTCATTACCTTCTTAGCTTTCTCCAAAGGGTCTGACTCTGTGATTTGTGTAGTTGCAATGCTTTTTAACTTCTCAGTTAGATCTTTCAGACTACCTTCAAGATTCTTCACTTTCTTGTTCTTGCCAATGATTTTATTCAAAGAAGTGATCAGTTCCAACTGATCATCATCATCAACTTCCTTTCCTAAATCTTCAAACAAAGATCCAGTTTCTTTCTTCTTTCTAGTCTCAGGAGTAAGACTGATGTCTTCTATGGTAGGATTGGGTGCTTGAATCTCAGTCTCCTTAGGTTCTTCATTGATAGGTTTAGTCTTCTCTACTTCTTTAGTACTAATCGGTTCATCAAGAGCTGAATTGTCAACAATGTTTGCTAAGTTCTTGAATACATTGTCATCAGTATCTAAGGTGACCTTAGTACCTTCTACATTCATAGTATCATCTTCAATGTTAATAGCTGAAGGAGAGGGAATATCCTCTTCAACTGCTTGCTATGCTACAACTGATGGTTCTCCAACATTTTCTGCCATGACCTTGACTATAGCCTACTTTGTATCTGCATTAAATTCTTCATATCTACCTCCCATAATCAAAATGGTTCTCCTTTTGGTTCTCAAATGGGTGCTTAGGGCCTTCAATATCTACTTCAAGTGATCATCATCTCTCACTTCACAAAATTTCTTCACTAGATTCTTTCTGATATTAGTGTCTTCTTCAATTACTCTCTAATTCCTATTGACAAGTTTAGTATACAATTCATCAGGTATCTGACCTTGAATAGAATTAAATTTTTTGTCTATCAAAATCATATGCTTCACAAAAAAATTCTCCAAATTTAGTCTTTCTGAATAATCATAAAGCTTGTAGTACTTGTTCATTTTCATGAAATTTCTATCTTGTATGATTTCTTCATTCACTCTCTCAACTCTCAGTTTCCATGTCTTCTTCTTAACTATAGTGTCATCATCTTTTACTTCTACAATTTCTCTTGGTATAGGTTGAACTAAAATCTTTTGTCTTTTTCCTAGTCCAGTAGCACTTTCTTTTATTCTCTTGCTAGTTGAGGAGGAAGTGGATCTAGTTGTCACATGCTCCTTTTCTACTTCCTCTACTTTCACCTTAACTTGTGTAGGTTCTTGCTGTACTGCACTTGATGACAAGGGTGGTACAATCAATACTTCTTTCTATCCAATATCCCTGATTGTTGCTACTATCTTCTTTGCAATATCAAATTCATACTCTGTCAATCTAGTGTCCTTCAAAATTTTCTTTATAGTGCTGTCAACTCCCTTCTTAGATTGCTTTTCTTCCATTATAGCTTTTGCCGAGTTGAAGTTCTCTTCAAAAGTTCCAAATCTACTGCATTGAGTGTCCAATTTACATTGAAGTAACCTGCCAACATATTCTTCTATTTCAGCCTCAGATATCTCATAGCCAAGAGGTTCTATGAACTCAATTCTAGGTTCCACTACTTCAATATAGGTAAAGTCAGTGTCAACCATAAAACATATATCATTTTTATACTTCTTTACAAGTGACTGTGGAATTCTTGATCTACTAGATACCAAGTTCTGAAATGTCTTCATTACTAACATAGCACTCTCATTCACTTTGTCAATAACATGTCTCAAATATATTTTATTTATTCTCTCCATAGCAGTTTATCCATCATTCCAATCATTTCCAATGGTGTATGGAAATCTTCTCAATGAGTGGAAAAACATGTATGTGATTAAGGATGAAAATCTAAATTGTGCATACTTAGATTTCTTAATCTTCTCCAAATTTTCAAACAATTGAATTCTCAGAATTTCACACACATCAACTAGTACCTTGTCAACACACATTAAATAGGTAATATGTACCATACCAACTACCATATCATCTTCTCTAGAATTTGCACAAAACTTAGTAGTTAGGGTCTTACATAGATATCTCACATCATCTTGTCTGATTTTGCTAGTCACAATCCCTCTACCATTATAGGATGAACCGATGTTGTCCATGACTGTTTTCCTCATATTTTTCTCATTTAAAGGAATAGCACCAACTTTAGATAAACCTGTGACTTCATGAATCAAGTGAGCTATAATGTCTATCACTCTATCCTCTAGCCAAAACTTCCCATTATGAATTTTTCTCAAAATGATCTTAGTGCATTCTTCATTGTCAAACTCATGCTTCAAAGCATACTTAACAATCTCATTATCTTTCAAATGTTCATATCCTTGTTTCAATGACATATCATGGTTATAAATCTTCTGATAGTTACTGGTAAAATCACTGTCACTAATGGTTTCTAACTTGCATCCAAGATAACTCCTTACATTTTCCAAATGCAAAACTTTGTCTAGTATGGATGATAAAGCTAACCTAGGGTCATCTTCTTCCAAGGGTTCTACTAGTTCCTGCTTCATTCTAGGTCTATTCTTATCTCTGACATTATGAATTAAGGATACATCCATGATTACTTTAAATTCCTTATACCAATTCAAAGATCTTCCAAGATAAATACCTCAAATTTGTGATTTTAGGGCTTCAAAGATTCGACGCTCAAATCCTTCACCAAATCACTGCAAAATGCTTCCAATCTATGTTCTTTTCTCTCCTAATCACTTCAATTTGCTTTAATAATCAAATAACTTTGATCATAACCTTTTATCACTTGAATCTCACTTAGGTTTGACATCACATTCAATTCTTTTGCCGCTTCTTTCCAAAAAGCTATTTCTTCTATCCTGCAAAACTTAAAACTTCTTGCGATCTCACAAAACATAGTATTTTCTTTTGCACTCTTAACCATAGCATTAGTACATAATAAAATACCTTACATTAACTGAACATGACTTAATTCATCATAAATCTACTTCTATTCTAATTCTAAGCTCCTAATCTACTATAATTTACATAAATTAAGTGCTCAAAGATAGGTCAGGTAAGGATTCACTCTTACCACTTGATACTTCACCTTTCTGATTACCTTCAATGCTAAATATGTCTCCTTGATCTTTTCCTTTAACAAACTTCACTTCATCTTCATTACTACAGCAACCTTTCTGTCTGTTACCTGCATCTTCATTTGTTCTTGCATGATTCCTATGGTTAGGGTTAGGATGAAAAACTCCATTGTTCATTCTACAAAACCTTGTTGTATATCCAATCTTGTTACATATCTAACAAACAATTCCATTGTTCCCATATCTCGGTCCTTGCTGATTGATTTGTGATCTACAGTTTCTAGCAATGTGTCCAATCTTGTTGCATCTATAACATACTACTCCATTGCTTCTGTTCATATCTTCATTAGGTCTCTTATCTGCATTGTTAGTATTCCTTAACATTCTACTACCATAACTATTCTCAATAACATTAGGTTTTCTTCATTCAATAGCTCTATGTCCAAAACCATGACAATTGTAACAATAACCATTAAGAGGTTTAAATTGTTTACCTGTGCAATCTCTCTTTATGTGACCAATAGTATTACAACCAAAACATCTACCTTTGAATTCTCTTTGCATACCTTTAGGTGATTCTTCTTACTTCAATGATTCTTCCTCTTTAGGTGGTTCTTCTCCTTTAGATGTGTCTTCAAGTTTGTTGATCTCATCTGACTTCTTCTCATCTAAACTTTCAGATTCTTTTAGATCTGGTCGCTTGCTTTCATCATTTGTTCTGAATATATTAAATCCAAGTCCAGTCTTATCATAGGATGGTTTTCCATAAGATACTTGTTCATCGATCTTCTCACTATTTGAATATAGCCTTTCAAGTTGTTGTTTGGATTGAGTCAATTCACCTTTCACAATCTCATTGTATTTTTCAAGTTCTGCATGCTGCAAATTGACTTTCTTAAATTCAGATGTGACTTTGCCAAGTTTAGATTTCAATTATTCATTTTCAATCTTCAACCTTTCATTCTTAGATATCATATTTGCTTCCTTTTTGTCATTTTCATCATTCATACTAAGCTTCAGATTTTCTATCTTCAGTTCATGCTTAAGGATCACATTTTCTTTTTCTAAATTGTCATCACAATCTTCAATATGAATTTTAGTTTTCTTTTCAGATTTCAGATCTTCTAACTTCTTTTTTAGTTTCTCAATGAGGTTCTTTACATCATCATATTTCCTTTTCAGAATTTTTCTTTCATTAGTAAGCATATCAATTTGTTCAAGAGCTTCTTCAAGATTTTTCTGTAGTTGATCCATATCCATAGAGATCTTATCAAGTTGCTAGTCTTTTCTTGAATGATTCTTCTCTGAGTAACTAAGCTCTGATACCAATTGTTAGAAATAGGGAATACTGAGAGCGGGAGGTGAATCAGTATTCTACAAATTTTATCTTTTGCCCAATTGTGGATATAACAAATTATCTTTACACATGCATAAGAGAAGAAGCTAAATAACATGCATAGCAATAACATCAAAGAACTCATAACACATGATATGCTCTCGAGGAAACCCTGGCCAAGGGAAAACCCTAATGGGGATGGTACCCACAAAGATTCACTAATCAAAAGTATCCTGTTAGGGATATTGACCCTGTTAGGAGTCTATTACAAGCAT
The DNA here is from genome assembly GCA_027943335.1 of Chamaecyparis obtusa. NCBI lineage: Eukaryota > Viridiplantae > Streptophyta > Pinopsida > Cupressales > Cupressaceae > Chamaecyparis > Chamaecyparis obtusa. The sequence continues at coordinate 22,992 of BSBK01003563.1, read as the reverse complement.
ATAGTGTATTGGTCCTGATTAAGGGACTACAGGCCTTGTTAGAAGCCTCAACCCTATTAGGAGTTGTCAATACAAAATCTGATTACTAGATGAGCCCACTGACCAAACAAGTAATATAAAATGTATACACAAATAGGTCAAGGTACATAACCTTATTCTACTTCCATCAATGTTCATTTGCTGCTCTTATCTTTGCATCTTCACTATTACATTCGCTTCACAATTACATACATTAGTTTTCAATTACATCCGCATCACTTCTCTTTTCACATTTACAATTACATATATATATATATATATACAAGTTTTAACGCTAATAACTTTACATGGTCATCTTCCATATATCTTTAACCAAGAGTAAACATCTAGGATGTCATCCCTTTATATTCTGTCCTGTCGGCTTCACACTATCTTTGATAAAACTACCATAACTAATTTTGTACATGCCGTACTAACTTGCACTCTAAGATGGGTCATCATTAGTCATCATAGAGTCTATGTTCAAGTGCACAAGCACTGAACTTACTCCAATCAATGTCGTGAACAAAAACTGTATCCTGGTGCACTATGAAAACACTGTCTAACACTTAGACAATTTTCAATGCGCTCTACTATACTTGGTCTCTATCCTGTGTGATCTTCATGAGGATCATATGTTGCCAAAATGACAACATCTATGTACTCACTTCAGCCAAACTGCCAACACATAATGAGGACATTAGTTTACTGAATATTTATGATAAAGTAATAAATTTGAGATTATTTGTATGTGGAAAATATAAGACCTGGTTGTACTAGATCAGATAAGCAATCAAAGTCAATGAATGATTCTATTTCTATCGGTTATAGTGATTCATGGGGATGATCGGAGGCAAGTGGACTCAAAATACATGTATACCATTTGTTAACCCATTCCTTTGACTCACACCCATCCCAATCTTCATCTACACATGCTGAACAAAAGCACACCATATGTCATGTGTGGATACTCCATGAACCTGCATTACAATTTCTAAAAGAGTGTAGCTCACTCGATCTTGTCAATGTACAACAATCCTCATATGGTGCAATGTTAGTTTCATCTATCAACTAAAAAAATCTACAAACCGTAGACTCACCTTCATTACCTGGACCCATTGTAGTGTTACACAACTGGACAATACATCCCACATTTGACAATGTTGCTTTCTCTTTGTACTTTAATTCTTCACATGATAAAGCTCTTTTAATACACGCACCTACACCATTGTGCTCTCCCTTTCCATGACCGGCCCCTATGAAATTCCACATATATTGAATTATAGTAATCTTATGCATCCTGCACAACCAATAAAACATCCAAGAATTCTTGAATTGGGATGCACAATCATCTGACCAAATGATATGTCGATGATATTTTATGCCCCTGTTTGCCAAATGACCATAAAATAGTTGAAAACAACTGTGTACAAACTCTATAGGATGTGAGTGATCATCACTGATATAAAAATGATACTCCCTCGATATCTTCTTGTTCTCCTCTGTACTATCTAGTGCATGCATGAATGCTATATGAACAAATATAGCGACCTGTTGAGAGCTATAATACTTTTCTTGCACCTCATTCTATGGTTGTAGTGTGTAGTTCTCGACAAATTCCACAAATGAAACAATCGTATCAAGTGGGAATGTGTCCTTGCACAACTTTAATTGCATATCCAACCATCACGCTCTATGTGTATGCCTTTCATACCCATAAATAATTTTTTTACAAAAAATGTCCATGAACTAATACACTAAATTTTTTTCAATTACTAAATCACATCTTTTAGCCTCTTTTCCATCTTTTAGACTGTATGTCATGGTCTTATATTTTCCAAATTCCACTATTTCATTACCGATTGCATGCGTACTCTTCATATGTTGACAAATTGGCAAATGTCACAAACCTCCACAATCTATGCATGTACCATTCAAGCATGAGAGCTTGTAAAATTGTTTACCATCCGCTCTTTCACATAAAATGGTAGATATTAATTCCCTTGAAGATCTAGGTGGGACATTTATGTTACAATCGTGCAAAACATTGTTAGAGTGCAAACCTACACATATATTCCTATAAACTTCAAAATGGTTAGAAAATTCAATATGTACCCTACAAACACAAGCTATGAGTGTGTGATTTATCTTCACATAAAAAGGTTTACACATTTCAAAATATCTCTGACTAATTTTAATTTGAGGATACATATGCATAAATTTGGCAAAGAATTGTGTCTGAGTTGAATCCAAAAAATGTTTTGTATGTGGAACATAAATTCGACTACCAATCCTCCTTCTTGCAACATCTCTTTGATTAGGAGATACTTGTGTATTATTCTTCCAAAATTCTTCAATCAAGGATTTCAAAGCTTCAACAATTGCTTTATCTTTTCATGGTATTCTACTAGAAAATGCCCATAACTCATTGTTATTTGGATCTTCCACTCTTTGATGCCTTCCTAGGGCTCTCATTAGAGACTTTCTACTTATTTTCAATGTTTTTCTTGTCTTTCTAATGAGTTGAGATTTCTTCATTTGAGTGCTTACTATCGTTGATGTAAGTACACGTCATATGACATTACTATCTTTTGTACATGATTTAGAACCTACACTCTCATATGCAGTCATTAGATTCTTTATAATAGATTTTTCACTTGACTTGTCCATCGTTCTTAGCCCAAGAATCTTCATGATGGGCCAAAATTTCAGATTTCTCATCATTTCAACAAATAGTTGACATCTTCCTATCATGTTTAAATTCTCAAAAACTGATTTCCAAATATGATTAACATTTCTTTCACAAGTACGCTTGGGAATCTTGTTAGGCATTGCTTGCAAAATGTTAGTATCAATATCAATCAAATATTTTGGCTTTCTTTATTTAATAATTCTAGGAGAATCAAAAACATTATGTGTGAATTGCGTACCATCTCAAGTGCCTTCAACATGAGACGATGTTTTGCCTACACCTTGGGATGTAGATAATGGTGTGCCTTCAAGATGAGACAATGTTGTGCCTACACCTAAGGATGTAGATAATGGCGTGCCTTCAACATGATAGAAGAGTGTGCCCACACCTTTGAAAGTAGACAATGGTGTGCCTCGACCTTCAGAAGTAGACAATGGTGTGCCTCCACCTTTGAAAGTAGACAATGGTGTGCTTTCAACATGATACATTGGTGTGCCTCAAACATTGGATGATGATGTCTCTTGAACTTGGAAACTCATAGATGATGTCCATGCATCTTCATAATTCAATTGTCTCATTGTACACAAGTTTCTCATTCATTTTCTTTTGTATTCCAATTTCAATTCTCTCTTACTTTGTATTGATGTTTTATGTTCCCCATCCAAAGAAAAATCTTCTTTTATGGTATCTTACTTTGTATTGATGTTTCATGCTCTTCCAGTGTTAAATTATTTTCTCATTTCCTTGGCATGTTGATGATTTCTACATATGAATTGATTACAATTTTAAAAATATAATATAAATGTAAAACAATAAGTCAAATTATAATATAAACCTCTTACAATATGACAAATTATAATATAAATTTATTACACTTATATCAAATTATGTATTGAACAAGTCTATATCATACCAATTATAAACCAAAACACTCTTTATTCACATTTGACATGTAAAAAAAAAAAAAACTTACCTCAATCGATAAATTTATCCTCAATAATTGACTATCACAATGGTGCAAAATGATGTTGACTTGTCACTATCAACACCATGAAAAGAAAAAACTTTTCGGAGAAAATGTAGAATTCAAACAGCATAAGAAAAAGTGGGTCTCTTTCACGAGATCCTTGGCAAATAAGACTATTTCTTCTAGTTTTACATAGTGCAAGCGCGCTATAGGACATATGCCCTATACAAAACAAAAAAGATGTTATGCATAGTCTTAAGTAGGGCATGTGCCCTATAGCATGCACACCCTATAGGGCGTACGCCCTATGCAAAACAAGAGAGAGAGAGAGAGAGAGAGAGAGAGAGAGAGAGAGAGAGAGAGAGAGAGAGAGAGAGAGAGAGCATCTTCCAAGGTTTAGCACATAAACCATGAACTAGTTCTTCACATATAAGTCCACCTTTTCTACTTGCATATTCTTCCACTTCAATTTCCTCTATCTCTTCAAGTCTTTTCTAGACAACATATAGGTCTATTTTCCAAACTGATCATTCATTTTCTCTAGATCTACCAACCCAACTCGGGAACCAATACTCAGGCTTCTCCTACTAAGCATTGTATCCATCTAAAGCATTACTGAAAACTTCATGTCATCCTTCTCAACAGTAAAGATATTCTTCACACAGTCATAAATGGCTCTGTAATCATATTGCCAAGGTCTACCAAGCAATATATCACAACTATTCATCTTCACAATGTCACATAACATAAGATTCTTATACTGGCCAATCTGCACATGAATGAAGCATTGTTCTCTAACTTCCAAAGCATGATCATCTTGTAACCAACCAATCCTATAAGGATGTGGGTGTTCCATTCTATTCAAACCAAGTTTCCTAACCAAGTCCTTAGCAACAAGGTTATCAATACTACCACTATCAACAATAACATCACATAGTTTACCTTCAGTCTTGCATCAGGTTCTAAACAAGTTACTCCTATGACAAGGTTCATCCTTTGTAGTGAGCAATGTTCACCGAAGCAGCAAGTTCTCCGATTCAGGCTCATTTTGAATGTTCTCATTCACCATGGTAGTTCCTCAGTCAACCTTCTTCTATGTACACTCAAAAAAATGGTGTCCTTCCTCTCCATAGTTATAGCAAGTACCCTTAAAGATAACTCTACCTATCTTCTTCTTTGGTTCCATAGGCTTCTATTCATCTTTGGAATCAATCGATTTATCCTTCACCGAGTGATCAATTTTCTTCTTTTCTCGAGAGTTATTAGGTTGTTTCCTCTTTAACTTCTCTTCTACCCTTAGAGCATACTGATAAGCATCTTCTAAAAAATCAATCTTCAGCATACTAAGATCATCCTGAATATTGAATCTCAGACCATTCACATACCGAGCTACCTTTTCCTTACCAAGTTCCCTGTGTCCAAACCAAATAGTAAGTTTGTAGAACTCTTCAGTATAATCTTCAATAGAAAAATCCTCCTATTTCAGATTCTGCAACTTCTTAAACAAGTCAACCTCATAGTCAGCAGGTATGAACTTAAATTTCAACTTTGTCACCATCAACCTCCACCGATTGATCTTCATTTCACCTTCATCGTCTCTATCTATTTGTAGTTCTTTCCACAAAAGAGCAGCATGTCCTTTCAACTTAGTTTGTGCCAATCTCACCCGAAGGGGATCTTCAATTTATTCCAGCTCAAAGAAATCTTCAAGTTCACCAATCTAATCAATCAGATTGTTGGCTTTCAAAGTACCACAGAAAGTAGAAACTTCCATTCAGTAATTACTAAACCAAGCAACAAATCTAGGTAACCATTTAGTTCTATCTTAACTAGATCTATCCCTCCAATCATCACCACTAGATCCAGCAGGTTCAAATTCTTCAACAGCTTCTTCATAGCCATCCTCAGTACCAACATTCTGAGGTATACTAGTAATAGCTCTCATGATCTCAGTGACCATGTCATTCTTCATCAATTCCATCTCAGATCTGAAATCTGATTTCACTTTCTCTGTGGTTCAAGATTCTACAGTATCAAAAAGATAAAATATAACTCTAGGGTCCAATCTTCTCAGAGGCATCCTTAAAGATATGTAGACAAACCCTTTGCAACAAACCCTCACAGACCACCTTGTGACAATTTCCAAGTTGTAAACAATTCAGATATCAACCTGCAATCTTGTGAACAACTAGGGCACAATTTAACAAGTTCAATGCTTTGGATCTGTAATCCAGATTGCGCAAAATCTATTCACCAACAAGGTCAACTTGATAAGATCATTGTTGCTAGGTCAACCTTCTGCTTCAACAAGATCAAACTCTCAGCTCCAATAGGAACAAACTTCACTCTAATACCACCTGATACCATCAAGTATGGTAGATCTAATTAAGGATAGTCCAAACCTTGCAGCCAATAGAACAACACAATATATTACTCAACAATACAACATAAAGTAACTGTTTAACTTTGATTTTCATTAACATGCCCGACTGTAAGGCCTTCTAGGTTAGGGCCAATTACAATAAGAGAACAATTATGCAAGATCCACAACTAGATCCAATACAATCACCAGCTAGTCCATCTCTGAAGACAATAAAAAACTGATGGAAACCCTAAGGCAAATCTAAACTTGAGCTCACAAGCCTCCAAGAAATCTCCTTGTTCCCATGTTGTAAACCACTAGCTCTACAAATAAAAACTATCAGATAGAAATCTGATCTGCAAGATCATGCAAGATCTTTTCCACAACTTCGCCAACTTTAGCTTTCAGGCTTTGCATCTGAGATCTAGATCTGCTAAGTCATGTCCCTAAACATCTACCCAAGCACCCCTTAAATACTAATCATCAACCACAAGTCGGCAAGATGAAACCCTTAACTCTTCCCAACAATTATTAAATGCCATACAAGTTGGCTTACAAAATGTATACAAACATTTAATTCAACATTTCAGCCTGAAAACATCAGCTATGAACAATAAATGCACCAAGTTGGACCAACAAATCACATAGAACTCCAGTCGGTGAGTCAGAACTACCAAGCATCAGTGAATTAACTAAGCAAGCCCGACATCGCTGAGTACTAGTGTCAACCGAGCATCGCAGGCATGATCGAGTAACACTATCACCAAGCATCAAAGACTATCGATATCCTTCAGTGACCGAGCTTCCTTCAATGACTGAGACCATCAGTCAAGGCTACAACCGAGAAAAACCAGCCAAAATACAAAACACCTATGCAGTTTCACCAAGGACACAAAATTCCCCAGACTAAAGCTTGGACCCCTGTATCAGAAACAAAGGAGTGGAAAGTATAATAGGGTTACATATGCTCTTATTAGGAGGAAACTTTTGCCAAAAGAGATGCAAATTGAGGTGGTTGCGTTCAAGGAACTCAAGAGTTTATATCGAGAGGATCATGATTTTGGTGAATCTTGGAAAGCTTGTACAAAATGGTTGGATTTCATCATCCAAGATGGTATTGTATTTAGAGGGAGTTAGTTGTGCATTCCACAAAGCTCTATGAGGAAGAATCTCATCAAGGAGAAAGATAGTGGAGAATTGGCTGGACATTTTGGTCGAGATAAAACCGATGCTCTAGTTAATGAGAATTATTACTTACCATAGTTGTAGCAAGATGTCAAGAAGTTTGTACAGAGTTGAAAAGTATGTCAAATGGAAAAAGGAGAAAATTAGAACACAAGGTTATATCAGCCATTACTTGTACCAGAGAAGCCACGAGAGGATATCAGTATGGACTCTTTTCTTAGTTTACCAAGAACTCAGTAGGGACATGATTCAATCTTTGTGGTGGTTGACAAGTTTTAAAAGATGGCACATTTCATTCCCCACAAGAAGACTAATGATGTTGTTCAAGTGACAGAATTATTTTTCGAAGAAGAGGTGAGACTACATGGTTTTCCAAAAAATATATTTTCAAATTAGGACACTAAGTTTGTTGGATATTTCTGGTGTACATTGTGGAAAAGTGAAAGATAGAATTGAAGTTCAGTTTAGCTCATCATCCAAAAACTAATGGATAAACATAGGTGGTGAAGAGGAGTTTTGGGAATTTTCTAAGATGTTTGGTCGGATAAGCCAACGTGATGAGATTTGATTTTACGATAGGTATAATTTGCATACAATAATTATATCAATAGGAGTGTTGGTAAATCACCATTCTAGATTGTATATGGAAGTAGTCCCAGAAATGCTTCAAAGTTAAGGAAATTCGATAAAGGAGAGATAAGTAGTGCTAAAGTTGTAGAACATTTTAAGAACATCCATCAGGAGGTGAGGAAGCACATTACCAAGATGAATACACAGTATAAGGCTAAGGTAGATGAGAAAAGGATGCATAAGGAATTTCAGGTTGGGGATGAAGTCATGGTTCATTTGTGGAAGGAGTGATTTCTAGTAGGTACATATAACAAGCTGAAAATGAAGAAGTTTGGGTCATGTAAGATACCGAAGAAGCATGATTTAGGAAATGCCTATGAAGTCGAGTTGCCTACTGAATTGAACATTTCACTAGTATTTAATATTTTAGATCTGACAAAGTATCATGAAGGGGGTCTTGAAGATGAGATCACAAAAGCACAGTTGAGTATTACAACAACTACTTCAACTACCAAGGATATTGAGGATATACTAGATAGTTGTGGTGGCAGAAGTACAAGGAACATGACATATAAAGAATATCTGGTCAAATGGAAAGGATGACCTATTGAAGATTCATCATGGCTGATAAGGGAGGAGGTTAATCATCTTGGTTTTCCTCTGCACACTTAAGATGTGACAGGGTCACTTCTCAAATTACCCTAGGTGTCTGATGTAGGAGCATCCTAGGTGTAAGAGAAATCATGCATGAACCAAAAATATATCTGGTTTCTTTTCAATAAGGGCTATCTTCTGCCAAGATTCTATTTTTGGAAATTTATTATTTTTAGTAAGTTTTTTGTTTGACCTTAGAATCGTCTATTTTCTTCCCTGGCAGTTTATTGTTGTCATATCAACTTGCCAGTAAAGTTTCATTGCCAGATCAAGTCTAGTTTTGAAGATATTATAAATTTTTGGTATTGGTGACAGGGTACAGAAAATTTGAACTCAGTTTTGAAGGCTTTAGAAGCCTCGAATGAGGTCAAAACTTTGGCTTACTGGATCTTGTATGAATTATCCATTGTAGCTTGAACTTCGTACCATTTCCAAAATGGGTCATAATAGTCAATCAGGTGATTACTTATGGTCTCCAAAAGTTGGGTGATTTGAAATGGAAGAAAAATGAATTTCCTTCAAAATTTCTTTTGAGCTCCGAAAGGTGTTTTGAGCCGACTCTATTGTAATAAAATAAAAATAAAATAATTCTAGGTTTGATGGGCCTTAAGGGCTAATTTTTCTAGAGCCTTCTTGGGCGGTGAAAAATTACCTATATAAGGAAGGCTGGTAGTGTTGTCTAGGCAGTTCTTGGCAATTCTAGGTAGTTGTTCTATGTAATGATTCAAGGCTTTGTCCTACAAAATATTGTAAGGAAGATGCCCATGTGGCTTTGCATATTGTAATTTTGAAATTTGTAATTCCACACTTGTGGAGATAATCAAAAGCCCATCTTCTGTTCTTACAAATTGTTGTTGTTTCTATGTTTCTATTATGTGTTTATGGTATTAAGGGGATCACCCTTCATCGTCTTAGGACATCAAACATGTTATCGATCTGCATGACTAGTTAATTCATAAGGATTTGAAAGCTACGTGACTAGTAAATTCATAAAGATCCTTCTTTTTTATTGATGTTATTGGTTATGCTCTATTTTTGTTTTGTTAGCACCATTTTGATATAAAAGGGTTTTAGCGCCCCTTAAAAACCTATTTTAACTTAATTAATAATATATATTGATGAAACATTTGATCAAACTCCTTTTGTGCACCATCAATATCACCTTATTTTACATACAAATGTGTGTGTGTGTGCGTGCGCGCACGTGCATATTTTTCATACCAATGTCAATCTCAACCTATAGCTGCATAATATTTTCTTGACACTTTTTACCTCATTCAAATCTATCAACCACACACAAGTAAAATTAAATTTATAAGAGTATATACCTTTATTCTATATTTATTCAAGAACTAGATACAACTATTTTATAGTTCTCATTATGAGCATATCATATGATTAAGATGAGCTAGGTGATTTTTTATTGTGAGGATATTTTATCAAATGATTCATTGGTTTATCCTATAGCTATTTTTCTATGTACTAGTTTTTATTTACAATGAGGAGTGTGATATTACAACCAACCTTTAGCAAGTTTATGAATAGTTTCTCTAGCCCATACCTTTCAAGTACATAAAAAGTCTCTCTCTTGTAATCCTTTTGATTTGATAATAAAATCATAACATGAAACACATAAGGTTCTTTTTCTAGATAACTTAGAACTATTACACAAATATTTAGTATTGTTGTCCTCTTTCCTTTCTAGTCAATTATGGTCTTTAGATATTTACATCTCGTTATTGCAAAATTTGAACAAATTTGAATCATGTAATAAGACAAATCTAGTGAATCGAAAAACTTATTTATTTATTTTCTATTTATGTGGCATTTGATATTCAAAAAAATATTTTCCTTCCTTTTTTTTGTTCTTAATATGTTTTGGATTTCAAAGGTGAGAAGCATATTGCAAGTGCAATCGTGACCTGAAGAATCTACATTTTTTTAGCCAAAATGCACTTTACCATATGTTCCAAAAACTAGAAACCTGTAATAATATACATTTTCAATATTCATTGCGATTTTATTTTTTTACCATTTACACTTGCATTCTTATAAATTAGAGAACCTTTTTTAGGAACATGCAAAAAGTTACATGAGAACATGAGGATCTTGGAGGTCTCAAATCCATTTTTTGCACCTACCATAGAGATTTAGACTAGCACTCTTCTCCAAATCTCTTACCTTTTAATTTTTCAATAGTTTTGGCAACATTCCCACATTTCTCCTCCACCATGCCACACACATACTAAAATGCAATATAAATTTAAGAGATTCATTGAGTTTATACAATCGTCGTCAACTCTCTTTAATGTAATGCTTGGTACTCTTATGAATGGTGTATTTGTTGCCAAATATTTTGAATAATATTTTTTAATTATATAATCAACCTCTAATGTTACACCTTTCTACTTCTTTGACATGTCTCATATGAATGTGGTCTTATATGAAAGATCACTTATTCCAACACATTATTAGTTACAATTGTATATCATTTCTTTATCCTTTAAAGACTCCATTAAATTGATTTGAATGAACATATAGTCATGCAATAAATATGTGAACATAATGTCCAATGAATTTAAAACTTATAGATTATGTCCAAAATATCAATTATGAAACAAAATAACATTATTTTTATTAGATTTTACGTTATATAATAAAATTTTGATAAAAAATAACCATAAATACAAGTTTAAATACTCTTGATTATCATAATATTTCTTATAGCTATTTCATAAAGATAGAATCATAATTATAATTTATTAAAACCATTTTCATAGGTATTATTTACTAAATTATTAATTTTAATAATTTAAAATTTGTGAAAAATATTATTAAAAATAAAACTTCACAATTTGAACCATTATTCTCAAAATATATTAAATGTCTCTTCTTATAATCTTTAAACACATTATTACTGTTAACCTTTTGGGAATGGCAATCTTAGAATGGTAAGAACCAGATTATATAATACTAAATGGTGATCATGTAGACATGAAAAACGTCGACCATAATTGCATGGAGAATCTGATGCAAGTAACACACACAACAATACAATCACAAGGGGCGACAGTGGGTCGCCCTTCAGACACGGTATATTTTTATTATTGATGATTGTGCACTCTAATACCTTAAAGCTAGATTTCGACAACAGAATACATAATTAACCTGAGTAAAGAAGATCCAGACAGGAGACTCCAACAATTTGGGCATAGTTTTGCATGATCTTGTTGCTGTAAGAACCCTTCATAATCTCTTATTACGGATTGAAGGAAGCAGCTTCTTCAAAATCTTATCAACCCACTTAAAGTATTTCTTCCTCCATCCCTTTCTATTTGCAAGGAATATTATCACACAGGAAAAACCTGCAACATGTGACAGTCCTAGTCCAATCCCATACCATGATATTTGCTCTCTATAATCTTCATTTCCATCTTGAATACCATTTATAGACGGAAGGGGGGTAGCAAATTTCGGCCATGAACATTTCTTTGGGAGTGAACATCCTTCCAAATATGAATTTCCTGAATATGATGTGTTTTCAAATGTGGTCATTTGTCCTCCTTGCGGGATGGTACCTGAGAAGTTGTTGTTGGGCAAATTTAAAGATGCCAATGAAGTGAGAGATTGAAATTGTGCAGGAATTCTTCCAGAAAAACTGTTTGTAGAAAGGTCCAGGGACTCTAGCTGACTCATTGCTCCCAAATTAGGTGGAATAATTCCACTCAGGTTGTTCATTGACAGATTAAGAAACCTTAATCCCTCCAGCTTCCCAATATCAAAAGGCACATGTCCATTCAATTGATTGTTGGAGAGATCTATGCGTGTCAGCGTGGAAAGAATATATGAGTAGTGCCTCTCTAGACCTTTCACAGTCATATTCAATTCATCATGAGATGGAACTTCAAATATCCATTTCTCAAAAGGGCCAGGCTCAGAACATAACCTAATGCCGGTGTCTCTTTCATGTACAAGATAAGGGTTCAACAGGGCAAATAACATATGATCGTCTTCTCTTGCTACAGTCATTGCATGCAGAGATGCAATGTTATCCGGAATAGAGCCTGATATATTGTTAGACGAAAGGTCTATGATCTGGAGCTGCTTCAATTGGAAAATTTCTGACGGAATGCGGCCACTGAAATGATTACCCTCCATCATCAAGACTTGAAGCGATGATAGATTTCCAACTGACCTTGGAATATCACCTGTAAAGTTGTTGTGCCCAATATCTAGTAGTTTTAAGGACTTACAATTGGTCAATAAGGGAGGAAAAGCTCCACTCAACTTATTATTTCTTACACTTAGGGAGGAAATGCATAGCCAATGTGGTATGCTTCCCTCCAAACTATTATCTCCTAGATTTAGGACTTGAATTACATTATAGTTGGCAAAGCATGGAGGAATGTTTCCATTCAAACTATTGTTTGCCAGATCTAACTTTACAAGATGAATTAAATTGCATAGGCCGACAGGAATATTTCCAACTAGATCATTGTCATTAGCAATCAAGAGCTATAGATATTGAGGCCACACAAGTGGCAAGTGTCCAGTCAATGCATTTCTGGACACATCTAACTCTGCCATTAAATGAACTGATGTGTTGGGGATAGTAAGGCTTCCATGCAAATGATTTTCTGAAAGATTTAGCCTATACAACTCAGCATTGTTCTTCCATGACCAGGACGGGATTTCTCCAACGATATTGTCGTCAACCAATTTCAATCTCTTTAATAAGTATTGAGTTACTAACCACTCAGGAATTCGACCACCAACACTACATGAACTTACAACTAAGCCTTCTAACTGGAACTGGGGAATCCATGTTCCTCTAATATTCAGTAAACAATACGATAGAAACATACATTTTAATTCCAAAAGGTTATGAAACAATGTATCTGAAATGGTAATGTGGGACAGCCAGAGAATCCTTACAGAGTAAGGTATTGCCAACTGTGATGAAGTAATGTGCTCGTGGGATGAAAATTGACGAGCGTACAGCTGCCTAAGGGAGGAAAGACCAGCAAGATGAACCCTCTCGTGGAATTGGTTAAAGGAAATATCCAACACCCTAAGCAAAGAGAGATTTTGGAGACATGGTGGCAATATTCCAGTTAGTTGGTTATAACTTATATCTATAAAGCTTAGATTGGTCAACTGACAAATCCTACGGGGGACTTTTCCTCTCAAACTATTGTTTCTAAGCTGCAGATATTGAAGATGAGAGAGATTTCCCAAACAGGAAGGAATAATACCAGTTAGACCCATGCTCCTCAAGTTGAGGTATTTGAGGAAAGGAAGGTTGCACTCTGCCCGCCCTGCTCTGCATGCCTGGTGTAAGCACTCAAATTCACCCGTTCTACATGGTAACTGAAACTATTGCATGATATGCCATCCCACTTGGAGCAACAATCACTTCCATTAACCCATGAACTGAGAATGCCGTCAGAGACAATCAGCGCTTCTTTGAAGGAAAGAAGAGCTTGGGATTCTTGGGGAGGACAATTATAACGGCCAAGAGATGGGTTTGTGAAAAGGAGAATTAAAACTGCACTGATCAAAGCAAATTTAATCCGAACGACAGCCATTGCTCGAATGGAGATGCAGATAATAAAAAGTCGCAGTTTTAGACGCATATTTATACCATAACCTCCGAGTGCGTTCCCCGAAACCTAGTAAGATTAGCATAGAAATATTCCGATTTTTTGTCCTTATTAGAAATTGATTCTATCAATAGAATGTAAATAGAGGAAAATATTACAGTCAATGCACTCAGTCTACATGGACAGGGACATAAAAGAAAGCTTATAAATAGAACAGTTGGATGCATTGATTAACAAGACATCTTTTTAGGGGGAGATTCTCAATTAATAAACAGACCGTCAAGACTTCCTAATCTTAAAAGGAAATGAAATTAAATATAAATTGTTATCACTCCCATAAACTGTTGACTACTGAATATTTATTAATAACACATCTTTATAGGTGGGATAATCAACACCCTCAAGACTTTCTTATCTTGAAAGGTAAGAAATTAAATATAAATTGTTATCATTATTATAAACAGTTGAATACATAAAATTTGTAAATTATATTGAAAATAAAGGAATATATTATAAAATGTTTATTTACATATATTTTTTTCATAGTCAGATAAATAATAATTATACATATTGATAATTGACATGTATTGATTATGATATACTAGATAATTATCTATAATGGTATAAAAGTATTATTTTAAAGTGTAAATAATTTCTTCTTTACTAAAATATACTAATTGTTTATTGGTAGTGATAGAAAAAAGGTTTATCAATATAAATAATAGATGTATTAACTGTAATAGGTAATTATTTTGTGTACTATATTAGTACTATTATGTTGACTATATAAATGATTGCTAATAGATTACAAAATCATATATAAAATATAGTTTACATAGCTGAAAATACATATCTATTACCAATTGTTATTTGTTTTTTCAGTTATATGACTACCATTTATTGGCTAATTATTGATGATCAAAAAAAATATATATTCATAAATATATGTAATTGATGTATGTTGGCAGTGATATAAAAATGTCAATAATTGCAAACATTTTGTGCATTGATATTAATTCATTAGTACAATAACACAGGGAATCTTATAAATATAAGTCATTAGCACATTGACTACGAATAACTAATTGTTCCTTAATAATGGCATAAAAGAAAAATTATAAACAATTACTTTATTGTGTATCATGTACTATTTATTAATTGTTAGTGACAAAAAATAATATTTATAAATATAAAAAATTAACCTAACTAGAATACACTAGTTATTTTTTTGGTGGTGATAGAAAGGAAAGATTATAAATATAGTTACCAAATCATGTCATGTATTTTGTATAATATTATCCTTTTTACTACTAATGCTATAAAATAATGTTTTTGATTGCAGGAAAAAATAAGTTTTGAACGGGGACCAGAAACCCCTTACAAGCTAGAATAAAAGTATAGACATTAAATCACTCCAAAAAAGAGACAGGACTGGAAACCA